>JAJQWJ010000003.1:78963245-79503245 GCA_023637945.1 Phaethornis superciliosus | reverse complement strand
ACAAAGCAGTTTAGGTATACAGATTTTTTCTGAAACATCCTAAATCCAGGATTTTTCTGGAAATGTAATTGTGTTAGCTCTCTAAAAGCCAGTCTATAAAAGCATACCACTAGTAGTTCAAGTGCTCCCCGACACTACAGGGACTTCACATGCACTTTCTAATAAAGTCTCCACAGAAGGATCTTTTTTCCAAATTAGGATGGAGACAACAATGATGAAAACTGTTATGCCCTTTTACCTGCATATTCACATTTGAGTTTTTGTCCCCTCAGATATTTACATGGATAAAAGAATTTGAACACATAGGTTCAAGAGCAAAGTAACTTACACAGATAAAGAATTCTACTTAATGTCCCAAAGCATTTCAAAGAGCAAAAGCACAATGTAAAATGCTTCTTACTAACTAGCCACTTATCTGCAAGAAGGTAAGATCACCAACTATATTACTATACAAATCCAATTTAATCTAGATATATGGAAGTTTCCAGAAAAATAAAGTGGTGTTTTTTTTTTTAACTGTATAGTATAAGCTAAACACTTACTGCAAATTTCTCATTTAACTAGAATATAGCCTTACCAACACACATATCCTTCAACTCCCTCATCTTTTGGAATCCTAAGAAAATTTAAGACCCTTACAATTCACTAATTAACAATATACTGAAAACCAAAACATGCCTAGAGTTCAATCAAACTAGTTGCTTTCCTACTGCCTTAACTCAGAAGTTCTGAAAAATAAAATAAAAAAAAGAATTACCAAAAGAATGAACAAGAAGAGGAACTGACGAAGTGGCATTACCATACCTCTGACTAGAAGAACAAGAGAGGGAGCACTACTTTACCTACCTCCACAAAATGAGACATGTGCATCATAAACAATAAAAGGGGAGGGGATGCAGATAACACAACAGCATATTAATATTAGAAGTGACACATGCCAGAAGACTTCAAATACATGCACACTATCCAAAAGCAATAAATCTGGGTCTCAGATAATCTGCAGAGAACAGCTGGGGAGTGGGGAGGAAAAAAATAAATCACAAAGCATTGTAATTGATCAAGTGCATTTTAAGAAAATCTTCATTGCTGAAAAGAGGCCACTATTGGATCCTGAATATGAAGCTAGTAAAACTGTGTGTACACTGCACCATGAGAATTATTTTTTACTATTACACAAAATCAGTGAGAAAAAGTGTATCTCCAACCAGAGACAACACAACAATCCAGACAACTTCCTGTGTTGAGACACAAACTGCAACTTTAAACAGTGTTTTTTATTTAACAGGTATTTATGGTGGGGTTGCAAAGAGAAAATATACAGAAAAAAAATCAAGTTGTATCACCAGAATATTTAAGCTAAACAGAAAAGGCCTGCCTGGCACAGAAAAAACAAAAGAAAGAATTCACTTCTTACGGTAACAGCAGATGCCTAAGGAAGAAGAACAAAAGGGCTAAGAAAGTTACAAGAACTACAATCAGGGCAAACTTAACAAACTCCACGTGTACAGTAGGTCACCATCTGGAGATCTGTATTAATCTGGTAACCTCACTATTCTATCTTCTTGGATGCTACACAGCAGCACTAGAAGAAGTTATTTTTGGAAATAAGGTGGGGGAGGGAAGATGGTTAGAAAAGCCACAAGATATCCAAGAAAGAAAACACATGAGAACATTGAACAGAACACACTACCAAGAAAAGCCTTTTTTCCCCCCCACATTCAGCATGTACTACTGCAAGACCTCAAGACAGTACTACTTTATAAGCTTTGAGATGATCTGTCTTACGAAAGTGGCAAAAAAGAAAAAGAATGCCAGGATCCTCCTTTCAGTGGGTACTTTATTAAAAAGGGGGAGCTTTATCAGTACTACTCGGAGGAACACATGTCCCTAAGTTCACTTAAGTGACAGATCAGTACAGAAAAACATGAAAGTTTAGAATAAAAAGTCAAAGTGTGTACACGTGATGACCTTCAAACATTTCCTCTGGTGCTTTCACACTGACCAAAACAGTATCTGAATACTGACCCAACACCACTAAAATAAAATAAATGCAAAAAACTGAAATGAATTCCACATTTTCAGAGAAGCCAGAAAACCTGTACATACTATAGTGTACCCACTAAAACACCCGAAGTTCTAATTCTGTAGGAGTGTACATGTCTTTCAGAAGTAATACAACATAAGTGCATGCATTTACACTTACATCTGATTTTTAGCCGCTTGTCTCTGAGCTTTCCGTTCTTTCCTTTTTTGATCTGGTGGCTTAGCAAAAACAATTTCAATGTTTTCTCCCTCTAAATCTTTGCCATTCATTTCTTCCATTGCCTGAAGGAATTAACCAGACTTTAAATATACTTCTAAGCATATCTGAAGGTATTTATTTTATTCTATCTTTTAAGAGCATGAATTTTAGAATGTTATCCAGAGCTAAGTTAACAAAATAAAGCTAAAAAACAAAAAACAAAAAAACACCTTTAAAATCACCTTTAAAAACACCTTTAAATCAGACAGCATAGTATCCTGGGTTCCACTTATGCATTTCCTCTTAATTTGGCTCTCAAACCCAGGACTGCATGTATCAGTTTCAAAATCTTCCACTCAAAACTGGAAATAAGCTTTAATCCTTGCAAGCTGTTTCAATTAGTGACGCTATGAAACTGTTCTCTGCAAGCAGGGATTTTGTAATAAGGTAACAACATTTTAATATCAGCACACATGCAAATACTACTGAAGCTAGAGTTCAGTCTATGTTTTAATTTCTTTATTTTACTTACAATAAATATACTTTCTTTTTAAACTGGAAGTCAAAAACTAGAACTTAACATCTCACTCTGACCATAAAATCCCAAAACAAACTGTTACCAAAAACCCCACCAACACACACGCATACATAATTCTCATGGGTCACAGCAATTGCTATAAGCTAAACTTTTGCAAGGGTAGCCTAAAGATTCTACCATTTTTAGGGACTCTACAAAGCTAAGCCTTGCTAGAACACATATCCTATGGAAAGACTCTTTTCCATCTGCCTAAGCATCCACTTTATGGCACCTGGATGAGTAAGAAAACTTAATCCCCTTGTATCCTGCATCCTCCTGTGGAACATAAAAACCAGACTGACTATAGGCAAGACAGGAATTATACTTTCCCTTCCTAAAGACAGATGACAGGAGAAAAAAGCCCACCAAGACCAGGCTAGCAAAATCCAGAAATGACTATTAATTGTACAGCACCTCTCATTTAAAAAAAAAAAAAAAAATTCTAAGTGTTTATTCCACAATATAAAAAGGAAGTCATTCTCTTCCTGGAAAATTAAAAAGATTTTTTAAATTTGTACCACCTGCCCTATAGAAACTGCTTAGATTCTACCAATAATTTGGTGAGAAGAGTAATTTAAGTTCTGGAACTTCAGTTGCAGATTATAACCTTAGATATTCATGAGCAGAACTGCTTAGGATAGGTGCACCTAAAATTCACTTTTCAAGCTAGCAACTGCAGAGAACAAAGTTGTAAGTGGTAATGTGATACCATTATTTTCAGAGCTTTTTCTCCAGTTAAAGCAAGTATACAACTTCTAAATGTTATGTTTAGTCATTACACAGTTAGTTCTCTTCACTTACCTTGACAGCACCATCCCGTTCATCAAAATGAATGAAAGCATAATCTTTTAGCTTCTTCACTCGCTCTAGCTTTCCAAATTGACTGAAGGCCTTTTCTAGTATCTCCTCTGTTACAGTATTGGCAAGATTGCGGACAAACAAAACTTTTACCTTAAAAAAACAAACAAAACAAGCACCAAAAAAACCTTAGAAGTGTGATCTAATTCCAAAACATAAAATGAAGTATTGAAAGTCATTACTACTGGCAGTACTGATAATAGCACTACATTTTATGTACAACATTTTTATATATATATATACACACACATTGATTTGTAGATTACTACAGCATGAGTTAGCCCTAAAATTCTGTCTGACATAAGCATAAATCTGTTTTCAAACAAGATTACAGAAGATCAGTATATCCTGAAAAAACTGATTTGTTTAAACCTTTGAAAGAATTCTAGCAGTACTATTTTTCAACTCAGAACACTTTCAAGCTCGCAAGAAGGCTGCCAGGATCAGTTACACACAAAATAATTGACTTATCAAAACATTTCACTGTTTAGACAGGCTTTTGCTCAGGTATTTGCAGAACAGTCATCACTGTAATATCTAGGTCAGAGGTGACAGGCCTACAGCTCTCAAGTTGCTTAACTTGTAGGTCCCATGCTATAGCTACAAAAAATACCTAGCATCAGGACTGTACTTGCCTGAGGAGCAATTCAGTGACCTGAATCCACAGGAAAAGAAAACACAGACAGAAAGCAATACTAAGGCTGACACTGCCAAATGTCAGTGCCTTGGAAAGCGTGCTTGGACCTTCTCACAAGTCAAACCGTGCCCTTCTCTTGAGGAACAGACACCTCCAAATAACTCTGAAAGCCTATTCCATCCCCCAGCCAGCTCTCTAAAGCATGCAATATATGGCTGTTAAATTACACTAAGACTTCTATGCAGCTTGTAAGATTGGTAAGTTTGGTTATCTTTCAGCTACTGAGATATGCCCTGTTAACTGCCTGATAGTGACTAAATCATCAATATAAAATTTTATCAACCACCAATTGCTAATGATAAAAGAAAATACATACCAGTTTGACAAAGGCTTAAGCTGGACTCTGGTTTAATATAGCAGACAACATACACTGGACACCAGGAATCACATATGCTAGTGACTGGTTAGTGTTTTAAGACTTGTTCTGGCATCCACACTGAGGTTGCACTAAACAACTGTACATTAGAATGCTTGCATGATGTCCTCCACAAGTTCTCACAATTCCCAAACCTCTCTGACTTGTTGGGGAGAGACCCTTCCAAATGTTGACATCATGCCCTGGCAGTCCACTCACCTCCTACTGCCACAGGATGCTCAGTCTTACCTCCCTATAAGGGACAGCTGCAAAACCTGTAACTTCTGTTCACATTCCCTCTGCTACCATTAGTTTCAAGTAAGCTGATGACAACAAGGGAACATTATACATGGCAGCACTAATTTCCTGCTCCTAACCCTGGAAGGTCAAAACAAATAACACAGGGTGTGAAGGGACCAAAGAAAGAATGCTTTGATTTTTGAAGCGGAGCTCTTATCTCTACTGCCACCACATACAGGAACTGAATAAACCCTGACACCCTTTATTTAAGAATTACTATGTAATTAAGCTACAAATAAACAGTACAGACTTCCATACATCTTTGTCTCACTCACTAACTTCACTAGGATGGGATGCAGTTTGAAAGAAGGGATACTACAGATCATAAATCCGACCCAGTGTTATCTTTGGCAGTAGTTATTCTTCCTGATTCTTGTATGATGAATAAAGTCAGCCAGCTCCTCGAGGTAAGCTGCTTCTTTCTTACCCTGTGCTACACCTCTCCTACACGCCCTGATGCTAAGAACAACCTTTATTTTCTTATAACCTATACATAATAACCATTTTTAGTAAACCGTAATAATTGCTATCTATTTCATGAAAATGACCTGCAAGTTTTGTGATGTAATCAATGGTTTTAAAAAACTAACTTTCAATCAAGTGTGTATTTCTGATTCATTCTTGTGTTTCAGGAAAGGAAAAAAACTAACATCTCATGAGGCACTTCTAATCAGCCTTTACTAGTAAGTCTGTAATGACTGACATAGTGTCAGACATCATTAAAAACCTCAGAACTCGTAACTTTTTAGTTACAAGATGCACTAACAGCATTTTTTTTAAGAAGCAAAAAGCAACCAATTTATTTTTTCCAATGTAAACAAATCTGAAAAAAATAAGCACCTTTAGTCATTTCACAGGTGAAAACTGTAGCTGAACCAGAAGTCAGAGCTAGAAGGCAGGCTAAAACCTAGGCTGATAGAAGATTAAGCCACTCTTACTTCATTTAAGCTATCTAAAGAGGGAAGGAAAATATTAAATGAAGTCCTCCTCATTTACACCAAAGTTCCATAAATACATGCATAACAAACAATATACCCAGCAGCAGCACTGGCAAAAAGGCAGAACTCACTTTTATATACTACCTAAGATTAGACTACACCCAAAACTTCCAGCATCTGTTCCTTTTCTTCCTCTTACCTACAGCACAAGCATTTCACACATCATTACCACATTCTCCAAAGGTTACTTAGCCCTTCCTTCTGCCCTGTAATCTACCAGGCAAGCATAGGACTTGATTTACCTGATTAATCTGCCACTCCACAATGTCTTATGTAGCTTCAACCATGCTACAGAAATCAAGCAAAATACCAAGAAATGTATTTGCATGACAGGTACAATAGGGATCAAAATAACACTGTTGAGAAATAAAGCTATCAACACAGCTACTGAAATATGGAAAAAAGTTCACTTTGGACCAGAAATCAATTATGTAATGAATTATACTCTGATCTGTCAGAACAAGAAATAATCTTTGGTAGGACATATGTCTAGCTTCAGAATCTTGCTTTCTAACTCATCCCACTTCATATTTAAGATAGCAGTCCAATTAAATTTTAAGCGTGCATCCATGCAGTACTTTCCACATTTAAACAAAAGAGGAGAGAGGAAAAAAGGCTTGAATAAACATTTCAGAAATTTGAATTAATAACTCTTCATCTACTGATGAATCAACATGCTGCTTCTCTGCTTATGCAAAGTATCCAACGCTGTTCTTCTGGCTATGAAGGTGAATTTGTCTTCCTCATGGTTTGCTCTTACAGACTTGCTTTTCTAGTCTCAACAAATTACAAAACAAAAAAGCTAAACAAAAACAAGCAAAAAACAAAAATCAAACAAAAAAACCAAAACAAAAATGAAACAAAAAAACAAACCACAACCTGCTGATCAGGTGATTATTCTGATGAAAGCAACCTTCTCCTCCTACTCAGTGTTTCCTCCAGAGCATTCTACCACAGGAATCTGTCAGTGGGCAGGAGTCAATAGTTCTGCCTTTGCTCCTGACTGACAGTATGCAGAAACATAGACACCAACCTGTAGCTCACATCTGGCAGACTACTAATCCAGCAGCAGCTCAGCTGCCCTCTTACGAAAAAGACAGCAATGTACAACAGAAAGTAAAACTAACACTTCCAGAAGTGCTAGATTTGGCCAGAGTATCTCCAAATGCACACTAAGTGGGCAAGAATGATGGGAGTAGAGACTTTCCTTGTTGCAGAAATAAACTAAGGGATGCAGCCAGCAAGGAAGGTCAGATACCAATGTTTGTCTCAACCTGTGCCTTCAGATACAAGCTAGGTGTTCTCTACTTTTTCAGTATTCTTAATCACTTAGTCTCACTTTTCCGTATGTCTTCAACCCAAGTGCCATGCTCTATCTTTAGCATATGGCACTGGAAGTATACAAATTTGTTTTCTTCATGTTTTCCATCATGTCTCATTTCAAATATAAAACAAGGTATTAACATATACAAAAGACTGTACATTAAATGGGGCAAGCTACTACTAAGCTTTTACTTTAGTCTTCTACTGCACACATCCGTAAACTTACTGAGGAAAGATTACCCTATCACTTCCTGCCCATCTACTGTCATTTAAGAAATTCCTGCTCTTTTATTTTAACAGTTTGCTGGATTAGGTCTCTTCTCTTTTGAGCCAAGAAACTGGACAGATAGGCCTCTGTATCAGTAAGTGCCACCTTCAACAAATTCTACCTGTAAGACTCTTCCCCACTGCTGAAAATCTGTGATGCTGGGCAAGAAAAATTAAGTCTGCAGATGGGGTAGTCCAAAAGCTTCTGTAATACCTGTATTACAAAAGCAGCTTTTTCCCTAAAATAAGCCCCCACCCCAACCCTTTTCCCTTATGGCTCACCAAAGAGGAGATCCCAGCCAAGCTATCTTACTAGGTCCATCAAAGTAGGACGTGCAAGTGACGTGTCTCAGATGATAGTAAAAGCACAGACAAAAAAGCAAGCAAAGAGAAAGAGATAAGGATATAGGCTAGCTATGAGTTTCCATTAAACAACTCAGCTACACAAAATTAGTGAAAAAGACAAGATTGGTCATTATCTGATGGGGAGGAAAAAAAAAAAAAAAACAGGTAATTCATTTCTGGCAAAATATTCCACACAACACATTTCAAAAATGTTAATTAGCAGTCCAGACTTGTTTTAGTTAAATATTCAAAATGCAAAATACTATCAGTCTTAGTATTGTCATGAACTAATTCCTCTCAAATTCAAGATACACAGTTCCAAATACAAAGTAACTGCAAAAGTTCTCAGAACTAACTGCTAAAGACAACTTTAAAATACTGAAGTGTGTCTTACTGCCATGTTCCAATTCTGTAGTGATGTTCCAGATTTAAAAAGAATTAAGTCTTGTTCTGTGATGGCATCTAGATCTCTGTCCCTCCAAATATTAAGCCACAAAGCCATTTTAACTTTTGAAGTCACCACCACCACTTCCAGATGAGAAATTGAATACATTAGACCTACATGTCTTTTCAGCAAGAATTATCCAGCCTTGGGAGCACAAAACAATGTCAGTCAATAGAGCTTTCAAATTCACATAATTTCTAGAGCATATTCATATTTTATAATCTCACCTACAACATCTCCGTCAATTTAAGCTTAGGCTAACGCCAGAAAGTACTTACTTCAGAACAAAGCACTTTAATTGTATTATGTTTTCCTTACAGCTTAATTACCTTTGCCATGACTTCAGGATCTGGGTCTTCTATAGGGTCAGCCCATTCAACTGTAACAACATTTCCCCAGACTTTCACTTTGCCACTCATTAACCTACGTCTGGCCTGAGCTGCAGTTTTGTGATCTTCATATTCAAGGAAACAGAAACCTCGGTTCTTTTTCTTGTCATCAGGCTGATGATACAATATGACATCTGTAAGACCCTCTGAAATCAGGAAAAATATTTGTTATGGTTTCAGTCCATGAATTTGTATTATGAAGTAAGGATTATCTTTCCCAGAAATATGTCCAGGAAGCATTAAACACATGAACACCCTACTCTTGAGACTGTGTACATAATAAAATTTCCCCACCTTCAAGACCATTGTTTTCAGAGTCATTGGACTATTGAAACTTATGTTTGTTCCATTTTTAAGTGAAGAAAACTTAATCTTAAGAATAGTACCTTTTTTTAAACTAAATGAAGGAGAGTTAAGCCAAAGGTTGTGCTTTGTCAGTTCTCCTCTCAAGCCCCTAAGTCATACCGCTTAGCAGCATGTGTTTTTTCCATGGATGTCTAAACAAGAGATCAAACTTCCAAGATTTGAAGACACCCAAAACTTTTCAGTGTTGGCCCAAGGAACCTGAAATATATTGTTCAGTAGCACAGGAAGCCATTATATGTCACCTTTGCCCGTTTATATGCCATTATCAAAGACAACCTTATCAAATCACTAAAAATTCTGAAGCATGGAACTACTATGTGGTGTTACTTTCTCCATCCTTTTCTAATTTTACTTTGAAACGTTTTAGAACATACTAGTACTGAAATAATTAAACCACTTGTTCTTTTAATGTTGCTGGCTTTTTTTTTTTAAACATTACACACTTACTCTCTAGGTAAAACTAAAATTACACATCTAGTCTAATCATAAATATTTGAGCCCTTAGCACAACAACATTAAAAAATAAAAAGACCACCTAAAGGTAGAGACAAATTCTGAGAGGTCTTCATTTGGATTCACCATTATTCAACCATAAGCAAAAACATGAGTTCATCACTGATCAAGTTTAACATCTCTAGAGAACATTAGTGACCTACCTGTTACTTTGCTAAATTCTTCAACAATTTGCTCCTTGGTTTTACTCTTAGGAATAGAACCAACAAAAAGTCTATTATTGGCAACAGAGATGCATACACCAATGTGTTTTCCAGAACGAATTTCATGGTTGTTGTACTAAAATGAAAAATAATTGGACAGTCATCAGTTACTGATAATTTTCACTCATCTCCAACAGCAGCAAATCAAATATTTTTGTTAGTTACTTTTACTAACATGCATTTAGTAATATAATTCTTTGACTTATGATGCATTTTTAACTGTTCTGAAGTACATGTGTTTCTCTAATGTAGTCACCATTTCAGCCAATAATTATTTCTCCCTTCTTTTTCAAGCCTCTTTCTTAATACATGTTTCTTTAGACATTTTCATGTAGAACCATGAAAGGTAAATCTTACGTTCAAGTCATGGTATCCACAAAAGTCCAGAAAAATATACAAGTTCTTCTATAGCCTGCAGCTATGAATTCTTGAATTGTGTATAAGACAAGAGTTACAAATACAGTTAAGATTTCTTCTACACTTCCTTAGTTAACAAAAGAAAAGAAGCCATCATCAGGTGGTCCCCACAAAATGCGCAAGAGCAATTGGCAAATACTTTCCAAAGCACAGATTACACATGTAAACAGCAAGAACAACCTTCTACTGAGTTATAATTCTAAGACTTCTGTTCAAATGCTTCTCCCATAACAGATTGTTTAGAAAACACTCTGAACAAATCAGTAGTTTAAAGAAAAAAAATGTAGTACTGTAGACATCTGTTGACAAAAAAAAAAGCCTTTCATTGAGATGCAGAGAGACATGCATCATTCAAATAAGCAGCAGGGAGGTCAACTGATGGTACATCAACTCCTCACCAACTGGAAGCTCCAGCAACAAACAGTTCTCAAGCAAGGAAAATGTACTTTGTGGTCAATATCTTAGTGACAAG
The DNA here is from genome assembly GCA_023637945.1 of Phaethornis superciliosus. Lineage (NCBI taxonomy): Eukaryota > Metazoa > Chordata > Aves > Apodiformes > Trochilidae > Phaethornis > Phaethornis superciliosus. The sequence goes on along the minus strand of JAJQWJ010000003.1, from coordinate 79,492,478 downwards.
TAGCAGGAATAGACTTAAAATTTCATCTAGCTATTTGTTCTATGAGTTATTTTGTATTTGGTGGTAAACCTGCCTGCATCAGCAGGTTCTCCCAGTTCTTGTTCTGTGCACTAAAAATCAGGGTATGTTTATGTTTACCTCGAGCAAACAAAAACTACATGACTGAAAATTTCCAAAGCTAGCCAACTGCATCCAAAAGGAGAACTGTACATGTGAAAATCAGATGCAGTAGCATCTCCCCAACAAATTATATCTCAAAACATTGATTTTTACATACAGTAAAACTTCTATTATCTGTTGCCCGTGAGGCAGAAGAATAATTGATGTGAACATAGGAAACAGCTGCGTAGAAAGACTATATATTTTGATAATTAATAAACAGACATACATATTAATAAACAGATTACACTAGCTCAAAAAAAATCCTTCAAACACCTTTAAAAAAGCTGACAGTTTATTAGTCCTGAAGAGACTTAAACTGATTCTTCATTAACTGAAGTATACATTATAAAGCATTTCCTTACATCAGGAAGCAATTTTTACTGAAATTGTGGTCAAACAGTGGAAATAAGCTTGCTAGAAAGAAGCCTGACAGTGTTTCAGAGGCATCAGGACAATGCCTTTAACATGCTTCAACTTTGGTCAGCTCTGAATTGGTCAAGTACTTGAACTAGATAGATGATTACTGCAGGTCCCTTACAACTGAAATATTCTATTCTATATGGATAACAGAAAGTAGTGTCCTGCTGTTTCTGTTCAAGTCCAAGAACAAAATTAGACTACACATTTAATAGAAAAAGAGCTTCTCATAGAACTCACAGCAACAAAATATTTCATAACTTAAAAAAAAATATATTCTACCATATTGTGACTCCAAACTGACAGTAGTTTCTAGTAGGTTTTTCATACTACAATATATGAACTACCACTTTTCACTGTATGTTTATCTTAACACAGAGAAACTAGTATGAAAACTAACAGTCCTGAATTAGGTGCTCTTGAAAAAACGTGCTTTTTAGGTAAATAGTTCTTGTATCATCTGTAAACGTAGACATGAATAGATCCAAATCATGATCTTGGTAAAGAGCCAAAACAGGCTACCAAATCATCTATGTCAGCACACTGCTTCCCCCTCTTGTTACCACTGAATCAATACCCAAAGTTAGTAACAGAAATATTACTACCCTCTAGACACCAAAACAGACAGGGTTGGGGATTTTTTCTGCTAAATTCTGTAAGAATGTATTCACAAACAGGTCAAAGTATGCATAAAGTCTATCTTGTTACTTTACCTATCCACTGCTGTCTTCATTAGCTATTTTAGCTTCTTTCAGCAGCAAATGGCAAGTTCTACTGCTATGCATAGCCAGCAAACTGCTTAAAAGGAGTATTTGCATACCACACCTGTACCTGCCCTTTGATCAAGCTCACACTTGTTCTAGTCAAAAATACACCATATGCTACTATAGGTTTCAGTATGTTTTCCTACAATCTTCATCTCACAAATATTTATCCTGAACAAGTTTACAATAACCTTAATCGCCCAAAAATCTTTTGAAAAACTGAAATTTAACAGCTTCCCACAAAAGAGGAAAAATTGAGTATGTGTGCAAAAGAAGCCAACTGGAGTTTCAATTCTTAAACAGTATAAAACAGAAGGTAAATGCAAACATATTAACTGGGAAAAAATGCTTCGTGTTAAAAAAAAAAGTAATATGAGACTTCTGATAGCCAGTGCTTCTGTTAAGTTTTGAGATGCTATTTATGCTCCAGCAGTGAGGGTTAACCACACTGGATTGACTACCAAACATAGAAGTAACTACTGGTCAGATCTGTAAGTTTTTTCAGTATCAGGCCATAGCTTCACTCCCTTTTTGTCTCAAGCACAGACCCAGAAGTACTTGAAACACAACTTAGAGATTTCTCCCCTTTTTTAAAGTGGATTAAAAATGTATACACAAAGTGAAGGTCTCAAGCTTTCAAGTTACAAGTTTTCTCCTGGTTAATGAACAGCATATATCAAGATTAAGATTACTCAAAAATTTCAGTTCAGTTTTACATTTAGTTGTTATAAGGACTGTGGATGATACAAGAGCCACACAGACATGAATTGTATGCAAATAAGCTACACCAACTGAAAGCCTTAAGACAGGTCAATTTATTCTCTAATGCAGTCTGGGTATTGACAAAACCTCTTTGCTGTCTCTTATTACTCAGAATGCTACAGGCAATACGGAGATTTTTATTCTCAGTTTTGCTATACTTAAGAATCCCGAAATAAAACAAAACAAAACAAAGTCCTCTGGGAAGAACATGGGAAATAGCAGAACCACCCAGGTTGTATGCCAGGAGTGCAGAAAGCTGGGAAGTCAGTTGTATACACATCAGAATATTATAGGTAGTATCAAAAAACACCAACTGTTTAAATACTAAGATATTAAAAAGGCTAGTCCAAGCATTCAGCATTTCTAAAAAGTCTTTCAGCAACCTCTCTCCAATGTATGTGTAGCTAATACAAGTGACAGAACCATGATTTTCAACTGAGTTATACAGCCATATTTTGCTAGTACCCCTGCAAATCACTTCTAGACAACCTGGGAAACTTACACCGAACTAGCCAGCCAGGTACAGCTGGAACCATTCAAAAGCTGCCCAATACCACATTTTAAATTAACCCTGCTCTCAGAGGTTAGCATGGAGGCTGAAAAGCTGCCCAATCAATCACACCACCTTTCCACTATTACACTCAGTGGCTGTTTAACTGAAAAACAGGACAATTCTTTTTTTCCCCTGCATATTGAAGATAAGCCATAAAGGGACACCAAGTACCTTCTTCCTTTGTACAGTTTAGTGGAAGACTGAGGCTAGGATCTGATGTTACATTTATGGAAACAAAGTGACTGAATGACTTTTTTAAATAGAGTGCTGCTTTTGAGCAAAAATCTAGCTAAGTGAAGAAAAAAATCTTTTTTGTTTGTTTACTAGGTCCCTCTTACAACATATCTGATATGATTCACTGTTTTGCTAAGTCATGTGCAAAACCCTTGAAGAGTTCACACACAATATAAATAGCTAGGCTAAAAATGAAAGTACAAAGAGGTGCACACAGTTATCCTCATATTTGACTGTGCACAGGAAGACAGACCATTCTTATTTAAAAAGCTAAGCAGCATATGCCAGGTATTTTTGTACTTCTGCAGACATTTCTACAATTTTCAAAACACATTCCCATCTTCAGCTTGATTTATCTCCACTGACTTATTAATACATCAATAGGGCACTTCAATGGTGTAAGATGTACTTTATTACAAAACAGAGATTTTAAACCTGCTCTATTAGTATACCTCACAGTGAACACAGCACTCCTGAAGGTCATACCTGCACAAGCCATATCAATGAAGAACTACCTAAAAACATTCAAATTCAACTCAACTAAAAAAAACAAAGAAGCTATGTTGGGACCAGGGTGGTGTTTCTTTTCCCCCCCTCCTTTTTTAAGAAACGGATACTTCATGCACAAAACCTACACATTAAGTAGAGTAGCCTATTCCTTATATCCTGCTGTTTCACACCTCTGTATATAACAGAGGAAATGCTTTTTAACCTGGTAGGATTTATGACTTTTTCCAGTCAGTTGCAGTAAATAGAAAAGATCTTAACACTCAAAGGGTGATTATTTCCCATCTGAAGTTATGAAACCCAGTGTATGAGCATTTTTCCAGCACAGGGCCCCCTGCTGGTGCAAGAACAAATCAGAAATCCCAGACAACCTGACCAGCTCTTCCCACGTGTCCCACAGGTACCTGAAAACAGCTTCCCTCTAAAACTTAGCTAGATGCAGACAGCTCTCTAATACATCTTCTGATAATAATAAAGGCTCAACTAACTGGACCCCCAAAAGCAGTCCATCAGCTTTTTTTTTTTTCCCCAGTCTCCAATACAGCCAGCAAAAAACTTATGTACAATGTGGAAATGTTTAAAAACACATAGTGGACACATGAAACGATCTGACAGTTTCATCTTTAGCACTAGGATCAGCAGAATTGCTTATAAGCCAAAGAGTGTACGTAACAAAAAATTAGGAAAACTCACCAATTTAACAGCTTCCTGAGCTGCTTCTTTAGTACAAAAAGTGACAAAAGCATATCCTCTATTTAGACCAGTCAGTGGATCCATCATTAAGCGGAGATCCCATATAGGGCCAGCTTTCTCAAATAACGGAACAAGTTCATCTTCAAACAAGTCTCTTGGAATCTTGCCCACAAATATCTACAACAGACATAAGAGTGTTGTTTATATATATATATATATATATATATAATTACTTCCATTGAATAATAAATCTACATAAAGATCTTATTCTTACCTCTGTACCAACTGAAGGTTGTTGTCCTGAATATACAGACTCTGGAGGAGGTCCACCATACTTTCTCTGTCCAGTAGTCACATCAAGAGTGTAGCCAGTTCTCTCCAAGAGTGCCTTCAAGTAAGAAACTTAAAATTTTAAAATCGTATACAAACTGAGGTAAGTTTAGATGCACTTTGCTCACAAGCACACATGGTTATAACTCTTCCAATGTTCTGAAACTCACACAGGTGAACAAGTGTACTGTACTGAACTGAGGTACTGAACAAGTACTTTGACAAGAAACTTGCAAAGCAATTATTAGAACTGTCAAGTAAACAAACACTGCTAGAAAATTTAATTGACAGTTTTCCCAATTCCTTTGTTTTCATGCAAAAACAAAAGAGGCCAAGTAATAGAACATCAAGCTTCCCTTTAATGACAAAGATCTTAGTCTGTGCCACTTCTTGTTTTGACATGTCCAATCCTGCAAAACATTTACGCACAGGAGCTCCCTTCACTTAATGAGATTACTCATAAGTGTGTAGGTAAAGAACATATGTTTAAGTGCTTACACCCCTGTCGCACTGTTCTGACTACTTCAGGTACCCCACTACTGAAGTGTTCTTCTACCTTTCTCCTATCCTCTCCTCAAGCCTCCTCAAATTCCTTGTGGGCACATACAGCATCCCAGCACAACTGATTGTCAGTGGAATCACTACACAGTTACAGACACACTAGCAGTTTACAGTGTTAGATGAAGTATGCAAATATATGAGAAACTCCTCTGAAATTAGTCTGTCTTAAAATAATTTGGTACAAAGACAAATCAACTCTGCACACAAAGGAACAGCATATTAAACAAGCCTAGTTATAATCAATAATTAGTAATTTCACAACTGGAAAATTGCAGTTGTTTTAAATGCTATAGCCATCAGCAGTAAAAGCATTGCTACTCCAAGTTTGTTAACTAAGTCCTCATGTTGTTTCATGTGGCAGTGACAAAAACAGTATCAAGTTGTTTTTAATTCGTAATTAATGGCACCCCAGCCTCAAAGTCAAAAAATAAAAGATTCTTCTAGTTTTGCAAGCTACATAGTTATTTGTAATATACAGCACATTCATTCTCTAGTTTACACATGGAGAGTTACAGATGAAAGATTCTCTTGCTTTTTAAGACATTGACCAAGCATGCTTAGACAGTTCCTTAAAGTTTGGTGAAATTGCTCATCAGAAAACTAAAACAAAAATAAAATAGTATGCTTAACTCTTAAAACTGGAGTTTCTTGCTAGCTGAAGAGTTGGTCCAAGAAATAACATGTCAATTACTAAGACAGTTTGGGGTACAGTATATGACAACAGTGATTATGTCATAAGAAGGGGGCTAAATCCTAAACCCATTACAATCTGTCTTCAGACACGTGGTGTCTCCTCCCTATTGTGGGGTTGCAATAAACCTGAAGGAGAAAAAAAAACAACAACCCTTCCAATCCCTGATGTTCTGTAATTCTGTGAAAAACAGAACACAACCACTAGTAGCTGGAGTTACACATTCTGAACTCAAACATCTATGCTGACAAGTTTCTGAAAACTTTTACTGTGACACAGCAGAACTGTCTCAACTACACATAAAGCAAACCTGTCAAACCCCTTTCATTTTTGTATAAATTCAGTTACAGCCATCAAAAGTACATTAAATTTCCTCTTAAAGAGGCAAAAGTGCAAGATAAAAATGCAAATGACAGCTTTCCAATAATGACAAATAAACTAAAACAGCCTTTTTAAGAAAAACACAGTCCCAAACCAATCAAGGTACCTGTCACAACAGCTTTGAATAACCACGGGTACAGTGAAAAACTTTTATCTTTAGGCACATACCTTAATTTTTGCCTCATCTGGTCCTTTGCTAGAATCTGCCACCTTGGTCCCCTGTTTTTCCCTCTGCCTGTATGTCTTCATGACTCCACATAAAAAGGCACTTTTGTTCTGCAAAAGAGACATTAATCTTCAGTTCTGAAACATGACAATCCAGAATGTAATTTTACCTTGAACTAGTGCAGTGCCCATTTTACATATCACCTTGGATCACAGGAGAGACTTAAGTAAACCTCTTGCCAGTCAACTAGCAGTTTATCCCTAAACAGTTACATTCTGAACTGCTTGACATTACCTGAACATGTGAGAGATCACTGTCTTTAAACTGCTGAAGTACTGCCAATGCACCTTCTTCATTAAATTCCTTTAAAGCTTCAATAGCTCTTTCATCTAGATCACTATGTGCAACTAACCCTAGAGAAAAGAAAAAAAAGTCACTAATTATATTGGGGCAGCAACCTGTTTAACCACATTTAACACATTTCAGTGACCCTTAAATCAATCACTGATTAATGTTGTTACTACACCTAACAAATCACTTAGTCTTTTTCAAAATTAAGTGCATTTAACCTTTTTTTGCCATCAAGAAGTATGAAGAAATGTTAAGATTCAGAGTACCAATTGCTGTATTTTTTTTTTCTCTGTGAAACCCAAATGTTATACAGGCCAAGTTTATCTCCAGTATCCTAAAGCTGAACTCAAACGGATCTATGACTTAGCTTGTCTACCAATGGTACATTTTAAGAAAACTATAAAGGCAAATAAAGTGCAGTCATAAAAGTAACCACCACAATCCAAAATTGAAGCTGAAAAAATGCTAGCTAGTTTCATATCCGAGAGAACCAGTAAATAACCTCTACATCCAGGAGCCCAAATGCCATGTCCCAAAGTATCATTAAAATAAGAAGATGAATACCAAGGCTTCACTTACTTGGAGTTACCTAAAACTATTGTAAAAGTACACAAAAGACAACATCACCTACTCCTCCTACACATCATCTGCTGCCTATTCCAGCTGTTACTATGGTCACCTGCACACTTTTTCTCCTTCTCACCCCTTAGCCAAAGTGGCCTGGCCCAAGACTTTTATCTGAAAAATACTACCACAAATTCAAGCACTGAATGGAAAACCACCACAGATTTTGGTAAGACTGCAGTTCCCATACTTTTGGAAACCACAAAAAGTTGCTATTTTAGCCCAAAGACAGCAGAATCCAATAAAATATTGTAAGTGTGGTTTTGCAAGTTTTACATCTTACCTGCAACGTAAATTTCATCTAGTTTTTCAGCAACTTTCTGTGGTAAACCAGCATCAAGCAATGTCTGGAAATGCTCAGAATGGGTAACTGCAGCAGAAGTATCCATGGGCTCTTCAGTACCATTCCCATTAACATGTTCAGTAGCCATGTTTCCAGATATCTGTTCAAATGCAATAAGCATCATAATTAAGCTGAGAAGATCTTCAAGTAGAACAGTTCAAGTGACAGCATATAAAAAAGACCGAGCTATTCTTGGGGAAAAAAAAAAAAAAAAAAAAAACGAAAAGAAAAAAATTATTAAAAAAATGTAGACCACTGATACTTTTTCGGTTTGGAAGACGCACAGAATTCCTCAAAAGAAATACTAACACAAAGGAAAGCCCTAACACCACTGCCTAACGGGGGTGGGGTAGCTTTCACTGCAGGTTTTACACAACCCAGCCAGACACTCTGACTCACCTCCCTCTCTCTGTCTCTCCAACACACTCCCCGAGTGGCTCTGCACAAGTTAGAAATGGAGCAAGAAGCCAATGGCGGGGGTGGGAGGAAGAGCAAACCTGCCACATGCAGCCGCCGCTACCACCGCCATACAGCCAGTGACACCCGCTGCCGCCTCCACCTCCCATTGCAAACCGGCTGCCCCCCGAAAGAGCCATTCCAGCTCCACCGGGATCCCTTCTCGCCTCCGCTCGGGAATCGGCTGGGGAAGCCAGTGGAACAAAGCGCTCTTCCCAGTCCGCACCCACCCACGGTGGCGGCGGCAGCAGCGGCCGCCATGAGCTCGATGGAAACACGTGCTCTGCGCGTTCAGATGTCCTACAACTTCCTCCAGTGACCGACTTCCCCCTCCCCCCCCCCCACCTCCACAGCACACTCCCGCAGGAGGAGCGGCTACCCCCCACCCCAAGCTCCAGCCATTCCCCACCTCTCACCCTATTCCCCATGGAGGGCGGTTGCAACACCCCATGCCCGATTTCACCACTCGGGCGGGAGCTGACGGCGCCTCCCGGCCCCGCCGCCCCCCCCCCCCAGCCACACTTCTCCCCGAAACAATGCAGGGGCCGGCCGCCAGCCCCGTCTCCCGGCCGGGAAACGCCGCTACCCGCCGCCCACCGCCTCACGACGTGACCGGGGACACGCGAGACCTGAGCGGCTCCTTTCCTCACCGCACACGCCCAAGCATCGAGGTCGCGGCTCCCCTCGGCTCGGCCCGGCCCAGCCCCTCACGGGCAATGAATGGAGCGGAGGAGCCGGCAGGACAATGAGGCGAGAGCCACGCGCCCCGCGCAGGGCCGGCCCGGGTCTTCCCGGCCGCCGCCTCCTCCCCAGCGCCGTTCGGCTGCCGGGCCTATCGCGCGGGCACCGGCCCAGCCCGGCCGCCCCCCGCCCGACAGCAGCGGCCACGAAGGCAGCCAGCTCCTCCACCCACCGCGCAGCGCCTGGCAGCCGTGCGCCGGGCCCGACAACGCTGCAGGGGCCTAGCGAGGCCCTCCCGACCCGCCCGCCAGCTTCCCTCCGCCGCCTCAACCCCTTCTTCCCTCCCGGCCCGGCCCTGCCCCGACCCGCTCCCACCCCGTTCCGCGGGCGGCTGCCGCCGCTCCGAGCCGCGACGAGCCCGCCGGCCTGCCCGCCGGCGCCCGGCGCCTGACCTGTCGCTGCGGGGGTGAAACGCCGTGCGAAGGAGCTCGGGGCGCGGCTAGCGGCTCGGCGTACTGAGGAGCTGCCCCCCTTCTCCGCTCCCTCGGTGTGTCCGGACAGCGTGCTGGAGCTGGCGTAAAATGGCGGCCGCTCGAGCGCTCACGCCGCTGCTGGCACCAACCCCAGCCCCTTCCACTCGGCTCGGGGGGGTGGGGGGGGAAGAGGGGGGGCGGGATGGGGGGGGAAGGGGGGAGGAGAAGGAGGAGAGGTGGGGGGGGAAGAGGAGGAGGCGCCGCGCGCGCTGGCGCAGCCCCAAACCCGGGGTCTCCCAGGCAGCTCCGCAAGGGTTATCGCCTCGCCTCGCCTCGCCCCGCCCGACGGGCTCTCCGCGCGAACACGCGAGCGAGCGCGCGCCCGCCGCCCCGGCCCGGCCCGCCCTCCCCGCGCGCGCGCGCGCACCGCCTCCCGCCCTCCCCTCCGTTCCCCGCCCCCACCCCTTCACGCGCTCCGCCGGCGATTCCCTGCCGAGCGGCGCGCGCCGCCCCTCTCCCTCCCTCCCTCCCTCCCGGATGGCGGCGGCGCCGGCCGCGCGCACGCGCAGGGCCGCGCGCCGCCGGGAGAGGAGGTGGCGGCGGCGGCGGCACGAAGCCCCGCGGGGACACGGCGCGATGCGCGACCCGCCCGGCCGTACTCAGCCTCCTGCCCACCCCACCCCACCCCCCCCACCCCCATCCCCGGTCCCCTCCTTCCACCTGTGCGGGCGCCAGGCGAAAAACGGCAGTGGCGGAGCAGCTGGCGAGCCCGGCCGAGGATTGGGCGAGCGGCCGTTCCCACGGCGCGCAGGTGGCACAAAGGGGACCGCCGCGGCCGGAGGCGGGGAGTCCCGGCCTGCGGCGGGGGGAGGACGGAGGAGACAAAGCCACGCAGACAAAGGGAGGGGAGAGCGGAGCTTTGTGTGGCTGCCGGCCAGCTGAGAGCCGGGCAGCTCCGCTCCCGCCGCCGCGCTCGGCCTTCCCGCTTCGGGGACGGAGGGGGCGCCTCACCCCCGTTCCCTGAGGGGCGCCCGGGGCGATCCCCCTCCGGCGGGCTCCCCTTCGCCTCGGGCGGGCTCCTCACAGCCGCCCCCCTTACCCCCCGGCCCGGCCCGCCCCTCGGCAGCCGTTGTGCGGAGGGAGCTTTTTTATTTTTTCCACGGGGAACGGGAGTTGCCCTCAGCCGCTGAAGCGCTGGCGCTAAAGGGCCCCCGCCGGGCGGTGGTCGGCGGGGCGGGGAGGAGCTGGCAGCCGCAGGGTATGGTGTGTCCGGCAGCTCCAGCGGGATTCCATAGCACGGCCGGAGAAACGAGGCTTCTGCCCCGTCTCCAGCCTTTGTTCCAGCGCCTGTTCATCATTTTAACTCGCTCCTGCTGGCCCCGGTGGGAGGTGGGTCTCGCCACACAGCGTTGCCTGATGGCAGCTCCCTTGCTTGGGGTTTCTTTTGGCACACTTGGGAATTGCGGTTCCCTAACACGCCTCACTTGCACAACTCACACGAGAAGCTTGGAAACCGACCTAATAAGCTCTGCCAGACCTGTAGCTCCAGATAAAGACAGCGAAATGAAGGCAGGAAGGCACACAGTATTACTCACTTCCTCAAAGGCGGCTCAGAGAGGAGCTCCCAGCTACTGCTGCCCCTCAGCCCAGCCAAACACCTTCAGTGTATCTCCAGTGTTCGCAGCAAGACATTTATAGAGTTAATTCACTGTCAACAAATACTTACATGCTGGTATGTAAGTATGTGAAACATACAGCTGGTATTCAGTGAGACAAAAATACCTTCAAGTACTTGATGCAGTAAGACTTCATTAAAAACTGAACCACTCCACAGGTTAGCCTGAAATAGCAATAAGTAAAGGCAGCTGTACACTAGCAAATATTCCACCTAATTTATAATGTGGCAGTGTCATTAAAAATTTTTACTCAAACGTTTCTCCCATGTTTTTTTTATTTAATGAAACTTTCCAAAATAATAATTACAGTTAAATAAAAGTGGGTTTTTTTAGTGAAAACTTGTGTGGTATTTTTAATCATATACTTTATAAAAACGTTTACACTTCGCATCCTTCAAAAATTAAAAACTTTCAAAAAATACAGCTAGCCATGGGCAATGAGAATAATGCCCTCACAAACAATTTTGGAGAGCATTTTTCAGTGATAATACTGCACCAAAACATGATAGTTTCAGATGCTTACAAAAGGCAATTCAGCTAGGTGTTTGTGATAGGATATTAAATTTCATAAACAGATTTCTGGAACTAATGACAACAGCAAAAAATGTTTCATTAAAATTATCGGTCAGTGGATCTGACTAACCACAGGTGGCAAACTCCTGATAAAGCAGTTTTCTCTTTTCAGGCCCGTTTTTAGAGGGAAAAATTTGAATGTACCTTTCATTTCCTCCATAAAACACAAGTAAAAATGAAATAAAATACAATTTTAAAAGAGTAGAATAAATGCAGTGAACAGATTTGCACCCTTACTTAAAATCCCAGCTCTGACCCAGAGTCAGAACTGCAGTTATTTGATCCTTTGAATTTTATGTAGAAGGGAGAAAACGGAGTCTGACATGCAGTTCCTCAAAATACAGCTCAGTTATTAGTCCTAGCATCAGTAGGACAAAGACAAAAGTGGTAAAAAAAGCATACCTGCCAAGAACATTTGCAGGCACTTACCTGGTGGGTCGGATTTTCAACTAGAAGTTTTATTGCATGTGCCTGAAAGTTTGACAGCTTCTCACTCTAATGAAAGTTGAGGTAATTCATAAATTTTCTTGGAATATGAAACCCCTGCCTGATTCCAGCCCAGCTGTAATGACTGCAGAGCCCCTTCCAAAGACACAGCTGGATGTCTGAGCCTCCCTAGCACATCCACGGTAAAAAGTGATGATAAACAGGACTGACTACAGAGTTGCATGGACAAAGCAATGAAAAGAAAATTTGAGTATAAGATTCACAGTCTAGTTTTTGCTTTTGAGTTACTTAAGCTCAATGAAAGAATAATATCCTAAACAAAGAACGAAAATCTAGGATACTCAACTGGAATTTTACCTTCAGTTTTTATGATGCCTTTCACAAGTGTGCATGCATTGAAAATTTAGGCTCAGCCATAGAATTGGCTTTACCTGAGCAAATAAACACACCAGCTACAGCATTAGGGGGGAAAGTGACTCCGGTCATGCAGCAACTATCACTGCTAGTAGTAACAAAAAAAAACCCACAGAACAATTCTGAAATGAATCAGCCACTCCTGGGGTTTCTCAGCAATACTTTTTCCATCCCATCCCTGACCCTTAGCCTCCTTGATAAAACTGCCATTTTATGAATGTATCTGTATACATTATAAATTAATATGTAAGTTTCAAGGCCATCTAACTTCAGGGAAGGACCTCAGCCTGCAGTTTATTCCATGCAGTGCACAGCTGCATGGCCAGTGCACAGCTGGACACTGGCCTAATGCCCTGTGAGATCCTGGGTAAAGTAAGACTGTTTGGGAAAATCCTTGGTTCATTAAACGTATGTTCAATTTGTGCACTCTATCAGTCAGAGGCTTTATGTCCCAAAAAATGGGTTGTTGCAAAATACAAGGCCTGTGCCTATGAGATAGTCAGAAATTAACCAAAAGGAGATAAATCGGATATGTTAAATTTTCTTCAGGAGAAAGCTTTTAATATATGACCAAATGGCTCAGTCTTACAGTTCAGCATGCAGATTTGAAAGTTATTCCATATTAAAATGTAACTTACAATCTAAGATTGTCCCATGATTTCAGCAAAGACTAAAGTAATGGCAATATTTTCCTTTAACATTCTTTCCAATTATGTCCTTCTTGTTTCTTCTCACAGTTCCCAAACTAGGCAGTGGTAGCACTAATTTAAACAAAATCAAGGTTATTCTTTTGTTTATTTAGAGTTTCTAAGGCTCTAAGTTCTACCCTGCTAGCTCTTCGAACATTTCACTTCCAACTAAGTCAGGAAAACAAAAGAAGCAATGAAAATGTTTGCAAATTCAGGGGTTACAGTTGAGAGAAGCAGAGGCAATGGGCACAAACTGAAATGCAGGAGGTTCCCTTTGAACATCAGGGAATAATTTTTCAGTGTGGGGGTGACCAAGCACTGGCATAGGTTGCCCCAAGGAGATAGTGGAGTCTCCATCCTTGGGATATTTTCAAAAGCTATCTGCACATGGATGATCCTGGCCAACCACGCTTGGGTGGTCCTGCTTAAGCACATGGTTTGATGCTGTTATATGGCTAATTATCTTGATCTTTACAAATGCAACTCAATCCTCCAAATAATTGCTGTTTCTTGCCCTGACCGTCCTGTCTGACCACCTGAATAAAAAAAACACAAGGTAGCTAATTTTTAATTCTTCTTGTAGTACAACCAGAGGAGGCATACGCTCCTGCAGACTTGACAGCTTACATTTCAGGGATTTTGTTGTTGAAATCACCCATACTCTACTAAATATTTGCCCAGATAGTCATTGGCAAAACCAAGACTGACAATGAGGAAGAATGGGGCTCCCTCCAGGAATTCTTTTGGTGTCAAATATATTTTATTTATAGACTGACTTGAAACAACTTTCTTCTGAACTGCTTCTCTCCCATTTGCTTTACATCTGTGCTATAGCAATTGTGCTATTGGAGGAAAGGGTATTAGACTGCTAATTTCTGCAAAGCATCTATGTTTTTAAGTCCTTTCTTCCAATACCAATCACTTTGTTTTTCTCTTTCCAATCAATGTCATCCTTCCTTCCATACACACCCCTCCCCAAATCAAACACTCCAGAGCTGACGCTGTAAGACACATAGAACAGAAACAGAGTTAATTAAGTTCACATTCCATTAATTCCTTTAGTTTTCTGATTCAACTTACAGGACTTTAAAACAGTTGTTTGCCAGCCCTGTGTTTAGAGCAAACCTTGTAGAATTCCATAGAACACTATAGGGTAATGTGTATTAGTAGAGGAAAAGTTGAACAGTAAAGCTTCTTCTATATGTATGTGGAAATGCCTGCTCAAAGCTATTCCAAAGTGACTATTATCACTCAAAAACCAGATGCCAGCCTTGTAACAACAAACTGCAAATGCCCTATACTTACTGGGAAAAAAAACCAACATTAGGAGTTATTAAGAACATAACACTAGCCTACAAAGTCAGAAGTGGCATGGAGAAAACTAGAGAATAACTTCATTCTTCCTTCCAACAGAAGAACAAGGAGGCTTCCAATCAAACTTGCAGGTAGCAAAGCAAGAGCTACTTTTACACACACATAACTAAGCTGGGGAACTCCTTGTCACATGAACTGTAGGTTTTTCCCACACAGAAGTAGCTAGCCTAATTAACTGAAGAAACTCCCATCTAAAATATTTAATGCAGAGATATCCTGATTTTTTCATTAGCTAATACCTACTACTGGAAACTGAATGTCTATTCTCCTCAGTCTGATGGCACAAAACCCCTGTGATTGCAGCAAGGAGAATGCACAATCACTAAGGTTTGTGATGAAGCAAACATTTTTCCCACTTCCCACAGAAGGGGGAATCATGCAGATTCCCTCTAATCGCGTATTGCTCATCCCACTACAGACCTATAAACCACAGGCTTCCTATACAAATAAGTTCACAACTTATCAAGGGTGAGGGAACTAGAGGAAGAGACTTCCCAATCCGAAGGGAAAAAAAAAATACTGCTTTACTCTTTTTGTGGGTACAAAAGAGATGGTAAAACTACTACTACTGCCTTTTCTGCCCCATTCTCATGAGCATCTGATGTTTTAGAGTTCAGACACAAAGGAGCATTAGCATTAGGCTAGCACCTGACAAAACTAGGTAGGAAAAGAGGAGACAAGATATTCAAAGTGACAAGAGATTTGTTGCCCCCCCCTCCAAGTTTTGACCAAATTAGCATGGAAGAGCTGGAGAAAACATTCCACCGTGAACTAGTGCATTCTGCTTTACATGAAGGACTCTTGCAAGAACTGCAGAAAGAATTTCTCATCAGTATCCATCTTTGAAACGCCTCAAAAAGTCACCTCAGGACAGTAATCATATTCTGTCCACTCGCACAGTGCAAGGTAGCCAAGTGCTGAAGCTGCAACTCACTGAGTAGAGCCACAAGTAAGTGTCAATGCAGAACTTACTGTTCTATTTAGAACTTTCTCTGCCCCAGACACCCGTCCATCCCTGCACTACAATTCACAAACATCTCCCCATCCTGACATGCAGCCATTAGGATTCCAGTACTTAGCACGCTTATAGAAGCCAACTGGAAGACTCTTGGGATTATCTAACCCTAGATGAGTTATTTTGTGCATTAAGCCTATCTCCAAAAGCATAATGTCAGTAGGTTACAGACTGTTCTCCCCCTGCTCTGGGCACCTTTGTCAGGAGGGTGCACCACACCATGGACACAGTCACCAAAGCCAGACAGTAGATGAGACAGATCACGGGTTCTCCATCCATAAGGCAAACATGGACAGCACAGCCTATGTTCCCAGAGATAAGCTGTCATCCACCTTAACCTCTAGACCATGCCCAAATATTACATGTGAGAGAATTCTAGCTGGCACAGTCTTCAGTTGTCAAACTGTATTAACCCTTAACAGCATGGATGATCAGTTGCCAGTGTCTGGGCTCATGTTCCAGGCCTATTTAAGTTGACTGGTAGTGACATTGCTGATTACTCAGGAGGAAAAGTGCTTGATGCAGCAGTTGCAATACACAGCTTTCAGGTTATGTGTTCCAGGTTACTTTACACGTAACCAAACAACCTAAAAATCCTTTCAAGCATGGGTGAGCCTAAATAACCTTGTCTTCGAGGTCCTTGTAGGAACAGAACAGAACAATCTCTTCCCCTCCTTTTTACAATCCTTGCCAAGTACTAGGCAGAAGTGACTACATAAGTGCAGCACTCCTGCAGATACCTTTTGTACATGACTTTTTATTTATTTAAAATATAAAAATGCCTGGAATATACTGCATTAAGGGAGATCACAGTTGCAGCAGACTCACAATTAAGAGCACAAAGATGAGGAAGTACTGCTATCAGTACCTCAGGCTCTGCTTGCTGCTTTTCAATAGCCTTATTTTGAAAGATCCACACTATACATTTATATCAGCCTTGAGAGATAATAAAATTAGATCTTTAGCTAAACCAGCACAAGTGTGTAAGTTTACCCTTTCCAGCTTGGGTAAGCAAGTATCTCTTCACTGGTTTGCACAGGGCTGTGCAGGCAATGTAACCTGCTCTCAAACCTGAAAATTGCTAGAAGAAATAATTTAGTTCTCTAGGTAGGCAAAGCTTTAATTTTACCTAGCAGCTAGGCACCAGACAAAAAAAAAGTTGTTATTCAGTGATCTGCAGAGGACATAGGAGGAACATTATGCTTTCAATGTGCCTTCAGAAAATAGAAGTTGTCTCTTTGATCCTGTAAAAACGTATTTTTCCTTTTTTTTGAATTTTAGATCCTAAAGTAGCAACAAGTAAGAACAATTATAGGGAGGTTTAATTTTGAAGACTTAAATCTTTCAGGGTCAGTTTTTTTACATCTTTTATCAGCTTATGGCATACATTGTTGAGTAACCTGTACACTTGTCTATTGATGACAAGTTCAAATTAACTAGAACACTTCTGGTTCTTCTGTTCTCCAACTGGAGTTACGTAGCAATGGAAAGCATTGCTTGGAGGCATGTACAGAACAATAGAAGTCAATTCAACCCTGTAAGAATATAATTTTTACTGCCAATACATCCATTCTTAGTTCCATTCTTAGGATCAATACAGCTATCTGAGCATGTGCATTTAAAAAAAAAAAAAAAAAGTTAAAATCACTGATGATGGTTAACTGCAGGAATTTTAATTCTTTCATCCCCTTCCAGTTCAGGTGCTTTTATATATTTTATTGCCACAGCAATAGCTTATGTCTTTCCCAAGAAACTGAAAAAAAAAAATTCTTACTGTATACTAAAAGGTAGATGTTTGGAATTTAGTGCCAACACTTAAAAATTTTAACAACTCTGAACTTCTATTAGAAGGTCAAACCTAGTTAGCAAATTTGATGGATGAAAATTCTTAACCAGTTTCAGATCAGCAGTATTGATATAGATCTGCTGTGGCCAATAGGGGCTGTAAGCAGCATGCAGAACCCCTTGTTAGTCTGAAAATGCTATGAACTTTTCCAGACACACAGGAGAAAAAAATTAGCATCAGAAGTGAGGCATATATTATAGTGGAAACTTTTGTAAGCTATGCACATTTGATTCAAATACTTTTTAGAAACAAAGACAAGACATTCCCAGCTTAGCAGTTTACCTGGTTCTATAGCTCAGCCAAGGTAATACAGATGGGTTCTTCAGCCCTCAGGCTGATGTTAACAGTGCTGATAACACATTAACATTTCCTCTCAGGCTCTGATTCCCAGCTGCCAGTCAGACTTCTTTGCAAGCAATCTGTCTGTGCTCCCCAGCAAAGACTACTAAGTTCATATTAAGGTTAAATCCCAGTAAAAGGGGAGAGACTGTCTCAGGGAGCCACAGAAAGCAAGTGTCTCATGGGAAATTTTCTGTAGCTTGACCCAAGGCAGAACATTTTCTGTATTTTTAATCACTGAATTTCTGAGAGGTAGTATTAAACTGCATATTAAATAAAGACAGCCTAGGAATTAAAAAAATACCTCTTCATCGTACTTTGTATGGAAGCTTTAGTAGAATCTCAGAATGCTTACTTCCAGGGTGGGATGTCAATTCTGCTGGTACTTTTTTCACTGCTGCTACAGAAGGCTATAATCTCCATATAAGTTATTTTTTTTCCCTTAAAGCCTAACTCTGCAGAACTGAGATCTTTCTGAAGAAGAAAAATGTTCATTTCTTCTTCTATATCAATATTTACAGTTGATTTTTAGCCCTGATATATTAATTGTGACTTAATTACGTGGAACTTTGCACAACAGAAAGCCCAGTATCAACACAAAAGTGGGGAACATTTCCCTTTCACATCTGAAATAACCTGAAGCACAGCTAGCTGTCATTCCTGATAGATTTGCAATTTAGCTAATCAGTGACTCTATTTGCAGGCTCTGTCCTGATTTCTGAACAGCAAATCACAGCTGTCAAATCACAAATTACAGGAACCGGTTTTGTTTTTATAACTCAACAGGTGTTTGATTATTATATGCTTGAGTACCAGATAGAAAAAATTCCCAGAGGCCTTTTTCTTCTTCTTTTCTGTGAAGTTTCATATAATCTTGCTCTTGTAGCCCTTCTGAGATGAGTACTGAATAGTTATGTGGTAGCCTCTTTTACTTTTGTGGTTTTGCCTTAGCTCTTGGAATACTTAATACCTAACTCTTCTGGGGAAAGAAATACAGAACCAGTAGAGAAGAGGAGGAATAGGGTCTTTGGGAGGTCAGTAGGACTGAAGCTGAGGATTACACAACAGCTTTGGACACTGCATCACAACCTTGGCCCAGAGTAACAAAGCTCATACTGGGAGATAACCCAAGCTCTTGCAGATCTGCTCTATCTATAAAAATTTTAACTTCAGAAAATACCTACTATGCAAACTTCTGCTGTCAATTTAAAAGCATTGCCCTAGCTGAAAACTAACAATACGTTTAAGATTTTCTGGTCACTCTTCAGTGGAAAAATCAAAACCAGGCAACCCAAACGAGGCTTCAGGAAAAAGTAGTAGGTAAAATACAAGAGCTGAAACACCTCCAGGAACACCACCTCAGAATAACTAAAAACCTCTTCTTGGTAAAGCTTTGCCTTACTCATACAGATAGGAGAGGATACACCAGCATTCATTATAGGGAACCATCCTGGACACTGTCAGGTTTCTTCAACCCAAAACAGAAGTAGCTTTTTCCTTTGAAAGTCAGTGCAGTGAGGTAACAGCCGTCACAGAAACAATGGTCCTGACACCACAGCTCACTTCATGATACACTGTGGTAGAGGAATTATTAAGTTTTTAAGTAAATTTTAATTTGAAATAGAAAAGGCCAAAGTATGACAGTAGCCAGTATGTCACAGCCTCACAATTGCTGCCTTGAGGCCAGAGGCTGGGAGCACTACAGGGACTCTTACTTCCGAGGGTAGGAAGTTAGGGTAGTGTCACAGTAGAGGACATTGGGCATTCTGAGCAGAAAAAGCTTTATTCTCAAGAACTTCTTTTTTCATTCCTTTGGTGAAAGATCTGTCCTTTAGTACGTATTTGACTTTTCCAATATCCTACAAGTATTCTATTCACACTTCAGCAGTCTAATATCCAGATAGCCTGATTGCTAGTCTTACACAGAAAGGCTGCTCTTTCCTTGCAGGACCATCACAGGATGACACATTTTGACAACTCTAAGACACTGAAAAGTTTTTAAGTATTGCCTCAGAAATAGGAGAACATCCAACAATGTTACCCTTACTGCCATCTTATCAGGGAGTAGAACTGGTCTTTTTCAGTTCTTGGTAGTTGCATGGCTCATAATGGGGCTGCACTTCTATAGAAAATACATCTCACAGTTGCTATAGTTGTTCAGTCTTACTTTTCTAGTTAGTAAACTAAAGACTACAGGAGAAAGCATTCATATGCTATTTCAAATCATCTTGTCAACTAAAAACCAACAAACCAATACAACTCACACTCAGCCCTGCCAAAGGGTCAGCATATGAAGATCCCTTTCCATGCAGAAAAGGTTTTCCGCAGCCTTACAGCCTGCACATCAAATTAGCAGGAACTATGCTTAACAAGGTCTCAATAGCAACAAAAAACTTGCTAAGTTCAAGTAGATATTAAATGAAGACAAACCAATCCTGGCAATTTTGCGTTCTTAAAAAACATTTTTGAAACCCCAGATGCTTTGTTCATGGAATGTTCCCATTTCATGAAGCTTTTTTTGTAATTTTCTCAGCACTGTGAAACTGTTTATTAGTATTTTAAAATGTTCTGTAGTTAACTCCTGTTCCTGCTGTTAAACTTATTTTATATTGTGGTTCATAATCTTTAAAACAGGAAGAGGGGGAGTAGCAATTCTCACAAGACAAACTTTTTTTGTGATTGTAAATATGTAACTTCCAATTTTCAGAACCAGAAACTACATAATACTACTATTTTCAGAACATTTTAATTGTAAGATACACTGGTGAATAAATAAAGCATACTCTGAGCTGTTTCATTTCTGAAGTTCAAACCACATTAGAACTGCCACTTGCTGTGTTTAAATATTGCATTTTTCTGATGGAGTGCAAGAAATTAAACTAAGACAGTTAAGACTACTAGACAGAGCCAAGAAACTTAAACTGTCTCAGATGTTTATTTCAGAACTCTACGGTGTCTAGCAACTCCCTTATTCTGACTGAAAAAAACAACTAAAGCTAAGGCAAATCATTTCCTATTTCGTCAATGTGACTTGAAGCACAGATTTAATGGTGGCTGTATATTTCTTCAATTATCTGAAAACAATTTAAAAATACCTTTACTTTTCAATCAACTTACCAGTTTCAAAATAAGGTCCAAGCATTTTATTTCAATCCATTCATCTCATCCTAGCTTCATTCCACTTATACAATGCCTTAAAATTTCTTTCAGGACAGATTTTCATCATAATTCACTTCTCACAGTGCAACTGGTAATGTCTTTGCTGGGACAGTGTTCCTTCAGTTATTGAGAATTCCAGTCACAGGGGAAAAAATATTGGCTATTGGTCTGGTGAGAAGGCTGTACTATCAAGTGTAGCTTGAAGGTACTTAAGGTAAAAGCACACATTAGTACTTTCCTCCTTTGACATAGCTCAGTTAAACAGTAAAGCTGGCCTACCACTATGGCTTTAACTGGCCTGCACTTACTACTGTTACCATCAATGTGAGTTGAAAGCAACATTGGCTTCAAGGAGAAAAAAACCTTTTACTTCAGCCCCCCCTCCTCTCTGCAGCTACTAATATACACACTACTACATATATTCATGTTTCACATATTTTTAAACAGATAGGTCATAATTGCCAAGCAGTATTCAAATACAAATGAAAATCTCAGGAAATTCCCAAGCAAATTGCTGGACAGGCTCTCTATACTTCTCCTGTTCCTTATACTGGTCATCCTCAGTCAGAATACTGAGCAAGGCAGACTCTGTCCCACTCAATACAGCCATTCTTCTGAGCATCAAACACCACTTTGTCCTCCAGAGCCTGCAGGAAGTTTGAGACAATGGCAGAGAAGTACTGTCTTCATAGCCCTGATAGCTCATCTGGACTATCAACTAAAAGGCCACATGATGTTTGAAAGAAAATGGAATTCATCATTTTACTTTTACAGTTTATATTCTCCAAAGGCAACAGACAAGGAAAAATGCTTGCAATACTCTTTCTACCAACAAAAAGTACACAGAATGTAAATCACTAGACACATATATTTGCACAGCACACAAAGGCTCCCATCTCTCACCTGATACTAATACTGATCTGCTGAATTCATACTCTGATTACAATTCAATTTCTGTTCTGGAACTGTGGGAAGGGGTGTACAGAAAAACTGACCCAAAGCCAGGGTTAAATACTCCCCAACACAGAGATTACTTTCCCATGGGCAAAGTCCAATTTTGCTCACTCTGCTGTCTTCATACGCTTGACTATTTTATGGAGTCCTTTTCTCTGCTGTTATTTCATTGCCCGTTTTTAATTGGTAAAATTCACACCCAAGCTTTATAGAACATGTTTTTAGAATTCCAAGCTTGCCTGGACCAGAAGGCAGCAGCCCTGCTATAGCTGCAGCCAAGGCTGCACACTTCCCTGCAGGCTGCTGGCCTGAAGTAAAGCCAACCCTGAAATTCCTGTTCACTGGCATCTCACCCCAGCAAAGGAACTGGCATGGCAGCAGGGGTGATGTGGCTGACTTGCAACTTTATGGCTCTACACTCTCCATCGGCAAGACAAGCTCTTCAGCAGCAGGCAAAACCCCCCACCTCAGAGACCTCATTACTTTAATGGGAGAACTGATGCTGAGCAACTCTTCCTTGGGGCTGCAAGGCACTTCTCTTGCTTACAAGCACACTCAAAAATGGCTCTGCTTTTTTTTGTTGTTTGTTTGTTTTTTTTTTTTTCTCAGTTACTAACACATGGCAATATTCCAGGACAAAGTTTGCCTAACCATTGATTTGTTGGACCACAGCCCAAAACCCATGTGACACTTCTAAGTTGAACACTAATGATGGTTAATGCAAGATTTCAGACTATTTAAAGCACAAAAAAGCAAAGTGCTTTCAGGATGTTTACTGCACAATCTTAAGTCAAAGCTTTAAATCTAGCAATCTTTTATAAACTTGAAGTTTAATTGGGTACTTTTGCACAGAGCCATCTTGTGCCAGGTGTTCCAAACTTGTCACAGATTAACTCTTCACAATCACATCTCCTTATCTCAATCACTTGTATAAAATATCTTATCAGACTAAAAAAAAACATACCAGAACTAAATCCACAAGTGGTTTGCAAACACATTGCCTCCACTCCACCCCAGCAAAAACTATTACAAGTGTTCTTTCCATCTTAAAAGTAGCTACAAAAATGATCTTTTTACATTCTAAGTCTTGTGTTACAAAACCTCTAATATAATGGTTAAAAAAATTGTTCATTTTTAGAAACATCATACTTTCAATACTAATCCATATTTCTCTACCCATTTTCTGCAGCCCTAATACATAGCATTCATATAGAAAGGCTGCAGCTACATTGCCAACATACTGATCATTGGCCTCATCTACCCTTTCCTCTGCCAAGTGGCAAGTATATACTTTGCATGGTTAAACACTGCTCCTGAAGACAGGCCTTCACCACCCAATATTCAAGATAACATGATTTTGGCATCCCTTATCTATCAATCCTACTCAGAAACCATCCCCAAGGAATGCTTTAGAACGTATGGAACAAGACTGAAGTACTTCAGGTATCTTAAGTGCCACTCACAATCCTGAAATTTTATCTCATCTTCTATTTGATCCTGGAAATCAGACAAGTAACTAATTCTCACCAACTTTACTGGATATACACATAGTATCACCTCAGATTCCCATTTCATGAGCAGGAGCCCAAAGGATATTAACATGGTACCTTTACACTCCTGAACACATGACAAAATAATACTCTTCTGACTCTGTAACACAACTCATAGAACGTTTTAGAGTATCTACCCAAGTTCTTACTAAGTTTTCCTGCTTTATTTTCCCTAGTCTTTGACATTTTCTTCCAGAAGAGACTGACCTAGCTAGAACTGGCAATTTTTAACTTACCATCCAAGTAGCTCCATCCACAGCACCCAAACTTTTCACAGAACTGCTGTGGGCAAAAGGAACCAGTCCCTTCCTATTTTTAAGTGCATAACCAATGGAGTTTGTTGTCCAGGAGTCACTCCAGCACAACGTGGAACATCCTGCATCCAGTATGTACTATACCAGTCTGTGCAACACAGCCATGTTGCCTTTGTAGATCTTGCAAGACCCAATATGCAATTGCTAGCAGAGTTTTCACATGCTCATCTTTATTCAAGAAAGAGCATGTACAAAACACAGCACATGGAAAACAGATACCCTTGCCAGTAACATTAACACAAATAATAAATCCTCTTGAAAGCAGTTAAGGGAAAACAGCTCTAATAAAATTCTGCAGTCTGATACATTCAGTATACTGATATACACAGTTCCTTGTTGAAAAGAAGCCTTTAGCCAAAGTAACTCATTATTGTTTATTAACAATAACCAAAGCATAGGAGATTCTCAGTGAGCCAATATATTCCTGGAGTTCAGTCAGATCTATACATTACATTTTAATGGTCAGATGGATACTTCTTTTTGACATTCCCAGCACCTCAGGCATTGCTACTGCTAGTTTTGCACTTCATTATACTGCTTAACAGAAAATCAGGCTTTTCATGCAATTTGTTATTTAGAAATAGGCACATTCCATTAACTCTAAACAAAGAGACCTACCGACATCTGATGCTGCCACTTTTTTGCTGCAGACTACAGGGTAGTTTTCTTCATTTTTTGCATTTTGAAATTATTCTGTAATTGTAGCTCTATCATTTAGGTATCATACCATCCTCACGTTTCTCCCTTTGTAAAGCATTCCTGACAATTAAGCTTAAGAGTCAAGCTTTAAAAGGCAGACTGCATCTTATGTACATAATAGTTTGTCATTAAAATCCCATTTACTTGGCAACCAGTTTATGATCCTTCATTCCCCTGTGGAAGAGTGCCAATTTCCTGAAGACAGCAAATGTGATTACAGCATTGCCAGTTTTCAAGTGACTGCTCAAAGCACAAGTTGTATGCACTTCCTTCTTCCACTACTGACCTCTTTTCCCCACAGCAACCTGGCAAAACAGTCAGCATATTCCTCAAAGGGCAGTTCCATTGCTGCAGAAGGGGCCTTTCTTTTCATGCTAGTGGCAGACCATTAAACCCCAGTTCTTCCTTCCCCTTACTAGGTACAGACAGCAATGGAAGCTTTAGACCTTGCAGTTTTATAACCACTTTTCCTCATGACACATGAATTTCTTTCTTACAAGTGTTTGGATGTTTATGATTCTGTACCACCATCACCTCACCTACCTTCTTCTATCTCCTAGATGACACCACCCTCAAAAATGAGACTCTTTGGGTTGAATTTGTATATTCATTTTGCTTTCTCTTTGCCTTTACAGGGCACACTTATGAATGCCATTGTTTTGAATTACAGATCTTGTGAGCAAGTTTGTATACCCTTTATTTTAAAAGGGCTCTCAGGCGGTTTCCCACATATTGAAATTCAACACTTGTTTCCCCACCATTTCTGCTATGACTCCTACAGAGGGCAGTTCAGTGTATTGGGAAAACTTCTATTTTAAATATGTGATTTGCTTCACATGCAATTTCTGAAAGCAGCATTCACTAAACAGAAATCACAGCAGCTGCCACAGCAGGTTTTAAAAAAGCATGACATCCCACTCCAAGCCACAAAAACTCTTCAGGCATTACATCTCCTTCCAGTTACAGATGATCTATATTTGTCAGGCAGCAATGACAAAGTGTTCCAACTCATTGCTAGAAAAAGAGAACAAAGTCTAAGTAAAACTGTCCATTGTAAGAAAACTTTCACACAACACTTTGTACACATTACTGTTACCATTTCTGTAAAAAAAAAAAAGTAACATCCCATATTATAATTATAATTACATTTAATTGTAAGGCATTAGAATAGTTTATAGATTTTTTTGTCTCATCTCAGATTCCGGATCCGTATAATTTTTTTCAACAAAGAATTCAGGTTCGGGATATGATCATCATAGATGAGACAAAAGTAATACAGAAAATTCACTTTAAGAGAGATGTGCTGTTTTTCCACAGGGTTTATGGTTGGAATACAAGAATTAAACATTCTGTAGTCCTTAGACATATTTAGAAGATGTACTTATTTAAAACTATGCATGCGGGTACAGCTATCAGCACATATTGTTCCTTAGGGAAGAGATGTTCTTAAATGCCAATAATGTACTGAATTAAATACTATAACAATGTACTCATCAATTGATCAATTAATATGTTAAGTGTATCAGCAATTGTCCTAAACAAAAAAATTCCTAAACCGTAAACACTGTTAAGACTTAAAATGAGAAAATATTTAGAAGCTTTTCAATTACATACCTGAACAAGCAAAAAAGCATTTTTTCCATTTTGACCATTTCCCTGTTAAAAAAAAAAAAAAGACAATTCAGAAAAATCCAACTATCCATGGCTCAAAATACAACTTGCCATCTATTTATCTCTGATACAGTCCAAACTGCATTACTAAACATGAGATAGATTAGTACCAGTAAGCTGCAAGGTCTATGAAACTTAACTTGGAAGTGTAGTCAAACTAGGTAAGATTAATTCTGCTACTCTTGTTCAGCTATTGCTCAGCTTGGCTATGAACTGTTTTCTGAAAATTAGCTAAAACCCAGTTCTCAGCTTGTATCAAAACATTAAAAACTCCAGAAGCTAAAATCCACAAGCATTAAATAAAAAAGTTGCACCCAGACCACATTCTTCTATGTATGACTCTGCCACAGGCAACATGAAAAGTGAAACTGCCTTTGAACTAGAACTAAAAAAGCAGCCAAAAGAGATCATTAAAAGTTTCATACTGTTTTCCATTATCCTGATACACACAAACCTCACCTGGTACTAGTCTAAACTGAGAAGTCAGATTCACATGTGGTGTTCATCAAGCAATCAGTTTTGGGTAGGTTCTTCACTCATCAGACATACCAATGCTTAAGTGTTACTCCCACAGCAAACTTTTAAAGTAATCATTATATTTATTAATATTTGTCCTTTCAAATGAGAAGCAGCAGCCTTCCATCATCCCTCAAGGACACAACATGTACTGGGTAGTCCCACTACCACTTGCTACTTCAAACTTTTCTCTGTATAAGCCTTGTAGGTCACTCCATTTCCTACTTTTAATACTGCCCACCAAAACAATAGACAGAGGTAGCACTGCTGCACAAGACATTTCACTCCCATATTTGAACTTCACTCACTGGGACATGGTCTGTTCTTCAAAATAACCTGATGGTAGTTAGCAAGGTATTTAAAGGTATCTTTCTTTGATAAGGACTAGAGTAAAATTGTAGATGTTATAGTTACAACAGGATAATCGGGACCTGTCCTCACACTTTAGATTTTAGCTTCTTAAATATTAAAGAAGCTAATTCTTACAGAAGTATCTGAAGGAAACCCTTACCAATACTGTTGATGCACAGGAAGTGTTCAGATGCATGCTTTCTGCCTTCTGCAGCTATATTATACTACGCTTTCTGAATTTATTTGGCTCTGGTGCTAAAACAGCTTTGATATAACTAGAATTCATACAATTCACCACCAAATTTCACCTTAATCAATTTCACCTTAATCATTTACATTACTTTTCCTAAAGGTTCATACCTGAGTGAGCTATGCATTAACAGTACTTAGGTAAGAAGAAAGGGTTAAAGTACAAATATCATCACTAGCTTTCAAGCACCAACAACATGACCCTACTAGGTGTGTTTACATCACCAGGGCACTTCAATACCTGACTGATATATGTTATTTAGAATCACAGAATCATCATGGTAGGAAAGGATTTTCAAGAGTGAGTCTTACCCAAAATAAGACAAGATACCCTCAAATTACAGGGGTCTCAGACTTCCCTGCCTCTGCTCTCCAAAGATGCTGGCTTTTGCAATAGCACATGTCCACATCAACATGAGGCAAGTGTAATTATATGGACCAACATCCTGATTCACAACCTAGAGCATGCATAGGGACAGCAATAAAGGTAACACCAGCTGGGATAACAACTGAAAGAATAAGTGACTTCTGAAAGAATTGAAGTTTCATCAGAGTAGGACAGATCTCATCAACATATCAGGTTTGGCAGTTTCATGATGATTCACTACTTAAATATCAGTGACTGAGAATTGCAACACAATCCAGTTGCATATCCCACAAAATAAGCTTTGTCTTTCACATGCAGATGTACAGAAAAGGAAGTACATTAAAAGAGAGAATGGAATTCAGGTGCTTAATCAGTATTACCTCTATCTGGTTTACTACAGTTGTCAGAAAGTCTTTTATCAGGACACCTGATCCATTAGAAGTTTTTCATGCCATTCTAGAAATCTGAGTAAAATAATAAATTAGCACACATTATGCATAATATAACAAAACCCACTAGACACAACCAGGTTTTACTCTTGTAAATGCCCCTTCCTCCAAACCATAGGTTCTAAGCATGGGTCAAATAAAAAAATACAGAACCTACAGTTTTTTTTACATTTCCAAAAGACAAAGGTATCAACTATAGTCTTTAAAAAATATACACACATTTTTATTAAACTACAATGACACTTGCCTGTGTATATTAAAAAGTTCCTAGATATAATTGTTTTCTTCACAGAAAACACTTCCTTACACTTTGTCCCAATAAAGTGCAAATTCACAATTAAAAGCTGTCTTGAGGTAACCTCTGCCAGATTTAGTATTAACACTTCAGATGGGCATTCTACCAGCTCCTCTGACAGCAACTCGAACTATTTAACAGCTACCCAGCCTACAAAGCTTCAGATCATGTCAAACATGTTTATTATACCTCAATTTTAAAGCTGACAACACATCTACTGATTTGATCATACATATATTTTTCTAATAAATTTATCATATTAACTCATCACCATTAATCATTCAAAACATACACAGCTTTCACGAAAATCCACTTCTGTGTACCAAGTATTCTTCTACTTCTGATGGTGTTTCCATGAAGGGCTGTTAAATGGAATTAAATAAAAATTATCTGTCAAAGTACAAAATATCTCATCACTGCATTCTAGCTTATGTTACCATGTCAGAAAAACACTGAGCACTAAAAATCCACTCCATACAACAAGTCAGTCTTCAGTACCCAACAAGTTGAAATTTTGCATGCATCAGGAAAAAAATACCCTGTATTGGTTTTGGAGCCTTTTGCAACTATTAAAATGAATAAAGAACCAAGACATGCAGTCTTATATTTAAAAACTATTCATATATATATATATTCATATATATATATGAATATATATATATATATGAGCAGTCATGCATTTCTTCACAATGCAATACTGCTGTCAGCCCATAGTTTGCAGGATCATTCCCTCAATAATTATTTTCATATTCAAGCATATACATAGATTCACATCAGATCCACACATCCATGGCCAAAGAGCTAACTCACACCATCTCCAAAATCATAATTTAAAACAAGGTAGCCAAGTGACTTATGTGGTGTTCATGCTTATTTAAATGCCACAGCAAAAGAAATGAAAGTAGGAACAACTGACCAAAGAGCTGCCCATAACTCAAAAAAACCCCAAACCATTATTACTGATCAGTTTGATGGCAACTATGAAAATGCAATGTACTGCAACTCTTTTCTTTCTGTGCCACTTAGTAGCTACACAAAAATAACAAGCCTCTGGCACTTAACACATTCTGTACCTGTGACAGACAAAAATACGGAGCACTAGTACAAAACTGAAGCATTCATTATGGTCATCAATGACAGAAATGTAGTTTTATTTCTACAGCAACAAAATTAAGAGGCAGGGCTCTTACCTTAGTGCTTCTGTACAATGTATTGGACACCACTGAGAACTTCCACTCCACCATATCTAAAACCAAAGAGTGGACAAACAATATTGAAATTAGCAGATCCCTACTACTAGGCTACTAAGTTGCATACATTAGGAGACAATTATCTATAAACTGACATCTCAAAAGCAAAAATACGTAAGTATTTATGTCTTAAGTTTGCAGGCCTTTAAGAAGGCAAAAAATACAGCCAGGTTTCATTAACAAAAGATTTACAAGTGACATCCACTTGAAATCCCATATTAAAACCATTGCAGCAGTAACTGCATGAACCTGCTATTAAACTTGAGTCTAGAGGATTTTTAATGAAAATTCATCTCAAGGTTTCCAGCTTTTAAGTATAAGCACTAAATTAAATTGGTTTAGTGAACTGCTTTATTTAAACAACTCCTGAAGTGTTGGTACCTACCAACTGAAAAATACATGACAAAGTATTTGCTCTGCCATATATGATACTTAAAATACGTGGCTAAAATAGTATTTTTGTGTACTGGGTAATCAAATAAGTGTATCAATCCATTACAAATAACTTACTAATCATGTTGTTTCAGATAAAAAAAAAAATTAAGCCACAGAAAATCTTGACTCAAGCTTGTTTACTACACCCATTAACCAAGGGTTACTAGTGGATTCAGCAGTTACTATTCAGTAATTTAACGTGTAACTCAGGCTTTCATAGACAAGGTAATGGAACACTGAAGGAATGGATCCAGCAACTTCCTGCGTGAATGCAGCCATGTCCTAAAATCTGTTTGCAGGTAAGAGCCTGGAACCCTAGCTGCATTTTTTAATTGTATTGCCCACTCTTCCAGAAGGACTATGGCTCAGTGACATTAGCATTACATGAGGGGGCAAAAAAAAAGGCATCTTAAGGATCAAAAAAGTTTGAGGGGAGGTGGCATTTTTTTTAACAAAGGTCCATTTATTTTGTTTTTTCATTGCCTAGCAAAGGAAAAAATGGTAGCATCAATAGTTAAAACGTTAAAAGTAATCTCATTATTCACATTACAAAAGCATGCAATGATTGAGGTGCCTGTTTTATGATATGGGAATTTAGGAGTAACTTGAAAAAAAAAAAATCCCACCCTTCTATTGTGGGACAATTCCTTGAAGCCAACAGCTGAGCCCTCTGGAACACAAACAGGTAACGCAGATGGGTGCATCGGCTCTGTGTCAAACGAACCAAGCAACTTCAGTTTACTCCAAGAGCACTAATTTCCCCCCTAAAAGACCCATCGTCACGTTTGGGTCCATTTCGCTCTTCAGCATTCGCCATCATTTTTAGTACTAACTGGAAGGACAGTCGAGCACCTTTAAGGGCTGCACCACCCAGGCAAGCGGGCTGCTCCCTACCTCAGCAGGAGCCGCTGCCGGGCAGCATTTATTTACCGGCGCCCGAGGGAAGCGGGCATCAGCCTCCCCGAAGCCGGATGGCGACCAAAATGGCGCAGGGCGGGCAGCGCGCGGCCGGGTACCGCCCGCATCGGGGCAAAATGGTACCCGCCATTAAAACTAACCGCCCCGGCGTGCCCCGCGCCGCAGGACACCGCTTCCGGCACCGCACCGGCCACGCTGCCCTCCCACCTCCCTCCCCACCGAGGCCTGCCGGGACCTGTAGTCCGTCCGTCCGTCCATCCATCCCCTCGCAGGGGCGGCTCTCCCACCCCGCGGCTGGCTTGCGCTTGGCCGGACCTACTTCGCCCCACGTTTCCAAGCTACGACCCCCATTCTCCAGCCTCAAACACTACACGGCGGCGCTACCCCGCGCCAAACACCAGAAAACGAGGCATCCCCTCCAACCGGACAGCGCCTTACGCCATTCCACCCTCCCCCGCTCCCCCGGAGAAACGGCGCACGCCGCGGGCCCCACCGCCCCACCTGCCGCCACAGCCTCTCCGCGGAAAAAGGGAGGGGGAAGAGCCGCTCGCCAACTTTTATAGCTACGGGGGTGGGCGGGGCGGGGCGGGAACGAGGCTGGCCCCGCCCACTGCCCGGGCGCGGCGGGAGGCGGGGACCTGGAGGAGTTAGCGCGGGGCTGCGCGAGGAGGGGCTGGCGGCCGTTACCCGCTGCTCCCCGAGCGCCGGAACCGCCGGAACCGCCGGAACCGCCGGAACCACTGTGGGGCCATGGCCGCTGACGCGTTCCTCACAGAGTCCGCAGCTCCCGCGGCGCTGCGCCTTCCCGCCCCCTCATTCCTATGTGATATACGTTGATGAATTTTTATTCCTGTAATGTATGTTGATGAATTTGTATTCCTAACCAAGTAAAATTCAGGAAAAGAATTAAATGTGTAAGAACTAAATATCAGTAAAAAATAGAGTAAACCCCTAATACTACTAACGCCTGTTAGCCAAAGGCTAACTAGGCACCAAAAGAATGCGAACACCTACACACAAAACCCCACAAAGATGTCACAACAAACAGATAAGAGACAATGGTTATGGTCAAAGTCTGATATCGTCTTGCAGCAACATAGTGGAGTCAGCAGAGGAGTCAGCAGAACCAAGAAAGGTAAAAGTTCAAGCCTGATGAAGACTTCTTACTTCCTCCAAAGACCCCCTGAAGACCCCAATACATCTCCCCAAAAAGAAGACTCCGCCTAGATTCCACCCAGACTCCACCTATTATGAATATTATAATGAAATGAATATGTATAGAATTGTACTCAATATAAGATAATGCCAGAGCTTTGATCGGTGTGCGTGAGGGATTGGGATTCTGCTCACACACAGCGCACACAGCGCTGCCTTGCTTACTGCAGTTTTATTAATTAAACCAAGCTACTAAAGAGAACATTGAGTCTCGATCATTGGTCATTTTTATAACACCTAGACGGGAGAGTCCCGTTCCGCACCTACGGAGGCCCCCTCAGGGCTCAACCTGCCCGCCTTTCGCCAGCCATGGGTGGGTACCGCGGCCTTGGCTGCCCCGCCAGCGGGAAGGAGCTTAGGGGTGGAGGGGAAGGAAGGAGCAAGGACTGACCTCTCGCTGGGGTGATGTACCATGAAGGGGAAGGAAGAACCAGAGTTGGAGTCTGGCGTGTGGTCCGGGCTCTCATTGTGCGTTTTTCGTTACGAGGTTTTTGCAGAAAACGCACAGCTAGCAAGTGAAAGCAGGAATCTGATACAGCCCCAGCTCCCAAGTTTACAAAAAAAGGTTTTCATTATTTGTTTCTTACCTCCTCTGTTGCTGTTTGCTAGGGCTCCCAACTGGTTAGCCTTCTGTAGGTATGCTTGAATGTTTCAACTTTCCTTTGTCTCAAATTAGATGTTTCTGAAACCTTAACCGCAAGCACACCCTTTCCCTTTTCGGAAGGAGCAGGCAATGCTGTATCCCTGTATAACCTCGCAAGTCACCAGCGATGAAAAATCTCTCACCCACAACAGACAGCTTTCTGTGTTTTTTCACTTCACGGAGTTTTAGGAATGCTGTTCCATAGTGAACCCAAGAGTGGGCTGTCCCAGTCCCAGCACAGCTGTAGCCTCTGGAAGTTGCACATTATGCATAATTTAGCATATTGTTGTACCTCAATCAGTCTTGTTTAGTCTCCAGCTCAGTCAGCCTCCTTTATGCTCTGGAAGTGCTAGTGAAGGAAGGGGGAGTGAGTATCTGAGCTACAGTGAGGATGGCAGGAGCACTACGAGCCTAGATGATGTTTAAACTGATGTGAAACAACATCCTGAATTCCCATAATATTTGTGGAGGTTCTCACTTCATGTTTAGAAGTAGGTTTTTTTGGGTTTTTTGGTTTTTTTTTTTGTCTTCATGTTTATTATGCGGTTTAGTGTACCAGTCAAGTTGAGGAAATCAGGTAAGGGTGTTTAGGAAGGGTGAAGAAAAGCTCAAAAAATTGGTGTTATGGCAACAAGTTTTTAAGACTACTACAAAAAATGATGGTCCACAAGATGGGCTCTCAATACAAGGGAAGTCTAGAAAAGTTGTAAACTTCCCAATATCTTATAATTTTATTTCTAAAATCATTGACATTAATAATATCAGGAAAATTAAATAGCTGACAATCTTTAATTGTGTTCTTCTGCAGCCCACAGGAGAAGACAGAACTTGTTCTTTCTGTCTTCTCGTATAACTAATTTTACCTGTCTGAAATCTTCCTCTTGAGCAGGGTGACTCAAATGGTACACTGCAAGCTGCAGCTATCCCACTGCCTTTTCTGCTGTTGAGGGATGAGGAAAGAGATCTACAGGCTGCCTTTTTCCCTGCACTTGTTTGACCTGCTTTTTCTGTAGGAGAGAGAACATAAAGCTATCAGCATCAGGAGTAGTTGCTAGTACTTTAGGCAGGTTCAGCAACTGAACTTGGGCAGAGGTAAGCAGTTTATGGCATTGTTATCTATCCACCTGACCCCTTCAAAAGGCCCCAACCCTGATGTTTGCTACATGGCACTGAAAATGTTAACCCGCCCTTCCTTAATGACATCAGAGTTAAAGATAAACAAAGTAATCACAGCCCTTAATCACAACTCGATTAGCCCTAAAGAAAGAAGGCAGATCCTTACCATTCCTTTTGTAAGTGCTAAATACTGACTTAAACAGCACACTGTGGAGGGTTTTTTTATATGTTCTCTTGAAGAATTCTTTCTTTTTTTTCTTCGGCGGGGGGGGGAAATAGACTCAAGATTTAAACCTTAAGTATGTTACATAAAGCATGATTGAATGTTATTTAGTTTGCAATAATAAGACTATAAATAACAAGGTGTCTAAAGGCTTGTCCAGGGTACTTCTCTGTATTGTCAGCTTTGCAGGAGAAACATGGGTGTGCACTGGCCTCAAGGAACCTTGCATCTTGCAGTGTTAAAGCTGCTGGCTTTTGTAATTTGTCCCAAGAAACTCTTCACCTCTCAGATAGATTGTAGGGTATAAGTTTACCAACACTGCCTGAATGCATGTTGTCTCCAAACTTTTTATCTCCACGGAAAGTTGCCTTATGTTTTTTAATGTCACCTGAGTCTGCAGGTCAAGTGAATTAGATCTTTATTGTAGGTAGGCAACAATTGCAATTATGTGGATGAAAAAGTTAACTGAAAGTAAATAAAAACATATGCCCCGATTGCAGATTATATTTAAAAGTAAGAATCCTTCTTAGTTGCCTTTCTTTCCCTTCCTTCTGGCTTCCACATCTTTAACCTATATCCCAGGGGTCTGGATGAGGGTGCAAGCTGTAGAGTGACACCTGACCCTCAGATTCTACACCCCAGATTGATCCTGAGGGTAGTCTGAACTGTGAGCCTTGTTGCCATGAGATTTTAGTTTATAGGTGAATCACTTCCTGACGCAGCTCACTGCACAGCTGCACTTTCATGCAGGATGCAAGCACGGGTGGAAGGGAGAGCTGGTTGTGACCTACTGGGGGCGTCCTCGATTGCCTCCTTTGAAGCCTACACAAACATTTGCCAGCCTGAAAAGCTGGTGGTGTGTCTGCCTCCAGGGTTTTTCAGCTCCAGGCAACTTTCCACAAGTTTTCTTTTCTTGTTTTAAGTGAATTATTTCTCATTCTTTCTCTTTATTTCTGTCTCCTCCCACTTCCTTTCTGTTCCTATTTTAAGTCTGCCTCCCTGGATTTTCTCCAATAGCTTTGCATCTTTGATGACTCACATCTCTTGGTTTGGGATTGTTACCAGTGCATCCTTTGGGATGCTGATTTCCCCTGGCCTCTCACCTCCCCAGCAGGAAGTCTATTGTATGCAGCTTTAATTTCTTCCTTCTCAGAGCAGATAGCATGCCTTGTAAAATCCTGAGCTGACTTTGCCATATTTCACATTATGCATCATAAAATGCATGAGTTGAGAAACAATTTCATCTAGTTTAAGATTTGAGCCCTGCTTTTAATGTTTTGCAGAGACCAGAATTCTTTATTTAAACTTTCCCACTCTCTGTCATTGAATTTTTAATCATTCTGGTGTCACAGAAAGATTAATGTTTTTTTTAATGCTGAATGAGATCACAGAAACATTAGAGTAGCTGTACAGTCAGGCCAGAGGTGTAACCCCCCACCTCCTCACCAGTATCCTGCCTCCAACAGTAGCCAAAACTAAATGCCAAGGGAGGGGAGTAGGGATAGAATAAGCACTTAGGGATCTTTCCCTGCATATTTTTCCAGCTTCTGGTAATACGAAACTCAGGAGCTTCCTAGAAGTTTTTGTTGTTGGTGGTGGTGGTTTGGTAGGTTGGTTGTTTTTTTGTGTGTGTGATTGTAACAATCCTGTGTTAATATGCTATCCATATATTTGTCCAATCTTCCCCAAAGCATTAATAAAAATTTCAGCATTCACAATAACAATGTCAAAGAGTACCACAGCCTGATTAGCAATAGAGGAAAATGCACCTCCTTTAGCTGGCTTTGTACCTGCTGTCTGTTAGCTCACTGCACAGTTGTAGAAGAAACAGTGGGCAACCCATCCCTCTGCCCTATTAGGCCCCCTCCCCTGCAATCTCTTCTCAGGCTGCAAAAGCCTCATTTACATAATTAGTTGTACCTTATATTGGAATCAGTTCGGAACTTTAACCTTATTTTAATTGTTCTTCAAACTTTTTTGTGTTTCTTTTTGAGACGGGAGTCCCAGAGTATAAACTGTATTCAAGAAGCAGGTACAACATAGACTTATGCAGAGATGTGATGATGTTCCCCATTTTCTTTTTGTTCCTTAGCACTTCCTAAACATTGGTTTCCATTTTTGACTCTCACTCTACATGGAACTGTTCCCGCAAAGCTGTCTGTCATAACTGCAGGTTCTCATGTCCAAGCAATGAAGGTAAGAGCCTGTGGTTTTACATGTGCTGTTGTGTTTGCTTTTCTCAATAAGCAGTGCTCTATATTGATCTGTGTTGATTTTCATGTGTTGCTCTTATACCCAGTTTTAATCTGTAGGTTTACCACTCTGCATACCACCTGTTCCAGATGAATTCAGTAAATTGACCAGTCACACAGATTTCTGTGGTTATTTTCTTCCATTGTGAAAATGAATCAATTACTTCTACCCTCACTTTCCTATTTTTTGCCTCCTATCCCATGTCTGCTTAGCTTGCCTAAAATAATTTGCTAAGAGGCTTTAGGGAATCTGTGCAGTAGATCATGTTATCACATGCTTCCTGATGTGAAACATGAGTTTACCAGGTGTTCTTTTGCCTTACAGATCATATTTATTCAGATGCACACTGATTCTACTTTATATATTAAGTTTTTACTTTTTTACCTGGTACAGGCTTAGCAGGCTGTAGTTTTCTGGATTTCCCCAAGCCCTTTCCAAAACATTATAGTCCTGTTTGCTACTTGTCCTTCTTTAGCACAATTTCAAGTAAGAACTCAAACACCACAATTAGAAGTTCACGTGTTTCACTGGGTTCCTCTAGAGCATGATCTGATACTCTTGAAACTGCAGCATCTTTAAGAAGTTTGAAGCAACTACACTGATGAATGCTTCAGAGATGGTGGGGTGTAGGGAATTTCCTTACATCTACATTGATCACAAGAAGAAAAATCTAATGCAATCACTTAGCCTTATTTTTTCTCAACAGCATTTCCTGCCTCAATCATTTGAAAAATGATGTTATTGATAGGCTAAACACTGTTACACTCCATACCGAAGACCAAATTGCAAGGTTTACTGCACAAAGATAATCCTTTTAGATTTGTTTTTAACAAGCATCTTCATTTCTAGGCATCTCTCCTTTCTGAAGCTGAATGCATTTGTGGTGAATATTCGAGTTTTATGCTGCAAAGACAGTACCTAAATTTACAATGGTTGCATATACTGAGATATTTGGTTTGTTTTCATAATCAGTTTATGTATAGCTAAAATTAATGGTGAAGCATAACTACGGTTTATACAAGAAAAACCCCAAGCAGCCCTCTGTACTTGGTTACTTAATGGAAGCAATAAAGTTGGTGTATTAAGACAGCCAAATGAATTAATATTAATAATTTTAAGTTGAGTTAGCTATTTTTTTCTCTGTTTAACAAGGGAAGTCTGTCTGCTGTCTCCAGGAGTACCTAACTGTAGTTCTTTTATTGTTTAACAGAACTGTTGAGCTACAGCAGCATTTCACTATGCCCAAAGATATTCAGAGAAATTTCATCCTTTGTCAGTGCTGAGAAGCATCATCTTTCTCTCAGTGTTCATATCTGTTCTATGCTATTCTGCATAAACTGCATATTACTGAAAGATAATATGCTTTATTTAACTGCTGTGTGGTTGCTGCTTATCTTACTGGCTTTTGCTCACCCTTAAGAGATGAGATGAAAGCACTGAAGTGGAAGTACTGTAGAAAGATGGGAGAAGAGCGACTGCTTAGTATTCTCATAGTTGTAGGATCCAGCTGTTAATTAATATCACTTGCAGTCTATTCATTAATAAGGCGTAAGGAAAAAAAGGCTTTTCTGTCATATTTGTACAGCCTTGACAAACTGAATGCCAAACTCACTTTTAAATAGGAAATAAATCTTCACATTCCTTAACAAGAGGCTGCCTCTGGTTCTTAGAGAAGACCAGGCTGCTGAGATACTTGATTTATTTAACCAAAATGGTTATTAATATTGCCATCTTTCAGGGGCTTGCTTCCAATTAAAATATCCTATAATAACACCCTATACAGAATCAGGAAAACCAATACATGATTAATTTGCTCTTTCTAAACTCAAGTATCATGTGAAGTATTACAACAGAACAGAAGTTGTAAAACTGCGTTCCAGCATCTAGAATTGAATCTGGATAAGTAAGTACATAGGGTAAGTATGTATCTATGAGTGAGAAAGAGGCACTCCCTTTGAAGTGGAGATTTATTGGAAAGTTCTTTTACTGCCTGGAATGTTTTGTATGATAAAATAATAAAATATGCATACATATTATTTTGCACATAGTATGTGTATTATAGCATGCAATTTTTTTTTGTAAATAGTAGAGATGTAGGAAAATGCAACTGCTTTTATCTAGAGTGCTAAGGTTGTAATTTTAATAGATTTATTTTTTGTGTCTTTGGATGGTGCATGAGTCTTCTATAAAACCTGTGTAGAAAATGGGTATTTCTTAAATTTTTTATTGTAGAATTGTGTTGATACATTGTCTCATTTTTGAAAATAGCAAGGTTTCAAGGACAGGATAGTGTGCGTGGCTTTGTGCGTGGATCCTGCTCTTTAGTGACTCAGTTTGTCTCATATAGTGAAAAGTCAAGCAGCACTTTCTGTATCTGTGTTTTAACTTTACATTTAAGTAAAATTTCTGAGTTGCTGCTGCTGCAAGGGGTGACCTTACTCTTCCCTCCTCCCCTGTCACTACAGCCTAATCACCATACTGCTACAAGCAACTACTTAGTACAGTAGAAAACAATTATTATTTGTTTTTTCAGCTTTAGTTTTCTAGCAAATCAGACACCTGAACTGACTCACACTATGACCACCTAACCACTAGGTTTAACAGAAAGGAAGTAGTGGGAGCACAGACCCTGGGCTGGGGAAGAGCTGAGCAGAGACACATCCTCTGACAGCAGCTAATACTCAGGCAATTATAAATACAGTAAGAAACCTCACCCTTGATTCCCCCCAAATTTAACCTATTTAACTATGCCTGAATAAAATAATTCTACTATTTGAAATAACCAGTGTTTGAGGTTTATGAAGTCTGTTCTTCTGCTGTATGCTGGTCTCTAAACTAGAAAGATACGGATTCGACTGATGGACCACTAGATGGATAAGAAATTGGCTGAATGGTCACATTCAGAGTGTTGTGGTCAATGGCTTCATGTCAAAATTGTGACCAGTGATGAGTGGTATTCCTCTAGGGTTGATACTGAGACCAGTACTGTTTAACATCTCTGTCAGTGACACAGACAGTGGGACTGAGTGCCCCTTGAGCAAGTCTGTGGATGACACCAAGCTGCGTGGTGGGGTCATCGTGCTGGAGGAGGCCATCCAGAAGGACCTTGACAGGCTTGAGGGGTGGGCCCATGCCAGCCTCATGGAGTTCAAGAAGGACAAGTGCAAGGTCCTGCACCTGGGTTGGGGCAATCCCAATCATATATACAAGCTGGGAGGGGAATGTATTGAGAACAGTCCTGAGGAGAAGGACTTGGGGCAGTGGGTTGATGGGAAGCTCAACATGAGCTGGCAAGGTGCACTTGCAGCCCAGAAAGTCAACTGTATCCTGGGCTGCATAAAAAAAAATAATAAATGTGCCCATTGGGTCAAGGGAGTTGATTCTCTCCCTCTACTCTGCTCTCATGAGACCTCATCTGGAGTACTGTGTCCAGTTCTGGAGCCCCTGACCAAAGAAGGACATGGAGCTCTTAGAATTGAGTCCAGGAGAGTGCTACAAATATGATCTGAGGGCAGGAGCACCTCTCCTATGAAGACAGGCTGAGGGACTTGGGGTTGCTTGGTTTGGAGAAGAGAAGGCCCTGGGGAGAGGTCATAATGGCCTTCCAGCACCTGAAGGGAAAAAGCTGAGCAGGAATTTTTTACAACCGTGTGTAATGACAGGACAAAGGGGAACGGTTTTACACAAGAAGAGGGTAAGCTTAGATATTAAGAAGAAATTTTTTTGTGTGAGGGTGGTGAGACACTGAAACAGGGAAGCTGTGAATGCCTCCTCCCTGGAAGTGTTCAAGGCCAGATTGGACAGAACTTTGAACAACCTGTTCTAGTAGAAGGTGTCCCTGCCCATGGCAGAGGGTTTGGAACTAGATTATCATTAAGGTCCCTTCTAATATAAATCATTCAATGATGCTGTGCTGTTATTTCCTCTTGTACTGTGAAAAATAAATAATATCTATCACACATTCCCTGTCCTGATACTCCTGGCTGGTCTCCTAATGCTGGGGGCTGTGTACTTCTGTTAGCATGGAAGTACTCAGACACGGTGGCTCCTACTGAAGGCAATCCTACAACTTTAACCTGTTTCGCCTGGTTGTGCTCCCTTGGATATTCCCCCAAACTGAAGGAGCTCACCCAAGCTCTCCAGGGAAGAGGGATAAAGACCTGGGTATTTCAGAAGTTGCATGCTCTCTCTGCATGGTCAACAGGGGACAATAGAATAAGACAAGGTCATCCTGTTTTGTGGTCCTCAGTTTAACATACATTCATTCTGTAGGGCAAATACAGAACAAGGCTGCCACTCCTTGTCAGCACTGGGAACATGCTCTGCTTAAGCTACCTAATATGCAACTAGGAGGCAGATGAGATTTATT
Organism: Phaethornis superciliosus; assembly: GCA_023637945.1. Classification (NCBI taxonomy): domain Eukaryota; kingdom Metazoa; phylum Chordata; class Aves; order Apodiformes; family Trochilidae; genus Phaethornis; species Phaethornis superciliosus. Next base: position 79,451,960 of record JAJQWJ010000003.1, on the reverse strand, counting down.
TATGTGGCTCATCTGATGAGAAGCAATTGCCCTGCCAGAGATGTTGAGTCTGCAGTGTTTCTAAACACTTTTGCAGAGCAGAGAAGTTGCAGTATGGAGCTTAAGCTGGGAGCCTTTTACAGGCATGAATCCCTTGGGGCTCCTTAATCTCAAATTTCTGCCAGAGTCACAAGGTACACTACCAACTTTGGGATCTCTGAGCCAGGCCCTCTTGGGAGGCAGGAATGGATGACTAGGAGATGCACTTGCTGATGTTCTCTATTTCTTCTCAAAAAAACCCAATGCTGGCAGAGTTTTCAGAGAGACCATTGATCAGCAGACCAGGGAAGAGCAGTTGACTCTCAGCCTCATCTGGAGCATCTCCAGGGTGGAAACCAATGGTATTGTGTAAGATATAAAGGGCTCTGGCCACTACTTGGTCTTGGAAGAGGCAAGCAGCCCACTCACAGGGGAAGTCAGGAGGTAAGACAGGCTGGTGTGTGGCTCTGGCAGCTGCATGCACAGTGCAAACCAGTAACACTGGGTACAGTGCAGCTGCCTGTTCCCACTAGAGCTGGCACAATTGCCAGAGTTATTGTGTGGCTCTGGATAGTACTGGTTGCCTTGCACCAGGGTTATGTCCAAGATGAAAAGGGATGGTTTCATAGAGACATGTTAAGTATTTCCATCCTCCTTGGAGGGATTGTATCCCTGCCAGAGAATTAAGTTCCTTCCCTGCCAAGGACTCTGCCACCACAGCATGTGGGACCTTGGAACCAGTGGCACAAGCAGTTACCTGCTTTTTCATATTCATCTCCTCCTAGACCATCCCTGAGAGATACAACCCTGTCTGAAATGTTTCAGTCTTGACATGGTGTCTTGTATCTGTGGGCATCCCACTTAGCCCACCTGGCAATTCCTGAGATTGCACCCATATGGGAAAGAGTCCACCAACAGCTCTTTATTGACATATTGGCTACAGAGCCAGGTAACACAGATGTTACTGATGCATGAGCTCTGCATATAGCAACCTTTCTGCTGAATTCAACAGAAGTTGGAGCAATTCTCTAAAACAATGGAAAAGCAGTTCTCTTTTAAAGAGAACTTTAAAAGTGTACTAGAAGTTGTATCATATGAACTAAAAAAATCCTTTGATGATGGTGTGTCCTTTCTTGGGCAATTAAACAAATGACATGGTGCTTTATTTTATCAGAACAAAAAAGAAATTTTATAAGCACTGTTGAAGAAGGAAATTAATTTTTTTTTTACTTCTCTTCTTTACTTGGGTTGCTCAAGCATGCACTTTCTCTTGCGTTAAGTAGATTTGAAGAAAGGAGTTGATCTCACTTTAGGAAATGTTAATTGGTATGTTTAATTTCCCTTGAAGATATTGCTGTTTATTGGCATGCTTACGTATTTTCCATGGAATACAGTGGGAGTTTGTGACACAGCTTGATTGTAGGGTTTGTGTCTTACATGCAATTAGGGGATAAAACAAGATAGCTCTATCATAATTAACATGTATTTATACTAGGAGTGTCCAAGCACTGTAAACCCTTATTCAGCTCACCAGACTGGTTGTAGGCAGAAGCAGATTGATAAATTAAACGTGTCCTCTCCTTCCAGGAGACCTGCAGGTCCATCCTGCATGTCCCTCTCGTCTGCCCACTTTGAGTTAGCACAGACCATGGTAGGATCTGCAGTAACTTCTTACTTTATACCCACATTTCTGCAACAAAGGCAGGACCCACGCCACAGGCACTGCGAGGGAACAGCACGCAGAGAGGCAGCCTGTGGCTCTTGCCTGGTTTCCTCTACACCCTGCTGAGGACAGGGCCCTGGCCCTGCACAGAGTGAGAGATTTTGGAAGACTGCACCTGCTGCAGCAGAAATGTGCTGTATGGTGCTGCACGACAAGAAGCTGAGCCCTTGCTTCAACTCATAAGCACTCTGCTTTGCAGCACTGATCCAGCTGGTCTGGGATACCTGTATTTGACACAGGAGTGGATAAATTTTCCACGTTTTGTGATTTTGAATGGGATGATGATTAAGATCATTTTTCTGTAAACACAAGAGGGCACTCCCACCTCACTTCTAAGAGACAGGGCTTGTAAAGGGAAGTTCTTGATGGAACAACACAGAATTGCATCTTCTCCTTTGTACACACTTGGATAACAGAACAATCACTGCATTTATAAGCATTTATAGACCAGGTATTTATAGGCCGTATTTTAAAAATGTGTCCTTGATTTGCTGCTTTCTCCAAAATAGCATGCATGAAGAAAAAATTGCATTTAATCCTTGATCTCATTGAAATAAAACCAAAACTCGTATCTCCTTGTAACCAGACTTACACTGAACTGAGGAAACTACAGACTGCCTTTGGGGATTTCAAGTGTATTACCTTAGGGAAACAGAGAATATGTCTTATGTCTGGGATAGCAATTTTATTAAGAGGAACTACAGAAAGGGTTAGTGAGGTTTAAAGGTGCTATTCTTGCCAATGCTTTTATGTTTTGAAGTAGAATGTTGATGCTCCAGCCACATGAGTTTCCCTTACATACTCACTCTTGTCTGTCTGGTATGTTATATTATCAATGCTTTGTTCTAGTCACTTACACAAAAATAAATGTATTTTAAGCTCAGCTAAGGACTTTTCAGCTGTTGGGATCAAAGTCTTAATTGCTCACTCAGATTTTAACAGCTTTTTACTGTGTCCAGAACAATAAATTTAAGTCTAGGCTTGCAAACCAGGATTTTTTGTACATTTTAAAAGACAAACTGTAACTCATTACTTTTAAAAGGAAATATAAACATACAAAACCCAAAGTCTATTGTGCTTATTATCCCCTTCATTCAGAGAGAGTTATCTGGTATGGTGTTAAACTTTTCCATGGGGAAACAAATTTTAATTATTATTTTAGCCTCCTCGCATTCTCTTTGCAAGATATTATTACATCCCGTTTTGGTGTTAATCTGATTCCCTTTTCATTTTCACTTAGTCTCCTCCCAGTGAAGGCTATTCTAGACTCTGTTTCCCATACCAGACAGAATGTGAGGCAGTGGAATAAGGTGAAGCAGGGTGGGAGGAAGGCAGCCTGGCAGCCTCCATCAGGAGACATCAGAATTGTGTACACGAGTCTACATCCACATGTACTTTGTGATCTTCCCCCATGGTTCTTCTTACCTCCACACTTCTTCTGATCGTTGTGAGTCACACCAACAATTTATTTAAATACTCTCTCTCCCTTTGGCCAAGAGGCCTCAGTGGTGACGTGAGAGTTATTGGGGGAGAGGGGGGAGGAACGTGGGATCACTTTTCCTGTATATTTGTATATATTTAGTAATTTTTCCTATTTATCATTACTGTTTCATTAAATTTGTGTAGTTTAGTTTCCAACCCGTAAGTCTCTCTTCCTTATTCTCTCTCTTCTGTATCAGTGAGGAGAGAGAGATTAATATATAAATCTGTTACTCGGTTTATCTGCTGGGCCAGTGTTAAACCGTGACACTCTGGGACTCTGTTATCTGTCATTCAGTGCTATTATTATATAGTCTTCCATCCCTTTGTACCGGTCCAAGGAGTTTTCTACTTCAAAAAAATCTCTAGTCCAGCCTTTTCCACATGGTCTGAAAGGTGGACAAGGACATTTATCCTTGTTATGTAGAAGTCTTGCCACAGAAAATAATTTAAGATTTCACTGCCCAGACAAAGATACTGTTTTCCACACTATCCCCCTAATATCTGGATGCAGAAATAAACGCTGCTTGCTTAGGCATCAGTGCCCCCATACATTTATGTTAGTCCTGGCTGCCAAAGCAGCAGCACTTTAGAAACAAAAATACCAAAGTGTTTGCATTGCTAAGTCAGATGGTGCTGCAATGACTATAAAACTGTGCCTTGTCTCACAGTATCTTTGTGAAGCTTAAGAGTGAGGCTCCAGGTTAAGGTAATTGGGTCTTGATAAGAGGGAGATAAGATTTTGAGGCCACTATACCACTATTCTACAAAGAGATAAAATTGTTTAATAGTATACATAAACATTAATATTGGCTTATATGATTCTATGATTCTAATATAAATGATCATGATCCATGTACCTCTGGCATCGTTGTGCAGTGCTTTGGAGGCAAGCAAGCCAAGAAAGAGATAAACATTGCAGTTCTGGGGATTATGTTAGGCTGTTGAGACAGGAGTAGCAGCTCAGTTATTAATTAGCAAACCTAGAAGTGGCACAATTACTTAACTGATTGTATACTTTTTTTTTTTTTACCTTTTTTTTTAAAAAAGAAAAACAACCAACCAAACAAAAAACCACACAACAGTAACAGGCACTATGGGAAGGAAAGAAGTGAGTCATCTGAGGGCAGAAACACAAGTTTGCACACATTTTGCCATTTTAGCTGACCATTTTTAGTGACTTTTCCTATACCAGAATGAAAACAGAAAACATGTGATTTTAAACTCCAAATATCAAAGAATTAAGCTGTGGAGTGTTGTTCAAAATTTCCCTCTATCTCCTCTCTACTTCCTTAGATCTGTGTGAGGCACTGAGGATTCCCATAAGGAGTTCAGATGCCCAGGGATTCTGTGTTTGTGCTCATCGAATGTGTAAGCAATGAGGATGAACTCACTGTGCAGTCCTGTGGGAGCTGATTCCCTTCCCGGACACTGACTGGGAGACCAGAAAGCTGCCCTTCATGTCTAAGTTCAAACATGATTCAAAGACTTCAAACAGTGATTTTTTAAAAAGTAGCATTGCAAGTAAAAATTCCTGCTGCACACAAACAAAAGGATTTTTAATAGTTCTCACATCTGTCATAAATTCAGTTGTCATTAATCTCAGTGAAGCTGTGCTGATTAATACTGAATGAGAATCAGACCATAAGCTTTGGATTTAATATGCACAGCAGCAGGGCTGCAGTTTGTCAGGCTTTTCTTGACATGCCCATAGCTTTGTTTTACTTGGTCTATCTGTGACAGCAGTTCCTCTAATTGACTGGGTGTCTGTGGCTAATTTGTTTTGCTTTTGTTTATCTTTGGTACAACAGTAGTTCTGTGTAGATATTGTAACAGGCAGTTATTCTATATGTAGAACGAGGTATTTATGGCTCTAACACAGTGATGTGGTGTAGAGAAATACAGCACTGCTGTGACAGACAGCAGGGCCCTTGAGAAGTGAAAGAACAGGCCCCAGCATGAAGGAATGCAGCCCGGAAAGATAAGAGACAAGGACACTAGCCTGGCTCCAGAGTCCCCACAACTATAAATAGTTCTCTGATTGCCAGATAAAGAAGTGCAGACCTGGAAAAAAATGGTTGCAAGGGTAAAAAAAAAAAAAAAAGTAAATAAATAGAATATTCTTGCTGTGAAAGGTATGTCTGAGATCCAGGGACCTGCTCATGGTACCCTGAGCATCATCAGTGCAGAGCTGCCCTAAAAATGGTCCCCATGGACCTCCAGTCAGACATGGGGAGTAGATCTCTGTGAGGGGGCAACCCAGTTTTACCTGGGACTGACAGGTGCTACAGTCTTAGAGGAAAAATCTCAATCTCTCAAGGTCATTTCACACATTACTGAAAAGATAAGGACAAACTACCAGAAGCATCAGCATAGCATAGCAGCATGTATTTACGCTCCTGCCACTGGGTAAATAAATTGGGTGTAACCTGAAGTTAAGAATAATGCACTTAGTAATTTGCACCTATTCTCTGTAAACTAAATGTAATGCATAAGTTTACAAGCTATGATGTGTTTGTTTCTTATAGGATTCTATAGATAATTTACAAAATGCCCTTCAAGCATCTGTTATCAGTCCTTCAACATATATTTCAGAGACGTTTCTGCAAATGCAGATTTCCTACTATTGCTCTTTCTGATTTCCCCCAGTCAAGGGGAAAGGTGATGAACTGTGGCTTATCTCTGACATCTAAAGAGATTTACCCTGCTGTTCTGGAAATGTCCAGTAGCCATGAGCTACCACTGGCTGCTGGCTGCTTTGTTAGTTTGTGTGATTTGCAACAGACCTACTGTACTGCAGTAACAAATGTGCTGTCTCTTTCAAGACACATTCTCTCATGTTGTTGATGAACAGTCTGTGCTGATTCCTCTCTGGATCTGACCATCATCCAAAGAAAAGGAATTGTATGTAATTGTATGTATCTCAAATCTTGATTTCTCACTGCTTGCATTTCATGTTGCTCTAAGGGTGTCCCCTCACTGCAGTAATATTATCCTTAAATGGGTGTCAGGAAAAGGCTGGTATATAATTAATTAGATTGGGGTTTTGTGTTTCATAAATATATTGTTGTCATGCCTGGTTATTGCAGCAATCTGTATTCATTTCTAGAAACCAGACAAACATCACTCTTGTGCTTGGCTCAGAGCAAGGCAGGACCTATATGATTATAATTCAGACAGTTCCTCCTTGTGGGAAAATCTGGAGGACAAGAAGCTGCTGTAGGTGGGGGACTTCATGGCTCAGGAATTGAAATCCCTAATCCTTACCCAGAGTCCCTCAAGAAGAGCAATGCAGCTCTTCAGTGCTTAGAGCTGTTCTTTGTGTATGTTAGTCCTGCAATTTTGTCGTGGTCTCAACCCAGTCCAATTGAAGATTTTTCTTCTCCCTGCTATCTCAGTTGTGTTTCCATCACTTCTCTCATGTCAGGTCTAGCACTGGTTCAGACATGCCTCAACTCTTCCCTTCGCTAGGATTAGTTTCTAGTCAGATCAGCAAGCTAACTCAGCTCACCCCCATGGTAGTGATTGCTGAACCTGCTGTGGTTGAAGCCCCTTCACTGGCACTGCACTCTGACCACCTTGCTGTGGTCATAAGGCTTCATCAACTGTATCTGTCTTTTCAAGGCCGACAGAAAATGATACAAGCTAAAAACTCAAGAGATTCTTCATCACAGCCAGTTGGATGGTTGATTTTCTGCAAATTTCTACCTTGCAAAGCCTGTTCCCTCTCAACACAATAGCAAAAGATACCTCATGATCCACAATTTCACTGTTTTCTCACTTAGTGAAGGTAATAGTGCTCTTTTGGTTACTTAGGGAACGTAAAGAATGTCAACTACTGTTACATTAAATGATCTCGAGAGCTCAATTAGCAATAAGTTGCTCTGCTTCGGCTGCTTCTGCTCTAGCACACAGCATTTCACATAGCATTTTGTGCAAGATTTTGAAGGGTGCTTGTAATACAGAATGGTAGGCACCAAGAAACATCGTTCTGAAAGGAGTGTGGGGTTTAATGTCTCAAATGAAGCTCAAATCAATATTTGCATGTCATGCCCTAGGCCCAGCAGGTTATCAACCAGGAGCCTGCTTGCTCACTCGCCCCCTGCCCTGTGGGACAGGGAGAAAATCCATCTAAAGGCTCATTAATGGAGACAAGGACAGGGGGGCTTTTTGCTCCCCAGCTGCATTAAGGGCAAAATACAGACAGACTCAACTTGAGAAGGAAAAAAACCCTAATTTAATCCACCAGGAAAAAAGAAAACGTGACCAGATCTGAATACTGTCCTCTGACCCCTCCCTTCTCCCCACTCCCGGGTCGCTTCCCTGCTGCCTCCCCCTCAGGGCACAGGGAGGGGCAGGGGGGGTTCAGGCTCAGTTCCCCACACGGTGTTTCTGCCGCTCCTTCCTCCTCAGCATGAGGACTCCTCACATTCTTTCTTCCCCCGCTCCAACGCGGGGTCCCTCTCACGGCAGAGAGTCCTTCAGGAATCCCTCCGACATGAGTCCCTCCCAGGAGGTGCAGTCCCTCAGGCACAGACTGCTCCAGCCTGGGCTGCACACAGAGTCACGGCTGCTTCGGGAACAGTCACCTCCTCTGACACGGGCTCCTCCATGGCTGCAGATACACATCTCACCCTCTCCCTGATCCTGCACACGCTGCAGGACACTTCAGGGGCTACAAATCCACATTTCCCCCACCGTGGTCCTTCAGGGACTGCTCCCCCGTGCTCCTCCATGGGCTGCAGGGGCACAGCTGCCATCTCACCACGGGCCCGGGCACCTTTCCCCCTCCTTCCTCACGGACACTGGTGTCTCTGCTCCGGCATTGCTCTCTCTCACTTCATCCTCTCCTCTGCTGTGCAAGTCCTTTTTGTATTTTTTGCAGTTTCATTTCACCTTTTCTTAGGTATATTACTGGCAGAGTCACATTCAGCTTCACAGATCTTCACAGAGGCAGGGCCAGGGTTGAACCCGGGGAGCTTCCAGCAGCTTCTCACAGGAGCCACCCCTGTGGCCTCTGCTTCCAAAACCCCACTGCACTGACCCAAGACATGGCAGTATTTTTTTCGTACTCAAATTAGCCTGAAGGAAACTTAATATAACTTTACAGCAAAGTCACTATCATATTCCTACTATGCATTTCAGTAGCTCACATTGATTTTATATTATGATTTTATTTTAATGCTTTGCAAAATCTATGCGTAAACTAATTTTTTTGGTCCCCATAATAATACACTGCACCCATCTGCAATGTGTAGAGGCGGCAGAGGGATACTATATACATTTAGAAATGCACCCATCAGTTTATTATATAGTTCTCATCCATCATAAGAATGATAGCGTGTCTTCTGCGTCCAGATCTATGGCATTACATTCTTTGTTACCCATATCTTTCTGCATTGTTCATATTCTCTCAAGCATTTATAAATACTTGGGTGTAGTTATGAAGGCTGTCAGCTGCCCTTTGTTACTGTGGATCTTAGGACTGAAGTAATTACAAAAATAAGTTGATTTCAGAATAAATGTTAGGCTCTGGAGTTATTTTTAGAATTACTGTTTTAAGTTTCATGATGATCTATTTCCTCTCCTCATACAACTGGACTGGGAGGAAGGAGGGTTTTTGCAATTTAGAACAGGTCTTTGTTCCCAGATAAAAGGTCAGTATAATTTAGCTGCAGCTAAACCCAGGCTGTAGGGCGGGAAGCTCTGGAGCAATGAAATCTTATCCTTGATGGAAGATGATCAGCATGGAAAATACTTAAGCAAACTGAACATATATAAGTCCATGGGCCCTGATGAGGTGCACCCATGAATACTGAGGGAGCTGGCTGATATGTTCACATAGAAATAATTACTGTAATTAACTTTGTGATTTCGATTTTTAACAATCAACACATATTCATAAACTTGAAATGAGTGTCATTCCAGTTGATTTCCTTTGCCTGTACAAATGATATCAAATTCATTCATTATGCTTCTCCTGGAATACCAGGGCTTTCAGCTCATGATGTTAAGGTGTATCGGAAGAAGAATTACCTTACTTGAATATGGAAACTTAGAGCAATTTGGGAACTAATGAATAGTATATCAGATTTCCCTGCCTTGCGGACAGCAACATCCATCAGAGGGTAAGGGCAAGGGCCTAGGGAAGATATCAAGGTTAGCCAGTTAATTTTTCATGTTGCTATATCATATCATATCATATATCATGTTATATGTTATAACTCCTTCCTTCCTTTTTTCCTTCCTTTTTTCCTTCCTTTTTTCCTTCCTTTTTTCCTTCCTTTTTTCCTTCCTTTTTTCCTTCCTTCCTTCCTTCCTTCCTTCCTTCCTTCCTTCCTTCCTTCCTTCCTTCCTTCCTTCCTTCCTTCCTTCCTTCCTTCCTTCCTTCCTTCCTTCCTTCCTTCCTTCCTTCCTTCCTTCCTTCCTTCCTTCCTTCCTTCCTTCCTTCCTTCCTTCCTTCCTTCCTTCCTTCCTTCCTTCCTTCCTTCCTTCCTTCCTTCCTTCCTTCCTTCCTTCCTTCCTTCCTTCCTTCCTTCCTCTCTTCTCTCTTCTCTCTTCTCTCTTCTCTCTTCTCTCTTCTCTCTTCTCTCTTCTCTCTTCTCTTCTCTTCTCTTCTCTTCTCTTCTCTTCTCTTCTTCTCTTCTCTTCTTTCTTCCTTTATTTTTTTACAGAGTATTGCACTTAAGTATTAATTGGTTTCCTAACCTCATGTAAGAAATGCATGACTAATGAATTTCTTTAGGATATGTGACAACATATCTCTTTGTGGTTTCCCAAACAAAGGAGTAAAATATAAATTCACAGCAGTAAGCTTTCAGTGGGAGTAAATTTTCCCCTGTATCTCTGGCCATTTAAATTAACTTCTTTATTTCCTCTGCCTCCATTCACCCAAATTCTTGCTCTTATGTATTGCATTTTCACTCAAGTAGTGTTACAGAAGGCTAAAATTCTTTGATCTGCTACTTATTTTTTAATGAAATCATATGGCTCTTATCACAACAAATCGTGCACATTTTACTCCTAGAATATGTAATGATCCTGGTAGCCAGGCTCAGTAAGGGTGAAAAGGTCTGTGTGAGGAGTTTGGCCATTATTTCGAATCCAAAGACAACTTTTCATAAAATGGGCAGTTTAAAGAAATCTGATCAAGTTCCTGTTGCAAGAGCAAAGGCTGCAACAGCCAGTAAGGTTTTTTCCCTAGGGCATTACTTTTGCAAAAGACCCATTAAAAGTTTAAAGTGGCATCTTGGAGTTGAGTAGATGGAAAGCAATAGAAAGAGCCGAGTTTGTTTAGTAGCAATCAATTTCTGATCAAAACCTCATCCTGTTCTCTTCAAGCTAATTACAAATGAAGAGTGCATCTCCCTGTCTGAAAAACAGACCCCACCTTTGATCAATGAAGATTTGCTTCATCTTGAAGCTACAACAGGATTTCGTTTTGTAATACATCATTTTTATGCTCTTGAAGCAAATGCGAAAAAACATGATTGGACAATGAGATTTCTTTCCTGATTTACTGAAAGAACAGTGTGGCATTACTCTGGTATTATTGTTGCTTTTAAAAAAAAAAAAAAAAAAAAAAAAAAAAAAGTTAAAATTGGCTTCCATCTCTTCATTCAGTTGCACCTAGTATGTTACCTCTAGGGGGCAATTTAACACAAGCCACACACTTGTGAGTGAATAGGCGGTCAAGAAGAGATGCTTTTTTTTTGTAGTGGAGGTTGAAGGATTTATTTCTATTTAAAAGGCCTGAATAAGCTATAACTGGTTTGTGTAGCTGCCTGTCCGTACATATTTTGCAAAGAGAAAAGGCTGATAAAGTGCAAGAGGGTCTCTATGCTTCCAGGGGCACACCAGTCCTGTCAAATGCCAAAAAAAAGCTTTCTAATTTTCCTCCTTTTCCAGGAGAGAATCCCTTCAGTATTGCCTTGGGGACATCATCTCTTTTTGTTTGTTTGTTTTTGTATCTATCTTCCTTTTTTTTTTCTCCCCTAGGCTGCCACCTGCCTGCCTTTGAAAAACTGTGTCATCTCTATGCCTCAGTTTCCATGAGCAAAAAGAGGACAACCAATAGCTACATTTGATTAAAATAATGTTTCAGTGGCCTCACCAAGCACTCTGGAAGATGAGGTCTGTAGAGGCCATTGTCATGGGCCTTACAGAAGCAGATGCCAGTCCCCTTAATGGAAGAAAATCTATAAATATCAAACTTTGCAGACAAAAGCAAAGTTAATGACTTTGGTCCTGGAAACAGTTTGCAGAAGCACTGTTAAGAACCTTGTAGTGTCTCTGTGTTAACTGAGATCAGTCCCATTAATTTTTCTCTCACCTTTGAACAATAAGTGGTTTTCCATACTTCTATAACATCAAGTATCCTGTATGTTTTCTTATCAGATATAAGTTGTAAAAATAAAGTAAGTAAATAAACTCACAACAATATACTTATCCAGAGGTCAGATTTTGTAGAACTGAGGAGTCCTGCTCAGTGGGTTTCTGAAAAAAACCAAACCAAACCAAAACAAAACAAAAACATTCACTAGATGATACACTGAATGGTGGGGCAATTAATTTCCAAATTAAGTTTGGAAACTTAGGCAGACTACTCTTGAGAAAGCAGCTGAATGCACCATTCATCCTATGAAATCTCACAGATTCAAAGCTTGAGTTAAATGCTTCTCTGTTCTGTAACTCCAATCATGAAGCAACGTGGGAAAACCAAAGTGGGAGGGTCCCTGTGTTTCATCAGGGAGACACAGAAAAATTAAAATTAAAGCAATTGGTAGCCAGCAAGTAAAGGCTGCAGTAGTCTGGAGTTCATTTTGACTCAAGTAGTAGAAGCTGCAGAAATGTGCAGCCCTTAATATTGACAAATATTGTGGACAATATCTTGAAACAAACTTTCTCTTGAAATTAAATGACGTACAAGTTTATCTAGAGCACTTAAATCTCAGAATCATGCATTCAAACCTCATATTTCATTTTTATTTCCATAATTTAAAATAATCAATACTTCACTTACACTAAGGTTATAAGAAGAAAGGCTGATTGGGTGAATATTGTCTGTAATACCATGAAAAGTGAAACTTCTCTGAGCTGGAACATCTTAAGAACAGTTATGAAAGGTTACTCAGATATGGAAAACTAAAGGCTGCATCCTAATTTATAATAGCATCTATTCATTATCTCTGTGCTACTAAAGTCTTTGTTCCTCCTCACAGATGAGGACAACTTGAATGTTTGATGGAGAAGCACCCTCCCCTTGCCTTAGCACTTGCAACACCATCAAGGCAAAGGACACCAGTGTCCTATCCTGCAGGAACAAGGACCTCTTAATGAGGATGATCCTTATCAACTGCCTAAAGCAGATGAAACCCCAGACTCACAACTAAACAGTGCTCAACAAGGCCTTCCTTGGAGCCTTTCACATAACAAGGGCAGGAAGAGCTACTGGTGTATCCTTGGAGATATTCAAAAGCTGCCTGGACACGCTCCTGGACAATTCTCCATGTGGCCCTGCATGAGCAGGTAGCTGCTTGGACAAGGTGACCTCCAGAGGTGGCTACCAGCCTCAGCAATGCTGTGATTTTGTTACTGTTCTTCTGGGATGACACAGCTGTGAGGCAGAGCCTGTTGCCACCAAGGAACTGCTGAAGTGGATGTACATGCACATGGAGCAGAACATCATGGTGTAATGAGTATTTCCTTGTTGACTGTGCCACAGCATGTTTATCCTACCACATCTGGTTCTGTTTGTGAGAAATAGCTCTTCTCCTTACTTTCTCTTTCTTATAGTGTGAGGCTTGTGACTCAGAGAAATTAGGAGAGCATCTTGAACTCTTCCCTGTTATTTTCCTGAGCCATGTAGCATTGCTACGCCAGCAGCACTGTACAGAATGCTGTACAGATGTGCTGTACACATCTGTACACTGTACAGATGTGCTTCGGGATGAAATTGAAATTCTCCAGAACAGAAGATTTCCTAAAAAAGAGAAAGGAATCAAAGCCATGTAACAAGGCTTTGAGTAGTAAATTCCTGGCATTTTAAAAAGTGCATTAAAAGAGGTGAGCACTCATGGAAAAGTGAGCAGTCTGAACAGTCTTAGAAGAAGCAAGGCAGAAAAATGTCTAAACTACAGCTTATTTGGCTCAAGTGGATGGAGACTCAATTAAAAAGAGAATTGTAATCAATCCATTAATTGTATAAGCCACACATTTATTCCAGACGTCACTCAGTAATTGACATGAATACCTTTATCTTGTAAAATTTGAAGGTCGACCCAACTTTGGCAGCAGTGCTGGAAATACGGAACATTGCTGCCCCAACAAATAAACTGCCAGAGCCCCAAATGGGAAGAGGCCATGGGTGAGGACAGTGGAAGAACATGTCAGAAGAGCTGGCTTTGGAAAGCTTGAGTGATCAGCAACAACAGGAGCATGATCAGTGCCTTCAGGAGAGATCTGCCCTCCACCTGCCTGGAGACTTTAACCTATTTTGCTTGTGACTACAATGAATCCCAGTAATAGCAATGCTAATTACTTTTCTGTGTGTCCTGACATCAATAGTTGGTCAAGAGACCTACTGGTAAAAACTGTAAAATACATCTGGGGAAAATGAGAGGAAAGGCAAAGAGTGTTACTTAAAACAGAGAGGCTTAATGTTGAGGTCTAAGGGATTCCTGGTGTTAGATTATTAATCTTGGTTCACTGGAAGGCTGGTGCTCAGCATGACTGCTGAGTTGCCTACATGAGCCTGCACAGCATAAATGCACATTACATTCTAGACTCAAATGCAAACTTTTATTTAGTTATTAGGTCAAAAATTAGCTTTCCACATACTACTAATTTTGTCCATTTCAACATTTTCCTTCAAAGCTATGTAGTCTACAAAGAAAATAATCTTTCTGAAAGGCTTCTGTCTTGCTTGTCAGGCAGAGGATAAGGTGGAGGTGAAGAAACAACATACTGTCTTGAGCTAATCTTTAATTTTTGAGCTGTGTTAGAGGTCTCCAGTGTGACTTAGATAAGCAGGGATTTGTTTAATCTAAAACAGCTACCTTAACCATGCAATAGCTGATTATCAGAGGTAAAGGGACGTTTTACATCACTGAAATGGGAACCAACCCAACTGACTGTGACACTGCCATTTTGAAACAATGCTGGCTTCAAAAATCCAGGCACAACAGCATGAATTAGAGATAATTTTTGACTTTGAGCTCTTTGGCTTTTAATTAAATGCCTCATACCAGGCATAATCAGTTTATGGGAACTGTCTTATTAAAATCAAACTATCGATCTGTGTAATTTTCTATATTAAGCTGGATGGTTGAGCTGGTTTTGACATTGGTGAATACTTGGTGCTGCAGAAGGAGACAGACCTTCTGTGATATTGATTGTATATAGTTCTTTATTTTTTTTTTTTCTACGTGATTTTCACAACTAATTGGTTTATACTCTTGAAAAAGGAAGCTAGATTTTCTCCCTGTATTTGAATTCTTGTCCCAGTGCCCAATACCTCTTGAGGACAGTAGGAATCTGTCTATTGATGTCAGAGGTTACTCAGTCAATTCAGAACTGAAACCATTAGTACTTCACTTCCAGAGTTCAGACTTGGCAGTGCTGATGTGTATGATTAACTTTCTTTATGAGTCGTGCTATATGTAAGTATTTGGAGGATTTCAAGTACTGTAATCCTTTAAAAATCCAGCCAGGATGAATTGCCATGGAGATAGATGGCACAATATACTGCTCTGCCAGTTGAATCCAATCTCTACACTTCATGGAGAACCACAGCAGGTAAATTGAGCTCAGTAACAGAAGTAAGCATGGTAATGTGCTGGGTCTTATCCGAAATTGAGTCCACCAATGACTTCTTAATAATGTACTAAATGGCGTACCAAACACAATGCAACACTTTGGATGGATCAAGCAAGTGTGGGAAAGTAGCAAGACAGACAAGGTAATAAACAGCCTCCTGGCTTTTGGGTGTACAAAACCCCAAACCAAACCAAAACAACAACAAAAAATCCCTGAGTTATATGCTTTTCTGTCTTTTACATGGAAAGAGATGCTATCAACTTCCAGAGATAGGGAAGTCACTCAGAACCTGAATTTTACATGTACGTAGGATGAAATTTTTAGTTGCATTTCTAAAACCACAAACATGGTTGGCCTTTTGAGCTGTTAACCGTGTTAAATCCAAAGCTGAGATCCTTGCTCTATATTTCAAATATTGTACTGTTATTGAGATCTATGACTGCAAGTATGAATGTATTAAACCAAACTTCCCTGCCTGTCAGGTATTCCCAGCTACAGAGTGAGAACTGGGATCTTGAACATTTGAAAATTAATGGGATCTTTTCACTGTCAGATTTCAGCTTGCTGTCTGAGAAAGAAATCATGGGGAGAGTAGGCAAGAAGGCTCAGTGCTCTGCAGGATGCTGCATCTCTGCAAAACTGCATGCTGTCACCTGAAGTAACATAATTCTTGTTTGTGAAATATTGAGTGAGAGTTGTGTTCATACTCAGAATGCTTATGAACTTGCTAGTTGAAGGCAAAGTGTTGATGACATTGATTAATCTTCTATATTTTTTTCTTTCTTAAAAGTAGATACATTTATCAACAACTAGATGGCCAGATTTTAAACTTCCTCAGGGCAATTCACTACTTTGGCTCAGTAGTTTTTCACACTGATACATAGATACAAAGGATGTGGAATAAACAGTTACCTGGAAATGTAGGGATATTGTGACTTTTTCTTACTGCTGTTTCAGAAACTGACATTGAAATCACATAAACCCACTTTTGCTTACACTGATCACATCTCTCTTTTTCTAAAATGAAACAAAGCCTCCAACTCATCAAACTAACAAGTAAAAGGGGAAAGAGGAAAGAGAAAGAAAGTAGTGTTGGAGAGATGGGACAGAAATTCTGAAATTCTCATAGGCTGAGGAGTACTTCTGAGGTGGTCACATCCTCCACCTTACCATCTTCAGCTCTGACAGGTAACAAAAATCACAGAGCATCTGCAATATTCTGTTTCTTCCCCCTCCCACCAAATATCACAGAAGTGAATGTGTGAGGGTGAGCAAGTCATCTACCCCTGGGAGAGCAGCAGGCATGCAGTGGATGCATTGTTTCAGCACAGCCTTTTACAGAGCTCATCTTTGATGGTGGTTGCTATCAGAGCTCCTCACCCTGTTCCCTGCAGAAGACAAGCCAGGGCTGGAGGGCTCGTTGCCCCCCTCTGCACCCAGGTTGCAGGGGGAGCAGCTTCATCAATGCAGCCAACATCATAAAACAGGTGAAATGCAGTCTCTGTCCTTCCTCCCTGCTGTGGGGGAAGAGAAGCAATGTGGGGTGCTGGGTGGGTGAAAGGGGTGTCCTGGACTGTGCTGGCTTGCTGGTAGTCTGGGGCATTGAAAGCTCATGTGGTTTTGAGACCTCTATTCGGGCTGTTTTTTTGGTGCTCCTGAACATACCTGAGTCCAAGACTGCAGATTTTGAAGGTGTTTGGCATTAAGTTTTCTAGAAGAGACTTATGCTGTCTCTGTACCCTAAACTGAACTGCTAACATCTGTTCTCTGACCTTCAGGGGAATTATGGGGATGCCCATGCTATTAAGCTCTTCTAGCCACCAGTGCACACAGAATGGCCACATCTGAGATGCCTGCTGGTGGCCCCCCAGCCCATGCTTACCTTCTGAGCTGTGCCTGAACTGTGTTTAGTAGTTAGCCCAGGCCAAAAGCATGCTAGCAACCATGCAGAATTTTAGCAGTACAAGCCATTACGCCTGGCATAGTGTAATGAATGAGAACAGAGGTGTGCATGGGAAACAGTTTTTTTAGGGTCTGGGAAGAGGGTGCTGCAGAATAAGTAGGGCCAGGCTGCTCTTGGTTGGTTTTTATTCGTTTCCCAGGAAAAGATTCAAAATGATTTTGAACAAGAAGCTCCTAGTATGCTTTGAGAGAGTTGGTGAAAAGTTCAGGTAGGAGGCAAGGACGAGGAGGAGGCTGAATCTGAGAGGAGTAAGGGTGTGGCTGAGAGGAGAGGTGTCTGATTCAAAGCACAGGGATACTCTGGGGAAAAAAATGGAATAGATCACACCGCAGAAGAGATTTATTTGTCAAAAAGTCTTTACTGATTGTCCTCAAAAGTCAGACAAAATGTGAAGCATGCCATTGCTTCAAGCCACAAAGAGTGTCTTTGTTGTGTCTAATCACACAAAAGAAAAGAAATGGAAATATAGAACTAAAAGCCTGGCAGACACTCCACTCCTGCAACTTCTCCTTTGTACTCAGTTGCACCTTGGTAGAAGTAGTTTTACACATTGATTTTCCCAGAACTCAGGGCTTTAATTTTTTTTTTTTTTTTTGCATATAAAGTTCTTTTTATCACGTTGATTTGACGTGAACTATTAAGCTGTCTTTTGTCTCAGACTGTTCTAAAGGTACACCTTAGACTTGAGTTCAGTGTCAGACTTGGAAAAAAATAAATAGCTATCCCAAGCCATGTCTGTCTGAAAGCAAATATTGCATGAGTTAAATAGTATTAATGTTCTTCTGAGTATCAGTTTAAATGAAATGCACCTGAAGTTTCAGAATGTGTCAGTTTGCAAATGTTGCTAAGGTAAATGAAACTCTTGGTTTTTGCCTTAGGTAATAGCAGGAATTCAGTGTGGCCAAGCTCATTTTCTCTAAAAATAGACATGCACTCTTAGAAACAAAACTGAGTTAATTTTAAGTCTGTCTCAATAAAAGTGCCCAGACTTCTACATAGCAGACAATCTGTGCGACACCATTGTAACCTTTTCATTTTGCTATATTTGTAGTCTTCAACAAACTCCTACTAGGTTTTATGAGAAATCTTCCTTTTGTATCAGCTACTGTGTTGCGTGCCTGGCTTCAATCCACTGCTTTTTTGCTCCACAGGCAGTGAAGCATAATACCTCCTATCACTGTAAAACCTGAAGCTCTTCTAAGAGTCATTGTTGGAGGTGCCTGGATCAGAGATTCTTTTTTTTTTTTTTTAAAACAAGTGGAGAAAAAACATCATTGTATCGATGTCCTTGAAGAGAAACTACTGACGTATTTTTTATGTGAATCACTCTGGTACTTGTTTGAAGTAGCACCATTCCACTGAATTTAAATTGGTTTAATTAATAGCAATTTAATGGGTAGCACTTTAACAATGATCCATCCATAAATGCTTTATGTTTTATTTAATTCCTTTCCTAATTTGTAAAATATCAGAATTCTAGGACTTGGAATTAAATATTGTCAATTCATGTATGTGTGTGTTATTTTATGTATGACATCCAGGATTTTCTTAAGATAATGCAGTATTAAATTTACAAGCACATAATGCCTACTATTCCTATAATTACTCTATCACCCAAATAATGGGAGCTTTTCCCATATCTCTGATAAACTGATAAATCCCTTCTGAAGTACCCTGATTGATGTTGGTATCCAGCAGCATTTTCTTATGTAAACTCAAAATATTACTAAGTCAAATGTGGCAAATAAGACAAAATCTCTTTTTATCATATTAACTGACTATTTCTTGATGTTTCTGCTGCGGAGCCAGGAATAAAATCTTTAGGTGTCAGTTCAACAACTTATTCCTATTCACTGAAGCATTCTGGTCTGTGCTTTGCTTGAAGCATGGAAAAATAACCTGAAGCTGATTCCACCTGTATGCTGAGCAACAATATTAGCTGCAGTTTCATACATTCACATTCCAGTATATTTTTCTATTCAGAATTCTCTTTGGCTTCAGATCAAGTAATCAGATAGAGAAGCAAATATTTAAATGTTCTGCTGAATTAGTGCCTAAAAAGCACAGCTGCTGCTAACACACCACCATTGACTTGACTGGGACCGTGGCATTATACTGGGAGAAATGAGCCAAACTGTGCATGTACTTTGGATATTTCTTGGATACAGTGAGGAATGAAACCTGTTCTCAATATTCTGTCAAATGTGCTGTCACTTTCAAATATTCTGTCATTGCCTGATATAATAGAACCTGACTTTGTGAAAAGATGACATGTTAAAAGGAAGTGGGGATGTGAGAACAAATACCCTCAAAGCAACGCTTGGTGGATTGTATAGCTTTTCATATTCCTTCAATTGAATGCCTAGCACCTAAGAGGATGGATCTGCCTTTCATCTTCTGGGTTCTCCAAATAAACAGCTGGTTTAAAAACTTGACATCCTGACTGCAGCTGAAAGTGTTTTGTGGCAAGTAGGAAAATGCCATTGTGCAGAGCAATCCCCTCCCACGTTAAGAGGAACAGCTTGAAGGGAACAGTCCAAGGGTTTGTGGCTTCTTTAGCAACAATGAAGCCACTTGAACAACAGAGTGAGTGTTGAGAGAAGTGATGCTCCAAAAATAGGGATTTCTGCAACTTCAGTCAGGACTGGAACATAAGGTTCTGAATATTATTGTAGCTAAGAGGCTGCACTATTAGATGAAGTGACTGGAAGCACCATCAGCCAAGCTGCCCAGACTTTGGCTTTCATCATTGTAAACTGCTTTGAGACAAGTGCTTTTGGGCAGTTTATGTCAATATGTCTTTGGCAACAAAACTGGGAAAAAAAAAAAGAAAAGGTTTTGTGCAAACAAGAGTTGATTACTTTTCTTTGAAAAGCTCTGGTGCTTTTTTATTCTGAGGCAGAAGCATCACATCTGCTAAGGGATACCCTTTATACAAGGTGTGGACTTTTCATATTCCCATTGATGTGAGTCCAAATTTGATTACATTTTTGCCATTTCATCATGGTCATTAAATGTTAATCGTGGCTTAGACTTCCATAAATCTCAGCATTTTCCATGTACATACACTAAGCAGCACAGCTGCCCTGCCTCTTCCCCCTCTTATTCCCCAAGACAGGATGGGAAATGGGAGGAGGAAGGATGCCTTTTCTGTATCCTTACAGATCCCTTTGGAGGTTTTTCTGCAGTGTGCATGGAGAAACTGCCTTATTTAAATACAAAGGGAAAAGAAACTGGCTTGGATTTGGGAAAAGAGAGACAACTAGGTTAACAAGATTTATTTCAGAGACAGAAAGAGAAAATCTATGGTTGGGATTTGAAGAAGAGAGGAGAGAGAAAAAATAGGCAACAGTAATGAAAAAAAATGAGTGAGGAGAAAGGAGAGAATAGAGATCAATCTGATAAGTAACTGGAGTATGGAAAGAAGGACTTCAGGCTGGATGGGAACATCAGATTTCTGATTGAAACCTGGGGCAAGATTCAATGTGTAATAGTGATACCTAATTTAGATATATATATATATATATGTAAGGGTTTACACAGGTAATGCTATTTTAAGCTCTCGTTATAGTCAACAGCACCACATGTAGAACTCAGCTCAGTTACCCAAAATGTTCTGCAGTTATTTGAGATGCTGTAGGCTGTTATTACCTAGTTTCTGATTTGACAAGAATTTACTGTGAGTCCCATGAATACATACATGATATTGTATGATTGTGTGAAGTGCTAAATACCTTGATCTGAGCAGTGAGTCAGAGTGATGTTCAGCTGAATCACGTGCTACCCTTTAGTGTCTAGAGCTCTGCAAACTTTAAATGGGAGCTTATGTGGCTCTTTTGGGATCTCCTGAAAACTGGCACATTCAAGTGCACAGCACATTTGCTTAAACATAGTTATCATGAAGCTATCAAATAACAGTGAAGATGCTCTAGAGTATGTGGGACATCCTGGCAGATCTGTGCCCTTCTGCTACAGAAGCTGAGACCATACACTAAACACTCATATGGCTCTCAGTACCTGTGAGAAGAGCAACTGAACTCAGCCCTGGCTGTGCCAGTCTTGTGTCAGCTTGTTAAATTCCTCTAAAGAATTACGGTGTGCCTACCTCTGGCTGCAGAAATTGAATCCGGAATATCTTTCCAGCACAACATTCCTGAATTATTGATCCAAAATGTTTAACAAATCCCTTCTGTGTGGAAAAGTCACCATTACCTTTATACAGTTGCTTGGAGAAAATACATCTGGACTCTCTCTTGATAAGTACATTTGTCTTTACATCTGATCTATAGCACTCCCATATGGATGTTTGGTACAAATTAGAAAAATGGGATAAATGCTTTGTGGCCTGTGACTTTCATAATGGTATTAGGACAAAAAGATTTCTGTTACATGTCAATGAAAATTTTTTTGGCCAGAAAGTACAAGATTATAAGTAGAGTGTTCAATTACAGCAAGTAGCAATTTAGGGGGAAGCATGTAATGTGTTTCTCTAAACACATATATTCTCGAGATATTTTAAAGGATCTGTGATTTCCTTAATGATCCCTCTAGGTTAGTGTACAAACATCTGGTTATCAGTGAAATCAAGCATGATTCGGCTGTTGTGGGTTTTGGATACCAACTTGTACCTAAACTAAATTTAATTTTTCTTCACTGCTTCATTGTAGTTTGGATTTGTTTTTTTATTTATTAAGAAAAAGTAGATACTGGCCCAATGTGCACCTCCATATAGATTGTAGTTTAAAGGTTATCAGAGCTCTACTTAAACCACCAAAACAACTTTGAGCCAGTGAGCTGGGTATGTTGCTTTTTGCTGATTGAAGGGTAACTGAATTTGAGATCTTTCTGATGGAAGGAATTTATCTGAGATGCTCACTCTCAAGCTAAGTGCTCAGCCCTCAGAAGACATCATCATTTCAATTCCCCGAGTTTCCTGGAGCCTACTGTTGCTACGGAAACAGTTGATTTCATTCCCCAAGCTGTGAAGTGGATGTGTTTGAGATGCAACCCCAACATAGCACTTGGGGTGCTCTAGGAAAAGAGAAGACAATGTTTCCCAATGATTTTCTCAGGGGGAAAAGAAAAGTTAGATATTTTTTCTAAATGTCATCATTCAGATACCAGCTGTGTTCTTTGTAAGAGAAGGAATGACAAGAGGATAATGAATGGGAAGAGCACTTTGCAGCCTGCTTTGACATAAGGGTTTTTATTGGTCCCTTTGGGATTGTCTTGATCCCTCATTTCTATGCATGCAGGTCACTTACCTTTCAAGTCCAAATCTTGAGAAATGCTTAGTGCAATGAAAATAGTGGATACCATCTGTACCAGGAGGCTGGGCTTGTCATTGCCATGGATTAGAATGTTGATGTCCTTCCTTATGCTTCCTATGCCAGCTGGAGTCCTCAGGGCACACATAAAGGATCCTTGGCCAAGGAATGGAGGCAAGAGGTAGGAGCAAGTGCAGAGAGACTTTGTGTGGAATAAGTCTTGAAATAAACTACCTTGAGCTTCCACAGCTCAGCCTCAGTGCAAAGCTCTCCCAAGCCATATCCACCTGTGCAGCCATATCCACCCTGCCACTTAAGATCTTAAAGATGCTTGTCATCTCCTCCTTAGGCATTGGTTCTCCAAGCAGAAGGATCCACATGTATTCAACAGTTTTTTATGCAGAAGCCTGGTCATCTTTTGATCAAGGGATGAATTCAATGCATCTTTCCCTGTTCATGTTTTGAGTTGAGTTGAGCAACACAAATTAGAATAATGAAGATATGGATACAGAAGGACTTCCATAGTATCTTTGGTTTGTTCTCCTTTTTTTTGTTCCTTTGCTAACAATCTCATTTATACCAAGACTGTGTGTGAAAATGATTTAATAGTACCTACTATAACCATGAGAACTTTAAGAGACAGCAGTCAAGACGAAGTCCATCACATTGCACATAAATCTGGGTTTGTTTAAAATCTCTTAAAATCCCCTTACATGTACCCTTACTGGATTTTACCTGCCCATTTTTATTGCCGATTCTACAAGGTTCTTCTGTAGTTTTTCACAGCCTTAATGTTAACTATCCTGAGACCTTACCACCAGCAAATGCTTTCACTTTCCTATCCATCCTCTTCTCATGATCACTGAACAGTACAGGTCACAGCAGAGATCCCCGTGGGTCTTCACTAAGAACTACCTCTCCAAAAAAACCTGACTGCTCATTTCAACCACATTCCCTCTCTTTTAACCAGATTATCTATGTGATAGTGTTCCTTCTTATCCAATAGCAACTTTTTTAAATTGAGGGTTATTGGGAAGAAGCCTGTTATCTGGTAATTAAATAATTTCCCACACATCTTTCTGAAGATAGCCAGCATTCTTCATTTTCAGAAGCATTCATCTGTCTCTCTCTGCTTTGTTACTGTTTTTTCAGTTCTTGCTTTATATTCACAGCCCTTATGATCCTCATAAATCTTTGCAGTTGTTGGGAGCCAGAAAGATTTCTCTCTTCATCAGATATTAACAGTAGTGAATGCTGATAAGAATTTATACTGCCCATCTTGCTTATATTTATGCTCACTGACTGCCAGATAAGGTTATATTGGTCTTCTCATCAGTATACAAACATGCCATCTGCTTTGCCTACATTCATCTGAAGTCTCAGGACTTCTGTTGGTTTCTCAGTACAAAATTTGCTACCCTCTCTTACAATATTTGATGCAGGTTGTTTCCATTTGCCATATTCTGAGGAATAATATCCAATAGACTTCCCCATTTTCTGTAGTGACATTCAGGAGTGTTGAATTATAAGCGTGTATATATCGAAGCCTGGATCTCACCCTGCCCCCCCCTCCATTTTCATAGCCTCTTTTTAAGGGCCCAAATGCATAGTTAAAAAGCCCTAAGTGGTTTAATGGAGATTTTCCATATCTGTAAGGCAGAGAACCTGGTTCTAGGGTGTGAGGAGCTAGAGCAATGTTGTTTCTTCCCTGGGGAGCAGGGAGACATTGTCTTTGAGAAAAGGCCCCAAAGATAGGTTCTTCCAAGAGAAGGAAGAGAAGGATGTCCAGATGGAGCATGGCAGATGCAGAGTCTGGATACCAAAGGACTAAGGGACCATTCCCTGTTAGGCAATTCAGATATGGGTACCCTACTTAGAGAGTGGAGGAGTGTTTTGCTCCATATGGATGTGATCTACATTGTACCAACTGACTTAAGAAGCAAAGAGAGTTTGCCCCACCCTCACTGTTGGGCAGGGAGGAGAAAATCCACTCAGGGGCTCGTTAATTGAGACAAGGATAGGAAGGTTTTTATTCCCCAATTACAGTAATTAATTTAATCTACAAGGAGAAAGAGAAAACATGGCCAGATCTTAATATCTTCCCCCAACCCCTCCCTTCGTCCTGGGCCCGAATCGCTTCCCTGCTGCCTCCCCCTCAGGGCACAGGGAGGGGCAGGGGGGGTTCAGGCTCAGTTCCCCACACGGTGTTTCTGCCGCTCCTTCCTCCTCAGCATGAGGACTCCTCACATTCTTTCTTCCCCCGCTCCAACGCGGGGTCCCTCTCACGGCAGAGAGTCCTTCAGGAACCCCTGGGACATGAGTCCCTCCCAGGAGGTGCAGTCCCTCAGGCACAGACTGCTCCAGCCTGGGCTGCACACAGAGTCACGGCTGCTTCGGGAACAGTCACCTCCTCTGACACGGGCTCCTCCATGGCTGCAGATACACATCTCACCCTCTCCCTGATCCTGCACACGCTGCTGCTTCACGCCTGCCCACCTCTGACACTTCAGGGGCTACAAATCCACATTTCCCCCACCGTGGTCCTTCAGGGACTGCTCCCCCGTGCTCCTCCATGGGCTGCAGGGGCACAGCTGCCATCTCACCACGGGCCCGGGCACCTTTCCCCCTCCTTCCTCACTGACACTGGTGTCTCTGCTCTGGCATTGCTCTCTCTCACTTCATCCTCTCCTCTGCTGTGCAAGTCCTGTTTGTATTTTTTTGCAGTTTCATTTCACCTTTTCTTAGGTATGTTACTGGCAGAGTCACATTCAGCTTCACAGATCTGCCGGGCCTGGGCCAGAGGCAGGGCCAGGGTTGAACCCGGGGAGCTTCCAGCAGCTTCTCACAGGAGCCACCCCTGTGGCCTCTGCTTCCAAAACCCCACTGCACTGACCCAAGACATTAAACCTGATGTAGGAATATGGTATTTCTCTGCAGAAGAAGCTGAGAATTTTAGTTTATACTCTAATGAAACTGGAGTTTTCCAAGTTTTAAATCTTTGTAGTTTCGGTGAGTTTATTCTGGAAAGATCTGCTGCAAAGCTCTGTCTGGCTTACATTCCTGTTCTGACAATGTATGCATCCATTTGAACATCTCTTTTTAAATTTTTTTTCTGCCTCTACAGCATTGGGAAATCAACTTAGTCCACATTTGTGGCTTCTTTTTAAATTAGAACATGAAAAATACTTATTTTCCTAATCCAGATTTTAATTAATTGAACTCTTAGTATTTTTTACACTAATATGTGATATGCAGTTTTTTCACTGTATATGCAGATATCTGCTCCTCTGCACCATACTTTTTTGGATGTAAATATAGATGACACATCAATTGGACATTGGTCTCTTCTTAGTCTGTCTATCAACATCAAGGACTGTGTTTTATCCACAGTGTGAATATTGAATCACTGCACTTCTTATCTGGCTCTTTGTATGAAAATAAGCTTTTCCAGAGCACCTATTTGCATTCATTCCAATAGTCGTGGCACTTTTAACTTTTCTGTGCTGCTTACATTCCCTTTGCTCTCCTTATAAATTGTACAGAGATCTCCAGTGCTTCCCAACATGCTTCTTCATGTTACTCGAATGCCTTCTCCTTTCTTTGTCACCGCTTGAAAATTTGGCAGCTCTGAAACCTTTTCTGCTTAACTATCCTAAAGGCTTATGATTAATCTGATTTCACTTGTTGCATTGCTCAAAAACTGTAATGTTGGTTTTGGAGGTGTTCAACTTAGCAGCATGGCATATGGTTGAAAGTAGAGGGCTAAGGGACTTTTGCTGGCCTTGGACATTGTCTGTGCCCTTCTGAAATTCAGCTGCTCTTGCAACCCAAACGTGGCTGTGGTGACAGTCTTTTCAAAGTGACCCTTGGAGCTGTTCAAGCAATTGCCTGTATCACACCTAGGGTGTGTGTGTGTGGGAGTGTGGTTCTTTGTTTAGGCTTGAGCCCAGAGTACAATTCTGGGGTCAATGTAGGCAGCATGGTACCTCATCACAGTGTGTTACTGATAGGGGAGCCCAGTGACTCTCATCAACCTGACAACACAACCCAAGCAGCTACAAGCCCCACCATGGTGTAGAATGAAACTCCCCAAACCACCTTTGCCAATAATTTAGGGAAACAGGAGTAATCCAGAGCATCCCAGCTGGAGCCCAGCATGGGCTCTCTCCTCTGCTGGCTCTGAGCTGCCTGGCCAGCTGTGCCTCTGCCTCTGGGTGCCAGGTTATTTACTGCTGTTCCTTTGCCAAGCTCAAGACCCAAACAAACAGATGCTTATGACATAGACCACACTGTTACAGCAAACCTTGTCACCTGGAAGGCCCTGCCATCACACCCACAAGTGCAGTGCATGTCAGGGAGCAGCAGCTCTAGGGACACCATAACCAAACTGACTGAAGCTGTAGCCCCGTTTATTCCGTCTCTCCGCGGTTTGCAAGGGCTGCTTTCTGTGATAAGGGCTGATAAGTTCTTCAGCTTCAGTCCAACGTAAATCCCCTCTGAGATAAAGCTGATGAGTTTTGACAAATTTGTGATCAGAGGTGAGATTAACTCACTGTAACCGCACATATCTTTCCAATCACGTGTGGTTTTGCTTTGCTTTGGATGGAGTTTTGTGACCCCAAAGCAAAATGCAGTGAATGAATCCTGTGCTTTTCTGAAACCTTGTAGATTCGTGCTTATTCATTTAAAATTTTTCTTTCAAAAGAAATTTTCTTTTTAAATTGTTAATGTATTCTGATAGCTGTTGGGAATTTAATGCTGTCATTTTCCTTTGCTTGCTGGAAGGGTTATGTGTCACTTATAATTTACACAATATGTTGTTTAAAAGGTGTAAGTGCTGTTTCATTATTGCAGGGAGCCTGGAGAAACAACATGGCTAAGAAAATTAGCTGTAGGTTGCCTCTAGAGATTTATGCAGCTCAAGGATTTTGTGATCTGCTTTTGATGAGATTCATTAATAGTGTTGCACGCTTAGTTACACCTCAGTCACTGCCTGCTGATCCTGAACTGTGATACTGGGGAAAGGGGACAATGCTCAGATCCCAGCATGGCTGGAAAAGCCAGTGAATCCAACCCTGCATGGGCCGAGCCTGCTCAAGGAGTTCTCTGTCTCTGAAGATTTGCTGGTGTAAAGCATGAAGGAAAGCCCTTGCCATGAGCATAGTTCAAAGATACTCTGGTGCTGTTCAGCTTATTCCAGGCATTGCTTTTTTTCTAAAGAGGGCAGCACTGTTCCAGTATAACCACATCTGTACCAGGAGCTGCACATGGAGAGACTTCAGTGCTCCCTCTCCAGGAGGATGATACAATATGTGTTGTAAATTGTACCAGGAAAGCATGAAACAAATGCAGCCAGTATTTTTGCTTGCAAACGTACCATTTAAAAATGCAGGGCAGGAGACCTCTTCAGAAATACAAGGAAATATGGTTCATTTGGTGATTAGCAAAAAGAAAAGACAAATTTAAACAGAATTCATGGAAAAAACAAACTAAAAAAAAGGGAGGAAGTTAAAAGATAATTTTATAAAAGATTTGCTGGCTAAATGAATAGACAAACAAAGCATTTCCCTTGAGATCTGCCCAGTTCAATAGTTTTCTACTCTGTGAATTCCCAGCTACTCCCAAGAAAACTGGGATCTGCTGTGATTTATTTGATGTACTGGATGCGTCAGAGGGACAAAGCCACTTTCCTAGGGAGGACATTCATTAGTATGCTCAAGCAATTTACTTTGATTTCAGAGCCTTCTTTTTTTCCTTAGTATCAGCATGCTTTCATTTTCTGCAGAACAAGGATGTGATTGCATTTTTGGGGGAATAAGTGCCAGTGGCTGGGTCCTTCTGCAGTTACACTGGGTGAAGAGCATTCAGCTAAAAGCACACACAGGTTATGGCCGTCTGTAGGGCTCACTCTGAATTCCTCAGACTCTCTTAACATCACCCTTTCCCCTTCCTGATTAAGAATGGTGTTTGCAGAAAACATATTCAAAGCCTTCAATAATACCATGGAGCAACAGGAACTCTCACTTAAACAACCATTAAATATTCCAGCAAACAGCTTTATGAGAGCAGGGTGTTTGCATTTAGCTCATAATACAGGTAAAAAGCCTTGAAATTTAAAGGAAATTCGAACAGTTAAAACTGAAAAACAGTAAAACTGTTTAGTTGTAATAAAACTGTTGTAGCAGTCCATCATTTCATAGGTAAAAGCCCAGGCTTAACATATTGCTATAACATTACCTCAACCAGACATACTGCAGGAAAAGCTTGCTTAGCTCTGGAGTCAGGGATGATAAACCTGTAGTGTTTTCACCTTAAGGCAGAGAACTGAGAAGAAAGCCCCAGTATACAGAGCAGACTTGTCAGGAGAACAAGAAAAATGTGTCAGTAGGACAAACTGAGGGCATGTCAAGACTTGGGACACTGTTGTGCAATGCACATGGGCAGCTTCTGTAATATTGGGATTATATTGCAATAAACAATCTGAAGGTGTTGAACTGAGCCAAAGTCAGCAGAGTCAAAGTTAGCAGAAAACTGCATCCCAGCTGCATGGTCAGTTTTCACTGCTGTCACTGGTAACCTCTATTCAATGCTGGTGAGGCCACAGCTGGAGTGCTGTGTCCAGTTTTGGCTCCTCAGTATGAGAGAGACATGGAGATACTGGAGAGAGTCCAGTGAAAGGCCATGAAGATGATGAAGGATTTGGAGCATTTTGCGTATGAAGAAAGGCTGAGAGAGCTGGGATTGCTCAGCCTGGAGAAGAGAAGGCTCAAGGGGATCTGATCTGATCTGATTCTGCCCCTGTACTCAGCCCTGGTGAGGCCACACCTCGAGTCCTGTGTCCAGTTCTGGGCCCCTCAGTTCAGGAAGGAGATTGAGGTCCTGGAGCAGGTCCAAAGGAGGGCAACCAGGCTGGTGAAGGGACTCCAGCACAAGTCCTGTGAGGAGAGGCTGAGGGAGCTGGGGGTGTTCAGCCTGGAGAAGAGGAGGCTCAGGGGAGACCTCATCGCTCTCTACAACTCCCTGAAAGGAGGCTGGAGCCAGGGGGGGGTTGGTCTCTTCTCCCAGGCAACTTTCAACAAGACAAGAGGGCATGGATTTAAGTTGTGCCAGGGGAAGTTTAGGTTGGATATTAGAAAGAATTTCTTTACGGAGAGGGTGATCAGACATTGGAATGGGCTGCCCAGGGAAGTAGTGGATTCTCCGTCCCTGGAGATATTTAAAAAGAGACTGGATGTGGCACTCAGTGCCATCCATGGTCTGGTAACCACAGCAGTAGTGGATCAAGGGTTGGACTTGATGATCTCTGAGGTCCCTTCCAACCCAGCTGATTCTATGATTCTATGATCAATGTATACAAATATAGGCCTGTGGCCATGCTGCTCCTTGATGCCAACCTCAACCTTCACCTTGGACCTGCCTCATCACTATGGCCCTGCCTGGTGATCACTGGTCCTGATCCCAACACTGGCTTTCACCCTGACTTTCCAGTTCAATCTTCATCATCACAATATTGCTTTATGATCTTTAAAGGTCCCTTGAAGCCCAAACCATTCTATAATTCTCTGATTCTTGTCAGCATACCCCAAGCACAGAGGGCAGAATAAGACTGCACCATTGAACAGAGCTGGGAAGATTGCAGTATTAAGCTCAGCAGTTCCCCTGAAAGATTCAGCGTGGTGAAGGAGATCTTCATGACAAGGTATTCCAATCACAGAGCAAACTGCAAGTCTGTGCTGATCTCCTGCAGGTCCCTACAGTTTGAAGTCCTTTATAAAGATTGCATCCAGAGGACATCCATGTTAATCTATTTTTTTACTAGATCCTCTCTACTCCATGCTTTCTGAAGAAAGGAATTGTGGAAGTATGGGGCACTGTGCTTGGAGCTCCAGGAAAAGCATTATCCAGTGCCACAAAATGTAGATAAATGGAAGAGTTGTCATCCTCTAGGGATGCTTCCTATGTTCTGAAAACCTCATGAACTTCTAGGTGTACAAGTGACACAAACCCACATTATTTTGTCAGAAATTCCAACTATACCACCAGAAATCATGACACTTTCTCTACATCTTCCAGCTGGTCCTGGTAATTTGGCTAGCTCAGGGTGCTGATCAGTGTGTTGGAGATGACAGAAAGGGGGTTTCTGTCCCCACACCCTGGTTTTTGAGACATGGCAAGTAAGTAGGTTGTGGCTAGCAGGTGTGCAAAAAGGACTGAAGAGAGGAAGGAGGTACTGAGGCATTGGCTTCAGGAAAGTTAATCTGTCCCTACCCTGCAAAAAGCAGCAAAACTCCTAAAATATAAAATGACCAGGCAAGCAATTAATATGTTTTATGTTTGAATGCCTGGAAGGTGAGTAGAATTTGTGGCTGTGAGATGTATTCAGATGTAATCCTGAGGATTTAGCAACATACATAATTAAGTGGTATATTAGAGACAGGTGTCTGAGGACTTCTCCCTATCATTTAAACATACTGGAAATTATAGATTAATTTTCCTAGATGAAGCTAGTATATTACTTGATCTTCTTCCTTCTGGATTCCATGTTTTTATACCAAGGGCCTGATCCAAGCCCACTGCATTTGATGGAAAGACTCATATTGACTTCAGTGGGCTTTGGATCAGGCTTCTTACAAATATCACATTATTTTTTAATGTCCTGGAAGGTTTTGAAACATATAGATTTTGGATTTTTTTTTTCAAATATCTTCTTTAGCTTTTCAAAATTCATTCAAGTCAACAATAAAGCTTTTGAGTAATATACAAAAAACTCATGAAAAGATCTACTTGTACCAGCCTAAAATAATTAGTAATGCTTGGAGTCCCAAATCAATTAGTTTTCTTTATCCCTTGCCAACAAATTGATAATGCCTTCACAGGACTTTCTTTCTTCTGCATTAATACCCTGAGAACTATCTGAACTCTGTTGTACCCTGCAGTGAACTGAAATAACATGTCTAGGGTTTCAAATTGCCAACTGATGTGAAGCTGCGGTCAGAACATAAAGCAATTCTGTGATTAGAAAATATCCCCCTCTCTCTGTGTCTTTTTTTTTTTTTTTTTTTTTTAATTTAAAAAAATCAGCATCAGTAAGGAGGAGTAGGAACAGAAAGCTTTTCTGATGGGCTTTTTGTCATCTGATGGTGAATTACAGCTGCTTCGCAGGATGCCATTTACTGAGCACTGCTATTGCTGCTGTTCTGTACTCATGCTTCACAAAAAGTAGGAATCTGGTAGTGATGAACAGCCAAATCTCACATTGCCATTAAAATTACATGCAGAAGAGATCTGTCTGACCCTTTGTGTTTCAAGTTTCTGAGTTGCTGTGGTCATATTTCCCCATAAAGACAAGCATTGCTGCCCTATCAGCAGAAATTTGTTTCAAGAAGAGCAACATTTCACAGCTGAAAATGATATAGGCCAAAAGATGTCTTGTCATACATAGCAGATCTTATCTGTAATTTATTGGCATGGCTCCGAGCAAGGAAAGTTTTGCCCTACTTGGAACATAGTCTTTTTAGCTGAGCGGAATACAGATAACTTCTTTGCTCATCACATTATTTTCTACTTTTTTTCAACGCTTTTGCAGTCAGCTGTGTGAAAAATATCACTGTAAAAAACACAGAATATTTACATATCTCAGAGAAATTGTGTTACAATACTTAACCATAAACTTTTGCAACATAACATTCCTATGAAGCAGCCAAGAAAGTTCATTCAGTAGGAGGGAAATTACTCCTTTCTGCTCTGTTTCAGCTGCTCAGACCTCAAAAATCATGTTCAAAGATTTAACTCTACTCATGAGGAAGGGGTTTCTGTTTCAGGAGGCCATGAGGCTTGAAATATCCTTGTACAGTGGGCTGCTCTGAAGGTATCCCAGTATTTGCTCTCCAGCACTCACTGAGAACACATGGATCTATCAGAGGTCACCACTGGACTCCTTCACTGTGCTCCAGCCAGTCCACAGCAAACCCTTCTTTTCACACTGCAAGCCTTCCACTATTTTCCACTCATCTGAGAAAGACTGGTTTAAAATCCCATTCTCAAAGTACTAGCTGTTCTTTTTGAAAAGCAAATACAAATGTTTGTGGTAGCAGGTTGTTCGTCTCAGAAAAAGTTGTCAAAAGTATTTGGGAAAATATGTTGGAACTATTGGAGAGAGAATTATTCCTCTGCATATTTCTAAGCACAAAAAAAAAGTCTACTGCAGGTTGTTAGAAACAGCTTTTGGTACTGAATTGTCAGAGCAAGAACCACAGAGAGAAATTTGGTCATGATTTCAGATATTTGTGTGATCCACATTTGTTGCATGTATATGCCTTCACTTTGGCATACTTGACAATGGGAACTTGCATTTCAAATGTACTGATCATGCAGAGGTGATCACACTGCCAGAGGCAAAGTATTATTGATTGTGTTTTTATAGGTGGGTTTGTCAGAAGACCACAAGGTCTATTGCCTATGGGAGCATTGCACTTTGCTCTATAAATATATCCCTGTATAAAACAAGGCAGGTACTTTCCAGAGCAATGAAGAATCTACAGAAACATTGTGGTAATGGTGGTTAAGAAAGGACATTTGCTTTTTCGCTTTGCTGATTTTTTCCATCCTTTATACACTGTGAGATTTTAACTTCTTTTATACCTGTTCCTTTAGCCTTACCTGATGGAAAGGCCAGCCAAAACCCAGAGCAGTGGGGTGGAAATTAGGAATTGCTCTGAGACCATTATACTTGCTGCGGTGTGTTACTGTGTCTGAATTTAGGGAGGGATGCCCCTATGATGGACTGACCCTCTGAGCATCCTATGGTGGGACACATAGTACCAAACCACAAAAGCTTTTGCTCTAATGTCTACTTGAAAGTACAGGGATATAAGAATTAGATAGTGAGTAATCAGTGCTCTGGAAATGCATCCCTTGTGGTTTTTCCCAGACGTAAACATGATATCATGGTTTGGCTGTGATCACTGCTCTCTCCAGGCAGAATATTTCCCTAATGCTTGAAGAAAACTGTGTCTGCATGTTTCTAGGAACTCTTTAAAATGTTTGAGGAGGTGATGACTTCATCCTCACTACTTCACCCAGGAGATGCAGATCAATCACAAATGAGTCAGCTCTTGTTTGTAGTGTCTGGTGATCTAAACATCAGCACAAAAAAAAAGGAGTGCTGCTTGGCTGGGAATGACAATGGAAATATGCAATTCTTGGTATTCCTGTATCAAAACTTATTACTGAAGCACAAAGATTTTGGGCTGCAATTTGATTAAAGGAGGTCACTAAGCTCAACCTGGGCTGGAAACCTGAAGAAGGCAAAATTAATTCTTTTTTGTGGCAGTCATGGCCATGTGAAGGTTGAAGAAGGTCTTAACTGCAGCGACCATGATATGGTGGAATTCAGGATCTTGAGATGGGGAAGCAAAGCAACTAGGAGGATCACAGGCCTGGATGTCAGGAAAGCAGACTGTGGCCTGATCATTGAATTGGATTGGAGGAATTCTGTGGGAAACCACCCTGGAGAAAGGTTCAGGACAGCTGGTTGGTATTCAAGACTCTTGTTCTCTAAGCTCACAAATGTTCCATCCCAAAATGCAGGAAGCCAAGCTGAAAAGGCAGGAGATCTGTATGGATAAACAAGGAGCTCCTGACAAAACTCAGATTAAAAAGGAAGCATACAAGAGATGGAACCAGAGGAAGGTGAGGCAGGAGGAATATACCATGTAATGTTGAGATTAGAAGAAACAAAGTCTATCTGGAGTTGAGTATGGTGAAAGATATGAAGGACATCAAGAAGAGCATCTACAAATACGTTTGCAGCAAGAGGAAGGCTGAGGAAAATGTGGGACATCTACTGAATGACCAGGGAATCTGGTGACAACACAGGGAAGATCCAAGTAATGAATTCCTTCTCCATCTTGTTCTTTACTGTTAAGACTGACTTTCAGGCATTCCAGGTCCCTGAGACCTGGTGAACAGTCTGGAGCAAGATTTACCCTTTGTGTAGGAAGATCAAGTTAGGGAACATTTAAACTAACTGAGAATATGTAGCTCCATGTGGCTCAATGAGATACATCCACAGATGTAGAGAGAGTTGACAGATGTTTTTTTGAGGGTGCTCTTGATTACCTTTGAAAGATGATGGAAGCCTGGGAAGGTTCCTGAGGTGTGGAAGAAAGCAAATGTCTTTAATCAGAGCAAGAGGGAGGACTTAAGGAACTAAAGACTGGTCAGCCTCGCTTCAATCCTTGAGAAGATGATGGAGCAACCAATTTCTGGAAATCATTCACAAACATAATAGGGACAAGAAGGTGACTGGGAGAAGTCAGTGTAGATTTCTGAAAGCAAAATCATGCCTGGCCTACTTGCTAGCACTTACTAGGGTCAGAGGAGAAATTCCATGAAAAAAAGGCTAACCCTTTGCAATGTGACTCGTGTATTTGTAACTCTTGTTTACAGACCTGAAAAAAAAGGGCCTTAAATCTTCCAGTTTTATACTTCAGTAGTTTCAGTGGAGCCTGAAAGTCACAAAAATAATACATAGTGTAAAGATTAATTTCTCACTGATTTATGTCATCTTGTGCCTAGTTCTCCATCTAAGCTACATGTTGGATCAGATCGTAACTCAGACTGCAACCTCTTCATGGCAGGGAGTGTGTTCATTAATTTGTCTGCAAAATGACATTGCATATTTTATACTAAATAGTGACTCTGGAAGGTATTCTTAGAACAACAGCGGAGTTAAATGACTTTACCCTTTGAGAAAGCAGAGTCTGCATGAGCAATCCCTGCCTGCTTCTTCTTTTTTTCTGGTTCATCTGCACACGTGCAGATAGCCAAGCTGCAGAACCCTGGAAGACTTCCCAGGACAGGCTTGGATACGGTGTGCAGTAATCCATGAGCATCACACCATGTAGTTTAGCCTGCTCCACTAGCTTCTGGAAATCAAACAGCTAACAGGACATCCCCAGGGAGGAAAGTGCATGATTCAGGATTTTTTTCACTACTTCCAAGAAATGGGATTAAACATAAGTAGTTTTCCCCCTTCCCTATGAGTAAGTGAATCATTTAGGGTTTTTTTTCCCCTTTTTGCTGG
The DNA here is from genome assembly GCA_023637945.1 of Phaethornis superciliosus. Lineage (NCBI taxonomy): Eukaryota > Metazoa > Chordata > Aves > Apodiformes > Trochilidae > Phaethornis > Phaethornis superciliosus. The sequence continues at coordinate 79,416,606 of JAJQWJ010000003.1, read as the reverse complement.
CACATCATTTCACTTGTGTGGACCTGTGTGTATTTAATTAAGTAGGAACCATACCGAAATTAAATTTTCAAGGTAGTAATCTTTCAATTCTAGGGAAAAAAAAACCTCCAAGGCAAAACCACCTGGAAATTAAGAATCAAACGTTAATATTTGCAATTTATGCTGATCCAGGAGTGAGTGTGGGGTGCTTGTAAGTTGTTTCCCTTCCCTCCATGGCTACCAGCTCCCTTGGAAGCCTTTGCTTTCACAAGCCTCTTATTCTACAGTTTTGATTTCACTTGCTTTCTGTGTTCTCCCCTTTGTTTTTGTGGTTGTTTACTTTTCTTGGAAATGCCTATCTCCTACTGTCTGGTTTTGGCACTTTTCTTAGTGCTCCTGCCTCCATCCTCTCCCTTGTCCTGCTCCTCCTCTGCCTTCTGCCACTGCCAGGGTCCCTGTGACAGATCCCTGGACTGGACCTTTCTTTATACAGAAACGCTTCCATCTCAGAAACACAAATGAGTTTTCAGTTTGTTGAAACCCACAGCAGTTTCAACCCCCACTCCTTGATTTTGGATAAAGAAAAAGGGGAATAAAAGTAATTGCTGAAAGGTTACCCATAAGAAGAAGCAACTTTCAGCCCAACAGAATTAACTTTGCAAAGAACAGGAAAAAAAAACCCAAACCAATAATCTTTTGTGTTTGGACATACTAGCATAAACATAGTTTGAATAGACTTATGAAAAATTTCATCTTAAAAAAAATAGTTTTTAAAGGAAAGGCTCCCTGGCATGTAAATATTACTATATAAATAATAACATTGTTCTGAGGTCTGCATCCATGAGTAGCTAAAGAAATGTTTATTCAGCAAAGTAAGAAAAACAGATTGGAAGGCTTAAGAGAAGAAAGGAGAAAGTTCTTTCTTTGGGAAAATTGCTACACTGCAAGGGAGTGATATATTGACATTAACTCCAGAAGTCTTGTTCTCAGAGCACTGTGAGATTTCCAGATCCCTGCTGTGGCTGGAAGATGGGGTGAAAAAAATCCATGTTTCACCAGTGGAAGTCCTTGGTAAAGTTCAGCATAGCTGTAGGTACATATTTGTTAAAGGTGAGATCACATTTTATTTGAGCTGTGGTTTTTTTTCTACAAGTGCTGTGCTCGATCCATAGCAATACTGTCACTTGCTGGTGAGGTAGGAATGTTGACTCAGAGCAGGAACTGGCCTCAAGTGCTTTTGCTTTTTTTGTTATCTTTCTTCACTACTGAATTTTATGTAGGACTCCTATATCTAAGAAGCCAAATGTGAAATCTGTCATTGTGCTGAGCCTTTGGAAGCTGACTAATAATTCAGAAGAAATAGTAAATAGTTGTAAATTGCTTTTATTGTACAAACGATATTTCTTGTTTTCCTTTTCTGAAGGAATGAGTGCCTTGGAAACAGAAATCATTTCCCAAAGTAATTTCACTCTTGCAAATGAGTGTCTGTTAAAACAGACTGATCAGAATTGCATTTTCTATCTTCGGATGTGAAAAATGAAGAGCATTTGCCACTGCTGCTTTCATGTGACTTGTGAAGTCCAGTCACTGCTATCTGATTTCCACCAGTAGAACACTGGAACACCATGATGACAAACAGAGGCAATAAGCAGAAGACATCAGTGGATATCCAAAAAAGTCACAGGAAAAGGAATGCTTTCCAGCATAATATCCCATGGATACAGATAATTTATAGCTTTTATCAAGACTAACCCATGAGCTAAAAGGTGACTCAAGAGTTGTGTTTGGAAGTCCTTCTGTTCCTGAAGTGGTCATATCCTCCAGAATATTGAAAAGACTACCCATCCTCCCAAAAAAGGCTGAGGTGGGTCACAGCAAAACTTTAAAATCTTACATTTAACTCAGTACACACAGTGAGTGTGGGTTCTCACCTGGGATGGAGGAACTGAGTGACTTTGTGTGCCAGGATAGGTACATCCAGATTTAATGTCTCCTCTGTTATACCAGGCAAAGTGTTGGTGCTCAGAGCTGGGCATGTAAAGCAAGGCAGAGTGAGCTTCTGAGTATGTCTGTATTAATTGTCCATCAGTCTGCCTTATCCTACATCAACCCTTTAAAAAAGCCAGTGCTTGGCTTTTAAAAAAGTCACATCACATGTCTGTAGATACAGGTGTAAATATTAGAGCAATCATCTATTCCCAAGCAGATATTACTGCCAGTGGTGTGTGATGAACCCCCTGTGGGTTGTTAGTGGCTCACCTTTTTCTGCAGAGTAGATTGATCTGCCAGATTTCAGTATCAGATTTATATGAATACTTAATAGTTATAGTGAGCATAGAACTGTTTTTCTTAATCTTGTAAGTTATGTGGAGGATACTGTAGAATGAATTAGTGAATACTTGAAGCAACACTTACTCCCATGGAAATAGGAGATATTTTCTGCCCCATTCAGGACATTAATTTTGTTTTGCCACAATTTTGCAATTGCATTTTGCAATTTAATTTTGTAGTTTGCTTAGGACTGGTAGAAAAAAAATTGGAAGATAAACTGATGTGGCTGTGTGGGCAAAGCTTGACAGGGGTGGTAATATACTTGTAATGCAATCAGTCACAAAGCATTTCTATCATGATGTTTATTAAAACACTTAGTTTATTTGCATGGAAATGGCTAAGCAAACAATTAAGAGCTCCTTAGAAGCAGAGTGGATGCAGATATTGTTTTCTGATTGTTTCAGAAAAAAAGATATGTGATCATTTTTTTTAGCTGCAATGAAAGTCAGTACAATTTAATACTCTACCAATCTGTCTCAGCATAAACATAGCTGATAAATTCCACTTCACATTAGTGGTTCGGGTCTCTGACTTGTCCCAGATGAGTCTTACTTCTTCAAATATCCTTTCTTCCCATCCGATAATTCTTATCTCATAAATTTTCCTTTTGACTGTGAAGCTGCTGACTTTTTGACAAGGTAACTTTCCTTCCAGCTGAATTATTTCTGAGAATTCCATCTTACTGAGCAAAAAGAAATTACCTCCAGATAAATAATGGATATTGAGACTGCACAAGGCAATCCATTGAGATCAGGAGGTCCGTGGCCTGACAACAGAGCTCAGTGGTGAGTGTTATTAATTTCTTGGGGTTGTTGAATTGCTTATTGATGTTGTCCAGCTTGAAGAACTCAGAGCTTTAAATAGTCCCAATACAAGACAAAATTATATATATATATTTAAAATGCAAGTTACATAAAAATAGACTTTGTGCTGATGAAGTGTTAGAAATACTGGGTCAGAGGTTTTGCTAACATGAATTGTCAGTCTCACTGACTTCCACAGGGTTACTCCAGCAGAGAATTTGCACAAGGATTTGTCTCTAGGAAATGACTGAAGCACAGAGCATAAACGGTTGTTGATTGCAACAAGAATGCCATAGCCTAAACAGGAATATGAGCAATTTAGAGATCATAAGGCAGAAAATCTCTTTAGGAAGCAAAGAAATGAAGAAAGCTGAAGACTTGGTGGGAGAAAAAATAGTGGAATGAGAGTTGTCAGAAAAAATATTTCTCTAAACTAATTTTGCTGTCTCCTGCAGTAGTTTCAAATTCAGTCTAGGAACAGTGGAAAAGAATTTGAAACGTAAGTAAATTATTGAACAGATGCAGAATAAGCTGCAGCTATCCAAAAGGATCTACTGGCAGGGGAAAAAAATTTTTTTCTTGTGGATTTATGGTGAATTTAAATGTTTGCTGAAGATTAATGTGCAGAGAGCTGAAGCACAAAGATAAAGGACAAACCTCGTCTCCCCAAGGTGATAAAGAAATCAGTTGGTAGTGATGCATAAAGGCAAGGCAGTTGCTTGAACTAAATCCTCATGCATAAAGAGCATTTCACATGTTTCTGTGCTTTGTCTGATTTGGCTCCAGAGGCTTTGTATCAGTAAGTGTGGTGCCTTCAGCAAAAGAAACAAATTCTCAACAGGTAGGCTCTTGTCCTGACAGTCATGAGGTGCTGGCCCACATCAAGATAGTACAAGCAAAGGACCAGCTCAATAAACTAACTCTGCAGTCCTGCTCCTTTCCACAGCTGTTTTAGGGCCAGCACTGTCCTCTACCACTCTAGCACTGCTGGTGTGATAGAACACAGCTCTCCCCCCTGGGACAGCAGAGGGGAAAAGGAGCAGATTTAACTCCTCACAGCTAAAAGCTGGAAACAATAGTCTGAGTGCTTCATGCTCTGGAAAAACAGCTTGTGAAAAGCTTTGAAGGTGGCAGAACACATCCATATTATTTGAAAATAAAGTAGTCCTGAAAGGTCTTCTATGACACAGAGGAAGAGTTTGTCTTCAAGTTTCTTGTTTTAAAATGATTTTCAAGGATTTAAAGAATTATTTTAATGGGTACTAGTACTATTCTTTTCCAAATAATAGCAACAAGATTTGGAGAGAGAGGTAATAGCTTTGTTTTGATTGATCTAGCTGGGAATATCAGAGCAGTTGTGGTAGGTCTCTGGCCTCACAAAGCGCTGGCTTTCAGCAAAGGCATCTTTAGACTTTCCTGTCCTTCTCCCTGTTACCACCTGACCACTACTTCTTCCCTCTGTGCTATATTTCATTTCTTCAATCCCAGCTGGAGATGTTTATCAAATCACACTCTAAACCAAAACAATGGAATTAATCAAGATTTAGAAAATTGGCCTTCTCCTCATGCAAGGAGATTTTATGCTCACATGACTTAAGGGTTGGACTTGATGATCTCAGAGGTCCCTTCCAACCCAGCTGATTCTATGATTCTATAAAATGCATTAAGCCAAAAGGAAATGTGAATATACTTCAGAAACCTGAGCTTTTTCTAACCCACAACTGGTGTGCCATGTTACACCTCCCAGTAAAATCATTAGGGAGTCTTCCAGAAGCTCAAGGTTTTGGAGTCAAGATGTCTACTACCTGCATGGCTGGCAAGCTGGACATGAATTATCCTCAGAATTTGCTTAGAGAGTGTTGTTAGGAAAATACTCACAGACATTTTGTAGAGACAAGGAAAAAAAAAACGTAAAAGAAAAGCATTAGACTGTCTCATTAAAGGCACAAAGGTGAAATCAGGATTTCAGGCTTTGCATCCCCACCTTGCAGCTGAGTTGGAATAATACCTTTCTTTGAGAGCAGAAATAGGTGATAAAATGTGACAGCTGGGTCTTGTTCAATGTGTGAACTTCTGTCAGGGCTATAAAATTCATCAGGTTCCTTAGAATAACATGAGTCACTCTAGAGATATCAAATGGCCTTTGATTGCCTCCTTAGTTACAAGAGCTGAGCACTGCTTTGTTGGACTGCAGGTTTCTGGGGCAGACAGCTCTTGAATGGACAGCACATGGGTAACTTTTGAGCCCTAACAGGCAACACTGCCCATGGCCAGCTGTTCCTGCAAGCTGCTTAGATGCCATGGCAATGATGGCCATGCAGAACACCTGCCTAAAAACCCATTTGCAAAGCAAACCAGATGGTGGCACATCACTGAACACTCAACCACCACCTTTCCCATATGGGCCAGAGCACCTTTCCCATATGGGCCAGAGCACTCCTGCTTCCACTGGAGGCTTTGCTGCCTCCTACAGTGCCACTCATGGCCCATTGTGTAGTCCAGCACTTGGGTTTTCTTTCTTTTAACTCATAAATACTTGTCTTTTTCCCTTACTCTGGCTTTACAAGAAATTATTCAATTTCCCTACAAGCTTTAGCCCAAAACACATAACCAAGGTGACCAGGCCAAGCACCTGGGAGCTCAAGTGCATTTGATATCCCTGGAGGGGATGGAAAAGCTCTGCATGTTTTCACTGATGTTCTCATACACATGAGAACATACTAACAGATATTTTGAAAAGCTTGGGTGGGGAATTTGTATTTTTTTTTCCAAAGGATGCTTGTCCTGCAATGCTTAAGTGAATATTTATTTCAAAAGTGTCAGTTCTTAGAAAGGCAAGCTTAGGATAAAATCTAGGCACTGCTGAAAATCATAAAGGGGTCCATTGTGATCAGAGCCAGAATTTTCCCAGAGAAGTTGCAGTGAATATAGAAATAGACTTCACCCCCACAGGTGAGACCAATTTGTGCACATTTCCATTACATCTAAGAAAAAAAGAGGAATTGCATTGACTCTGTTTTTGATTGTGCTCTGCGTTCAGCCAAGAGCCTTTCCTTCCAGTCCTGCTTAAGCTGCTGCTATTTATAACTCTTTGAATTAGGAGTTTGCTTTTGACATTGGTAGGAAAAGTTACTCTATGATGACAACCTATAACTTGATCAGCAGTCCTCTGTAGCTAATTAATTTCTAATAAAAAATACTGTTACTATGTTTTCACTTCATTCCCTGCACACTTTATGATCTGTTGGAACAGTGTTTCAAAATGATTTGTTTTAATTGCAACTGTGTAAAAAATTTTGATGGACTTTGTTAAAGTAATATGCTTGGTTTTATGTCATTAAGGCTGGGATTCAGCAAGCACAGTCACCTGAAAATTAAATATTGTTGTCCTGATACATATACAGCAGTATTTAGGGTCAGTGCAGCAGTGCAGCTCTAAAGCAAATCTCATCCTTGGTCGTGCTAATGCTCTTGGAACAGTTGGTCTGCTAAGCTGAATTCCTGTTGGAGGAAACTTAACCAAAAGCTGTGTTCCAGGTGTGCACCAAATATCTTTCTATATATATTTCCTTCAAGAAAGTCGTAATGGTCTGAACAAATCCAGGCAACTTTGAAACCTTTGTGTGGTGGAACAGCTGTTTGAAGTAAGATAGGCAGTCTAGAGGAGCCAGGCAAAATCTAGTCCAAAGCAGAAGCCCACACTACATCCAGAGGGAGTACTGGGACCAGCTGCTTTGCTCATCTGTTGTGCCAAAGTACATGTCAAGGTAAGAATAGACTTAGTGTCCACCAAAGTCAACTGAGGGAAAGACTGAGCCCAGACAACATGCTCTGAAGGGGTCTACCTTAGGCACTTGGTTTAGAGTACTGAAGCTGCCTGTTTCTCTCCATTATTAAGGGGTATACAGTGGTTATCCTGGGCTCAGACATCAGTCTCTCAAACAACTAAGTTGAAATAAGTGAATCACACTACATTGATTGGTAGGTGGGTGAGTCTCTGTCACTGAATGTGTTTGAAAATCACCTGGGTGTGGTGTTTGGGGACATGGTTTAATGGTAGGTCATTGGGAATAGGGTAATAGGGTTAGAGCTGGACTCTATTATCTCGTAGGTCTTTTCCAGCCTCAGCATTTCTATGATTCTATGATTTCTTGATCATGGCTCTGTAATGAGGCATCCTCAGATGGTTTCTTCTCCCAGTTATACAGGATGTCTCTGTAGGGAGATATGGATTGCAAAAGCTACATTTTTAAATGTCCATCTTTTCTTTGTTCTCTTTTTCTTCTGTGGTTCCTGCTCAAATGCATGTCTGGAAGGGAAAGCAGGAGTTGATCTGAATTTGACCTTGCTGTAATCAACATCAGAAATACCCTTGGTTCTCCTGGTGCATTATGCCTGATTTGTCTTCCAAAGTGTTCACTATTTCTGTAAAAGAGACCACAGGCACCAGGAACTGAGGAGCACTCAGTTGGTGACAGGTGATGAAAACTGAGGTTGTACAGCACTACTGGGGAACACCAGGAGGGACAGGATAAAGGACATCTTTGGTCAGCATCCTTCAGGCTCTGACCACGGTGCTGTCCTTCATTCTGCTCCTGGAAACAGAGCAAGGAGAGTGCTGATGGGAGACGCTGCCTATGGCTGCATGACCCCAGTTCAGTCCTAAAATTAGTCCCTAAAGGTCCTATGGGAAACAAGTGTATGAAGGAAGGACTGCTGTAGGACATATAAATAGGAAAAATTCTGATGACCTTAGCCTTGCCAGTTTCTAAATTCTCTTTGCTTGGCTTACCAACCTTAACCGTGCTCTTCAACTTACTTCTGTCATCTTGAGATTTTTAGGCTCATAACCCCCTACAAATATTCACAGAAATCAGTCCTGTGACATAGTACTGATACTTCAGCTGGCCTTAGAGCTCTGTGTAAGCTCACCTTGAGCCTAATTCATAGACTCAGTTATCCATTTAGCTCCTTTAATCCACCCTGTCTCTCTTTCAGTTTTGTATTATACAACCTATCCAACCCTGTACCACTCTATAGACCTTTCTTATCCCTGTACCTCATACAAAAAATTATTCATAGTTTTATCTTCTATGCAAATTAGCAGTTGATTTCCAAGAGGGATTAATATTCATGCTTTGTGTCTTGATTTAATAAATCTGTGCAAGTGAAATGTCTGGGAGGGGGAGACAAATGCCCCATTGCACAGGTGCTCTCAGTTGTTTGCTAGCTATTTATTAAACTAATTGGCATCACTAGCACAGTGATTATCCAAAATTTGAAGCATTATTTTATTTATTTATAATTTGCAAGTATTAGAGTGGCAATATTTAAGCTGCTAGCTGCTTTTACTTTTCACTCACCTTTTGATATTTTCAGATTCATTACTGTTTATGGTACCACAACAAACTGCTACAGAAGATGTCTTTGCAGAGCACTTCAGCTTTTGGTTGAAGCTGTAATGGAAGTTCCCACCAGTGCCATTTCCACAAACATCAAAAGATTTTCAGCATGTTTTAGCACCCATCCTTGAGTGAATTATGTATGTGAAAGCTATAACTCTGGGAAAAGTTGAACAAATTGAGCACAGACTTTCGGGAAAGCTTTATAGCACAGGGGAGTGCCTTATTCTTCCTGGTTGGTTTGCAGGCAGTGGTGGGAATGGATCTCCACCACTGGTCACACTGTGCTTCTCCCCTTTGTGTCTTTCCTTTCTCAATGGCCACTTCATACCCTGCCTACAAGATGGGGGTGCTTTCTATAACAACTGCTTTGCAACCTGTAGTTAGTGGCCCAGGTGCATGAAGCTTGGGAAAGGTAATGTCATGATCTCTGATTTTGTTGAAGAGTGCGCTCTAATAAACCATGGTGAGGGACAGCTATTGCTTGCCTGCTTCTTAACAACTTTGAGATCCCAAAAATGCACATGCACCCTCTGTTTTTCCTCAACAAAGTGTGGCCCCTTTCCCATCACCCAACCTTTTGTTCAGAGGCAGCAGGCAGCTGACACAGAACATGGTGGCATCAGCACATCAGTTGTGTTGGCTCCAGGCAGCAAATCAAAGGCACCCAATTTTTCACCTGCATTTGGGTGCTCTCACACCTTTCAGTGCCTCATCCCAGTTCCCAGCACACCTGCTTCAAGCACTGAGCTGGCTCAGGGGCATTTTCCTGGCTGGGTCTCAGCCCCCAGTAGAGACCACAGGCAGATGTAGTGAAGGTCTTGGCTGGGACTTTCCTTCTCGCTGGGCTATGTGCCCTCATCATCCACAGGGGGCAATGGCCATGCATAAATACTCTCTGCCAGGCTGGGCTAAGGAAGTTGCTGTTTTCTTTTAAATGCATATTTTGCTTCTCAAGGGAAAACTGTGTCTTTCTTTTTCTTTATGCTATGGTGTCACCATCAGTCTTCCCCCTCAAACTCATGATTACATCAGACAGCTTCAACCAAATTTGAGGAGGGCTTTTATTTGTTCTGAATCTGTTATTTACCACCAGCTATTTTCATCTGCTGTCACCTACTTATTGTATCAGGAGAGACAGTGAACTGTCATTGCCTCTGTACTATTTCTCCATGTTCTACCCCCGCTCCAAACATCAGTGTGCAAACTGCAATCAGCAGAGGAACTAGAATGCCAAAGAACTGCCAAAATGAAGAGAGACTCTTGATTGCCAACATACTAAATTTTGGCACAGATTAGTTTGGGTTAAACATGGCACCTGGTAAATGTTTTAAGCAGCCACTGCATGGCACACTGTGGACTGCTGCATTCAACTCACAGGGCTGCCATCCACAAACAATTCACTTCTGGCAAGGTAACATAAAATTACAGCTCTGCCAGTCTAATTCTTACTGCACACTGCTAAAGTCAACAGCATAAAAATAGTACACACTTGAATACAAAAGAGGCAAATCTTGCTGTGCTCAAAGAAAAAAAAAATGAGGTGACTGTATTTTAAAAGCTTGTACTGAAGTGGCCATTGAGAAAGGAAAGACACAAAGGGGAGAAGCACAGTGTGACCAGTGGTGGAGATCCATACGCAGTGGTGGGGATGGATCCCTGAAACTGAAAACTGAGAGCCCAGGCAGGCTGAACTGCACCAGAATGAAAAGTTAATTTGTTCTTTGTGAATACAAAGAGACTTCTGAACAGTTTACATCCAAAGATGGTCACATCCTTAACTAATTTTGAAATAGATAACCTGAAATCGATGTCAGAAAAAATGAGACACTAAAGCCTTTCATGATACATACCAGGTTAGGATAAATAATCTGACCATCAATGCTTCTTGTGGCATCTTTTATCCCTGACTTTCCAATGAGCAGTTGCACAATGATGCATAATGAGTTTGAGCCTGAATTGGGACAGGAGGAGATTCTGTGCAGCTGATTTGCAGAGTAAGTTTGCAGAGCAGCAACAAAATCACATAAAGACTCAGCCAAGGTGACTTTTATTAATACAAGGGAGGAAAGTTTAAAATTAATGCCTTTCGTGAAAACCAAAATCAATAGCTATCACTAGCTATTTCTAAATATATATATACATATATCAGTAAAGTTTACTCTGAATATACTCATAGCTTTTGTGTCTGTAGAAGACAATGCTCAGTAACACAGTACACTTTGGCTGTTTTTTCCCCTCTTTCATCTTCCACTGATAAATGAATATGAATCTGAGAAAGGAAAAGCATGACACTCATTCCAGAATATATTTTCCAGTCATTCTTGCAGTGCTGATGATTTAGGTTTATAACCTATACTGGTAGTATTAGGACTTAATCAAATCTGAAAGATTTAAAAAGTAAAAGATTAAACTAGGAACGCTGACAAGATCAGAAATGAAATTACTTTTTTTGGAGACAGAGTCTGGACTGTTTTTTTTTCACCAAGTGCACCTTCAATTTTATATAAATTCTTAGCTGGAATGAAGTACCTGAAATGCAAATAAAAGGTCAGCTGTAATGTTAAATAAGACACTCTTTACCTCATAAGCCCTGACCTAATCATATGACACAAATTATTAGATGACACAAATCACCCTCAAAAAGAAACTATTCAGAATGATCCTGAGCAATTGACACCAGGTATTACCTCATGAGCATTCTGTATTCAATACAACAGAAAGTGGGTTTGAACTAATTAAAAAAATACTCATATGAGACCTGGTTTTCCCTGGTGTTCCCTGCCCTTCCACCATAACCATCTGAGGAACATGTTGTTGTCTCTTCCATCTCCCAAAGCTCTCTGTACTGCAGAATCCAGCCCACCACAGCCCTGTAAAAGTTCCCCCCAGCCCAGACCACCTCTGCTGCCCTTCCCTCTCCTGTAGATCTGCCAAGGTATTTTCAGCTTCTTTACGGTTCCCACTTGCACTGCAATACAATGTTTTTCCTCTCTGCTACTTCTTCCCCATCTCTTTTGACCTGGCAATCAAGAAGCAGGCAGCATGTACTGCAAGTGGCATGGAGTGATGGGGGTGGTGATTTCCTGACCTGTACTTCTGCTTTTATGTCAGACAGCTGCTGCCAGGCAAAACTAGGGATGGCTGAAGTCACCCTTCCTCTGTGAAGTAGCTGATACTCATTAAACTTACAGACATTTAGTTCTTTTGACAATGTACAATGTACAGTGGTCAGGATCAGGAGCACTCTGCCCCTTAGAAAGTATGTAACTCAAATGTGGTATCTGAAAGTAAATGTAAAGAATAAGAGCAGCATTCCAAAAGCTGGAGCAGTTTCAAACTCCATTGAAATATCAGTGCAAACAACTGTAGTAAAGTAACCAGCCTCTCCCCAGCCCACCTCCAGAAGCTGCCAAGCAAATAATGAAAATTAAATCCATGCCAAAGCTCATCTCTGTTGAAACTAGAAAATCTCCTTATGGTCTCCCCTCATTCCAGATCTGGGGAAAAGGATGAGCTGGTGTCACTGCAGCGATCAGATATGGCTGGGTCAGGGCAGGGGATGAGTTCTCAAGGAGGTGGGTGGTGTTTTTGACACCTCTGTATCCTTATGCCATTTCCCTATCAGATTCTGCCCTCAGATTATGTCCCTTCAGCGCCCACTGGAAAATGTCAGAAAGATTTATGGGCAAGTAGCCAAGGGGAAAATTCGACTGTAATAATGAAAAAGGTCCCATTTAGTGTCAGATAAAGATGACAGACTTGATCTGTCTTTGAGAAAGCTGAAGCCTTTCATGTGCCATGCTGTTTTCATGTTGTGTTCTCAGGTCCCTTTCACTCGACTTGGCTTACATCAGCTCTGATAAAATTGCAGAGGCAAAGTCATTACACTGAAGAGTGCTTGTTCTGGCTTGGCCCTCTCCTGTTAATGTTAGTGAGAGCTGGACCTTCTCCTGACTTAGATTAATGTGGTCTGTCTGTATCTCTCCTTTCCAGGAGATAAAAGTGAAACATGAAAGATATTCAAGGAAATAAGATCACAAAGCTTGCCGTGTCTGCTTTTCTAGTTGTGAAGCCTAAGCCATTTACATTTTTTATGACCCACTTGGCTTTCACAGCTCTTTCAGCTCTGTTGATGGTCAGGCCTCTGCCATACCTATAGGAATTGCTGCCTTCTCCAGAAGAATGGGGGAAGACAGGATGGAGCTCCCCTCTGATGTTACCTCAAAGCTGTGCTAGACTACACAGCTCTGTGCTATTCTCTGAAAGCAAACAGGTTGGGGTGTGTGTGTGTTTGTGAATTTTGGTAGAGAGCTGATAGAGGACATAATGAATTGGGAGATCTAGGTTTTTAGACTGGGATGTCCTCTTGAGAAATAAGCCACCACATTGACAAGCTTAGAGGGTCTTCACAGCCTTTGTGTAAATCTGTAGTGATCCTAATATCTTGTATATTCGGGACCTTGACAGGCTGGAGAACTGGGCTGGCAGGAACTTTATTCAACAAGGGGAAGTCTAAAGTCTCACACCTTGGGGGAACAACCCAGGGCACCAGGACATGCTTGGGAATGCCCAGCTGGAAAGCAGCTTCCAAGAAAAGGTCCTGGGGGTGCTGGTGGACACCAAGTTGACCATGAACCATGAGCCATTCCTGGGGACTCCAGCCACCTAACCAGGGGATAGATTACTGCTGTCTGTGGTTGGTCTGGACCCCAATTACTACAAAACAAACCTCTCTGTCTCTGAGGCAGGTTTTTCCCTCTCTCCCTTCCCAGAATTGTGCTGTGTTTTACAGCTGTATTTGTCAGATAAAATGATATTATAACATTCACCTGTTTTTTTATTTAAACAAAACTCATCACGGTCTGACAGTATATTCTAATACTTAATCCACATTTCCATCTTGTCTTATAAGTCTTGCTCCCTCTCCCCCTCCCCCTCCGCCTCTTTGCTTTCTAAAAGAATGTTTTTCTCCACTGAATTATTTAATTTCGCAAGATTTTCCAAATGACTTGGCACAGACACTTTTCAAATCTCATGTGATATAAGTGTCTGCATCACATTTGTTCTGTCTCTTCTTTCTTCCCCTTATGTACAGACTATCAGGCACAGACCTTGGAAACATCACATTCTCTCTGCCTCTCTTGAAATTTCATCACATTTCTTCAAAGCAGCATTAATGTTTATGTGTTGAAAACAATTTATCTCAGTGCTGAAGTCCAGAAGCACAATTTATGTATTATATCCATGATTTCCAGACTGTGCTCTGTGAGGTTGTGCCTTTGGAAAGTCAAGCAGTTTGCTGGTAGCAGGGGCCATCTTGAACTGCTAATCCCATGGATCAGTTATTTCTTTGTGCCATAGTATTTATTTCCAAAGAGCATCCACGAAGTCTTTTTTTATTTGCTTTTGGTCATTTGCCTCTGATATTTTCTGCCTCTGGCATGGACTAAAACCTTTGCTTCTGTGTTTGTAGGTGGTCGCCTAAATTCTCTCAGCAGCTGGAAATGGGGATGACAAGCACTCCCCACCACCATATGCTCCTGTAGGGTTTGATCCTTCAGCTGGGAAAGCTGTTTTTTTGACATCAGTCACTCAAGTCTGTGAGCATGGATCTTGGGGAGACCACAGAGCAGGGAGGCAAGCAGTGGCCAGGTACAGGAGCAAGAGGGGACATGCTGTGAGCCATCAGCCCTCTCTGTCCCTTCCAACTTCCCCTGTCAGTGGCCAAAGCACATAACCTGCTGGATTGAGGGACTTAAATCTGTCCCAGGCACATGTCCTAGTGATGGGGAGAGTCCTTAAATCACTCTATTATTTTCTCTTATACAAAATAGGGCAAAAAAAGGAATAGTCACTCTTGACACATTTGAATTCCAGTCAAAATAGGCTACAAGTGCTGACTTGGAGTAAGCAAGTAAGCTCCTGGTTAGTGACTTAAATGAGCAAGAGTTTTCTATTCGTTTTTGCCAGAACCCTAAATGATGAGGATTTGAGTGTAACAGAGAATTTGAGAGTAGGATTTCCAGCTAGCAGTGGGGACTGTGTTTTCTGAATGACCTTGTAGATAGTGTGTTTATTTGTTTTCTTTCCTTTCACACAGGCTGATGTACAGACGTTCAAATGGTATATTAAAAAAATCCCATTTAGAGTTACATTTGAAGTGAAAAATAGTGTTGAGGTTGTAATCATTGGTGTCCTGCACCAGGGAAATGTTGTGCTTAGCAATGCCAGTAACTCCTGATTCCTTGCCCTGACAGGAGTAGTCTGCTCACAGCAGTACATTGATTTAAGTTAGATCATTTAAAACAATCCTAAACTGGATAAGGTAGGGCAATCCCATTAGAATAAAATTGGTCTAATTTGCAGATTCTCCTGCAGAATATAGGTATATATAGATGAAGATAAAACCAGTTTAAAAATACCCATAGACAAGCTCCATCTCAGCATTTAACACAGCTAAAATCACAGTTTCCATTAAACAGCCCAAAATTCAGGTTGGAACTGTTTTTAAGAGGATAACAAATGCAATGAAGCAGTCCTGCTAATGGAGAAAAAGGAGTTCCAGAGGAGGCTGAGAAGCCTGAAGAAGCAGTCTCACAGCTGGGTGATTGCTGCCTGTCTTTGGCTGCTCTCAGCAGCTGGCTGCAGGGTGGGCTATGAGCTGCTGAAGTTGAGGATCCTTGTGTCCTTCTAGCCCCAGAGGTGATGTCTGAAGTTGCAGACACCCCTTGGGGAGGGGGTTACCTCCTCTCTTTTACCTTTTCAGCATTTACTTTCTACTTCTAAACTGTCTGGCTGCAATAGCTCACACACATGCACACATGCTCAGAGCCCTTCAAATGACACAGCCCCTTTTCATGTGCACTGAGTCCTCAACAAAATGTTCTCTAACATTCTCTCAGGGCAGCCTCAGGGGCTCTTCCCATCACACCATCTCTCAGAAGAGCTGAGTTATTTCATACAACAATTCTGGATGACAAGGTGCTGCCAAAATCACCAGTTTCCTCCAAACTGGCCTTGCAAACACCACCCTCCCCAGTGTCCATGACTTGAGAAAGCACCATCAGGACACTTTGGACAAGACAGGTTTTCTCTGCTTCTGTCTAGAGCTGTCTGTCACATGGCACATATTCTCTTTATGCTTCTGGTGGTGAGGATGGACTGAGAAGCAGGGGCCAGAGGTTTCTCAGCCCACTGTCCTGCAGAGACCTAGGCAAGGTTCATACTCTGATGTGGTCCCTGGACATAAAGTGCAATGCTGTGGCTTGACAAACCTGGAAGTCAAAGCCTTCTAAGGTCAGGGGAATATAAGCAATTAATCTTCTGAGCTACAGCACATTGCTCTTCTCTGCAAACAAAGAGCTCTGCAGCCTTCAGAGGAGGGTGTGTGCTGCTGCCCTTGCCTGCTGTGCCCCTACAGAAGCATCCCTCCAGGCTACTGGCAAGCCTGAGCCCAGTCTTCTGGGTTCTGATGGGAGTTTCCCCAGGGTCTCAACGAAGCAGGAGACCTTTCTGAGTCAGGACTTCCATCTTTAAGGCAATTATAAGAAACTGCAAGCGTGTGGCTTGTACACTGCTCTCAGGAGGGCAAAAATGGCTCTATTTCTTATCAATTAGAATGTATTTTTGACACTCTTTATACTGCTGGAGCTGTGATGCTGCTCTTGCATTTACAGCTCTGTGCACACAGTAATTATCTTTGCTGAAAGCATCGCTTCCTAATGCCCCCATAAAACATGGTTAGCGGCAGGAAGGTCAGACATGCCTGTTAACTTCCAAAAGGAGGGAAGGAGCACTGGATAGTGAATGAAAACTGTGAGGACTGAAACTCAAATAAAGTTCATCCCTCATGCTGGGCAGAAATATTCAGTGGGAAATTTTGACATTCCCTCTGGGAAGGGGATGGCAGTCAGGCAATCAGGCAGCCCTCTCAATGTTCTGTATGCCTGGTTCTTCCCATTTCGCCCAGATCCCACCTCATGTGTGAGAGCACACATGGTTAACTGCTGTTAATGACAGCTTGAGTCCATTAATAATAACAGATTAATCAGTAAAATTTCTTTTAACAAATATCAGGTGTGAGCTGTTTCTTCTCCAGTTATATTTTAAATAATAAAAAAAAAAAAGTGAATTTTCACCTTATTTTCATTCCCTTCCAGCTTCTGGATGCTGAGGACAGCATGATGAAGCCTTTAAAAGAAGCAGAAAAATCTAAATTAACAGGAAACCATGCATTAATCTTAAGTATTGTCAAAGAATAAAGAAAAGTCATCTTGCCTCTCCTCAGCAGTATTTAAGCAATAAAGATAAATACTGTGACAATTATTTTCCTTGTATAATTGCCAAAGACAATAATTAAGATGGTTTAAACATCACTAGAGACAGTAGGGCAAATCAGCTGGGAGAGGGAAGACACAGCTGTTCAGATATCACCTTCTTTGCCAGGGAAGGGAGGGAATTCATATGAATCTCTCACAGAGACCATCATGGTCTTTCCATTATTTGGATGAATTTTAATGAATACTATCTTACTGAAAGTGGCCAGAAGTGGCATTGATATTTGTTGCTTGCTGACTCTTGTTTATGATGTAGGATATTTTGGCTTCCTGAAGAACAGATAGAGCCACAAGGAATAAAAGGCTTTGCTGGTCAAGTTTTGAGGCACAAAGAGATTCAGAATCATGAGAATTCATCCTGTTCCTACCTGTGCCAACTAAAAGGATAATTGCAGCCCTGTTTCAGGATCATCACAGCTCCCTTTAAATAGAGCACACCGCTTATTTGGGGGGTGATTTTTCTTCTTCTTGGGGCTGTGTCCTGGTTTTTGCTTGGCTTTTTCCTGCAGCATCAGACCTGGGAGGCTGTGATTAAACCCGCCTGCTGTGCTCAGGGGAAGGCTCAGGTAAACTGGAGCCTCAGCTGCTGGCTGATGCTGTGGACTGGGTCAAAAGAGGCAGTGGATAAGATTCAGATTAGAAATTCAAAAGCCTAAAACCCATGCTGGTTTCCCATTTTCAGGAGGATGAGCAGCCTGATTTTCAAAGATGTTTTGCCTTCCAAAGAAGCAGAAATGTTCTTGGCAGCAGCCTTAAGATACCCAAGGGTTTCTTCTCTGTTCAGGATCATTATCATCTTTGTAAATACATTTGGTCATGTTGCTGGAGAACAAGACCACTTATAAAATTGCAAAGTTCATATCTGTATGTTTTAGAAAATAAGAAGACATGCATATATTTTGAAAATCTGAAATAAAGCAGAGGGAAGAAAATAAATGAAGACTGTGGAGTTTGCCTTCCTGTAGCACAGTGCAGTTTTAACAAATTTCCATATAAACCTCCAGATGTAACTTGCATAACTGCATACAAGTTATACTTGAAATGGATTTGAATCGATTTGAATGAAAGGAAATGTAGAAATGTAGCCTGAAACATGGTTAAGGACATATATATCCAGTTGGTGGAAATACATGACATTACATCAGTGGAAGTGAGTCAATCTCTGCTTTTAGGTTGAAATGAGTAGTAAGAGCTCTCCAACTTTGTTTTTTAATCCTGCTTCTGTCTTCAGATACATCCCCAGGGTAGCATTTGCATTCAACTAGAGATTAATTGGGGAACCAACCAAAGACAGTTTCTTAATTTTCAAACTGCAGTGAGAAAAGTCTACAAAAATTAGGTGGTGTTATCATTGTATGTTATGTCAAGAAAAATAATATGTTCTCCTTGTCATATCAGTCATGATCCAACCTGTATTCTCATAAAAATAAAGGGTTGGCACTACATTTAGACAGCAAATGAGCTTGTCATGGCCAGTCAGGCCCCAGGCTGAGGGGAATGGCTGGGGGTCTGTGGTGTTCTTGGTAATGTGATACAGTAATATGGTAGTAAACTAAATTGAGTGGGTTCAGAGACAGAATAAAAATTAGGCTTAATGCCTATATAAAACAGCCCTTCATCTTACAAACAGTTGCAATGTATGTGTTCATCAGCAGGTGTCACTACTCTATTGGTTGCAAAGGTGTCACAGCATCACTGTGAAATAATTTCATTTTGAGCCTGTACCTGAGGTTGTTTTGCTGTGCACCCCAGGGGTGTTTGTTGAATAGATGGATCTTCCTTTCTTTTTCTTTTGAGAAACTAGCCAAAAAAAAGGTACCTTTCTTCTTGCTACTGTTTGGTTCTTGCTCCAGGCAAAACCATTGGTAGGTAGATTGTATGTGATTCACAGTCCCCAAGCCTGTGCTAATTAGTTCCCCTTGTCTGATGTTGTCTTGCTGTATACTAAAAATTACAATATTAACATTTTGAGCACAATGGAAAGCAAGACAGAGAGTGAAGAGGTGCATCTGATGTCCCACTGTGAGCTCCCTGTTAACTGAGAGCTCCAAAACATCCCCTGTTGTTAAGGCAAAAGTGTTAGGAAGGCAAATGAGTTACAGAGGGTTATGTAAAATTGTTGTCCAAAAAATGCCTTGAAGACTGATTCCAACTATGGCATTAAATGGCCCTGGAGGATGCCATATGGATTTACACTGAGTTACCCCTTCCCGCAGTGGGAGCAAGCTGAAGATGTGGCTCTTGTGGTTAGGGGAGGTATTAAAATTTTCTGAATAGCCAAACCAATTCACAGATGGAGCATAAGCATAAAGTACTTCCCGTGCTTAGTTTTGGGAAAAGCACTTGTGCTTTCAAAGGGCAGTGAGTCAGAGTGAAAGACCTTGAAGGGACAAACTGCTGAAATGACCAGGTGGGAAGCTGGAAGCAAAGGGAATGGAGAACAAAGTTAAGAACAAAGGGAGAGACCTATGGCTGATTGGGCTCTTTTGGTTGGGTATCTCATTTGGTAGATTGAAAGAAAAATTGCCTTATACGTGCTTTTGACTATTTCTATTCAACTTTATATTCATTAATTATGGGAGTTACGAGAGAAAATAAACCAGCATCATTGGCACAGGTTTGATTTCTAATGGGAAAAAAGTTGTAAGGTAAAGTTCCCATACCTGCTGTTTTCTGGGAAGAGGCAATATTTTTAAAATCACCTCTATTTCCATTGAATAAAATACAACTTGCGGGCTGCCATCTGTCATCATTAGCATTATTTGGCAGTTCTCCCCATTTGTTCAAATTCTTCTCTTATGGACTGGCAATTCCAAAACTTCTTTCCTGTCAAACATTGACTCCTACAGACACACAATGCTTATAGCACTCATTTCTTTGTGGATAAGTCTTGACATACAGGTTCCAATAAGTTTGTGTTTTTGACTGGTTTTTTGTGCACATCTTGTACAGGTGCAGACAGCCACTGACAACATGCTGTTTAAAAAAAAAAAGGAAATAACAAAATAATCTTTTATTCGTAGATGTTTCTAGTATAGCCAGTGAGGCTTGTCGTGATATTTAAGGACAGTTCCCAACAATTTTTTTTAAGAATAGGAATCTTATGAAATTATAATAAAGAATTCAGTCCTGAATTATTTTCTTTTATAGTTTATTTCCTGAAAGCTGATAATTTTCACTTATAAAAATGAATGCTGTGAAAAGTGTGAAACCTGAATGCTGTGAAAAGTGTAAGCTATCAACATAAAAATGGGAAAATGTTGACCAGTTCATTCCCTCCTTTCCAATGTCCTTTCCTGGTTTGCTTTGACAACTGCTGAAAGAGTTTTATCTCCATGCTCTTTTGTTGGTACTGGTCTCTTTCCTCAGAGAGCAAACATAGTGATGCCTGCTTTGAGTAATCAAGCTGGACATTGAACTTTAAAATGCTGGATATTGAAAAGGGCTCAGTTGGGAATCTTTCTACTCTTAAAATAATTAAGGATGAAGTGCCAATACCTTCTTACCAGTCCACAAGACTTCCCTGTATTTACAGCTTGCTCCTGTTCTTTTTCTGAAGGTTGCTTATAGGGAGTTCAGGAATTTTTCAAAACTTTATGCTTATCTTTTCAGTAAAAGACACTCTTTTGGTTACTTTTGAACATGGAATTTTTTTCTTATTTCCTTTATTTGTCTTTTTTTCCACTTTTATAATATGTTTTGCATTTACCTTATCTGTAGCACTTCAGTAACACTGCACTAAACCTGTTTGCTTCAGGAAGAACTGCCTGCTGAGCTCTTGAAAGATGCAATGGTGCAGATTATAATTGTGGTAGAGTTCTCCAGTTCTTAAAAATCACATGGTGTTTGCAGTGTTTCATCCCTCAAGCTTTTGTGAAGAGCTAACGTTTGCTTGCCTGATATACTTGTAAAGATCCATATTTTCCTACTTTCACTGCCACAGTCAAGTCTCTTCAGGAAAATCCGATACCGAAGTACTGGAAATTTCACAAGTGTCTAAAGCTCACCTGCTGCTTCTCAGATGCATTGTTTTCTACCATTAAGAGTGAAAATCCCAAACAACAGCTCCACTTTCTTGTATTTTCTTGCAGCCTCCTTCTCAAGGTCAAAATCCTGAAAGCAGCTGTGGAGTTAAGATTCTAATGTACCGCGTGTATTTCATTCAGCTCCAAGATCTCAGTACAGTCACGTCTGATCCCTTGTTGGTTTGCTTTTTTCTTTTAAAGCCTCATCAGCAATGGCCATTTTCTAATTTTCAAACCTATTTTATCATGCTTGCCATGGCTCCTGGGTTTAAATGGTCACATCACTCCTTTTAGGTGAGCGCGTATACAAAATCAGACTCTCCTAAAGCTTCAGATGTTCCTGACTCTGAAGGATGAAATTCAGTGGAATCTTAAGGAGATCATGGGCTGCACAGGCTGGCTTAGATCCAGATCTTTGCATCTGGACTCACACACATATGAGGATCCTCTCATATGGGGATATCTGCAGGAGTAGATAGTAAACTTGCTAAATTTTTATTTTCATGTGCATATAAAACCTATCCATGTACATATACGAATATAGACAAGAGATACAGATACACATGCAACCACAGACTGTGCACTGAGTTGCTCTGAGCTTGGTTGTTTGCAGCTGGAACAAAGATATCTCAGGAATGAGAGCTGTGAGAGAAAAATCCATGCAGCTCCTTTTGCAAAGTTTAAAATATTTCCAGAGGCAGTGGAAAATACAGGCTATACAGGTCATCATCCTTCATTGGGTAGTGGAGAGGACTGGGGAAATAGCTTGCAGTAATAGGTAAGGTGGCAGCATCATGTCCTAGAGCAGAGGATGTTAATGTCATAGAGCTGAGGGAGAGAAGTGAAAAGGTTCCCAGACACAGTGAAAATGGCTCAAATTAATTTGGATGGTGATCTTGGCAGGTGTATGTGGAATAGGTTGAAGGAGAGTTTAGGTGACTGTGGTATTTTTTTAATACAGTCATCGAATTTATGTCACCATTAAGAGTCGGGGTTCATCTCAGTTAATGCTTTACTTAAATGCATATGTATGGGCTAAACTTCTCCCTAAGTCTTTTTCTGCAGTCAGTGGATGAGAGAGCGCTTTCAGTGGGTGATTTGTGTAAGCTCTCTTGGCCCACAGTTTTAAGGGGGGTTGCATTCATATTTACTGTTATCTATTTATCCCCATTAAATATCAAGGGACATGCTGAAATCACTTAAGAGACCTGAGACAGCTGGAGTGAGGTGGACTGAACCCATCCTTAGAACACAAGTAAAAAAGGAAGGTTGATGCATGGGTTCTCATTACTCATCCATTACTTAGAAAATATGACTCATTTCTATTTTCATACAATTTTTTCATTGCCATGTTATTCAAGTGCCTCAGATGCAATGCCAGGCAGGGTGGAATCCTCTCTCAGTTTTCTGCTGTGAACACCTGAAGATGGATTTGTTCACTTTGTGCTTTGAGGTCTTGCAGCAAGAGCCCTTTGACTGTTCACCAGTGCTCTCAAAAGACATCTTTAGGCAATGATTCTCATTCCCCCAAAGCCACAGTGAAATCAGATTATTTCCCTTTAAATCAATGGAGTCCCACCAGGCACAAAGAAATTTTGGTGCTTTTGAGCACACACTGTATGATTTGTATTTGATACTTCAGTGTCTTGGGGCTTTCAAAGTTGACAGTGTGCCTGTTTTGGAATTCATGATCAAACAAATAAAGAAATCTTGGCCTATTCCCACAGTCCAAAACACTAGGGTTTTCTCTCTCAAACTTCCATCTTTTCACAGTGTGTATCACTATTTTATTCTGGCTGTTTAATGCCATTAAATTTGAAGTGGCCTCAAGCTGCCTGGACATGGTAGACCTTTAGGTTAGCAGTTGGTATTGGACACAGTTTTTGCTTTCACCAGTTCTTTTTTTTTGCAGCTGGCATTTCTGTAACCTGCAATGAGCTATTATCTCCTCTCTCGTTGGGTGTATTTGAAGGAAGCTTTCTTTTACAATATTTTTATATTTGCATATCTGCAATTACATGGCATACATTCGCGGCTTAGAAGATATTAAATGAATAGATGTCATTATTCATGACACGTTGTTAGTACATCATAACACTTTTCTCTCAGAAATTAGTTGGGAATGAGGCAAATACTATTTTTAAACTCTATTCCAAAAAAAATATGGAATGTAACCCCCCAAAATTGTACAATGCAGTGGCAGGTTGGAAAGCACAGAATATTGATTTTCAGTTGGACCCTGTATTACAGTACTGGGCAAAATGGACGAATGTGCAGATGAAATTACCTGGCTCCTTCATGCATTCTTGTTTATGATAGACAAGGTTATTGCCTCACAGATTTCTGCTGACTAAAATGCCAAAGCTGTCATGTTATTTCCAGGGAAATTGTTATGTAAAGATTAAAAAACATGCAAGGAAAAAATACAGAGGGAAAAGCAGTAAAAGCTGAAATGGGAAAAAAGAGAAGGAAATGGGGGCGAGAAATGAAAAGGAGCAAGGAGATCCCTGTGGAGTTTCCCCCTGGGCATAGCTTCACACCCAAAGGCCCCCACATTTCCTGCAGGGATTTTACAGCCTCCAGCACACCCAAGGAGGAGTTGCTGCTGCTATCCAGAGCAGTGCAGAGGATGTCTCTGCTCCCTGGCCCTGGGGGGCTGTCGCTGGACTCAGCCTACAGCCCTTCTTGGCATAAATAGTTAAAATGTGGCCTTGTTAGTTAGGACCTACACAAGAAATAGGAGACTGACGGGTCAATAATAAATTCTCTTTTCGTGTTCATCACCATGTGATGTTTCATCTTGCTTGGCAACGTGACATTTGATCTAACTAGAAAGCACCACTACTTTCAGTTTCTTGTCATGGTAACTTGACTATAAAATTTTCATTTAAAAGAACAATCTATCTTGGCTTAATTCACATTTGCAGAATGCATCTAGATAAATTGGTAATAAAAATTCAATATAATTATCAGCAAACGCAGAAAACCTCATTCTCTATCAGTCCACAGTTAATAGCAGAAAAAAATAATGAGTGCCTGGGGAATATTCATGTTGAGATACCCCTGCAGAAGAAGTCTGCAACTTTGGATGATCAGTGTTAGTTCCTGTGGACTTTAATAAATCTTAACTATGCTCCTTTGAAAAGCCAAGCTGTGGGTCCTCCCTTGAAGCATATAAAAGAGCAAATAAGTGTCTGCCACTCCTGTGTTTTAGCAACCCACCCTCTCCCTCAAACCATTTTCATTCTGACTGACTGTTCCGAGTTGGTCCAGGAAAACTCGAAAGATGGGAGTTCCTAGCTGCTATCAGCACAGCATTGCAGGTCTTCTTGTCATCTCCCTAAGAGGTCTGTCACAAAAAGCTGGTAAAATACATCACTGGAAAGATCTGAGCAGCCATCTACTCTTGTAAGTGTTGTTTGGATTGGGAGGTGCAGATGGGGATCTGGGGGCAGCAGGCACAATGTGGCGTTGGTGAAAGTACCGTCGGGAAGATGGCAGCGGGATATTGTCCTTGAGTTTTCCCATCAGAGCCAGAAGCACAGTGCTCGGAGGGATCACCTCCAGATTTTTCACAATCAGTGAGGTCCGACCTGCCTGGGACCTGACTGTGTCATCAGGGTCTTTCTTCAAGTGCTTGAGACAGAAAGAAACAGAGCAGTGGTGAAACCTTGCTGTCTGCACAGACCCTCCCATGCCACCCTATCCCTCTCTCTCCCTGTCCGGGAGGAGCAGGTGGGACCAAGGGAGAAGCTGCTGGAAGCTGCTGCTCAGGAATCCCAGACTGGGTTGGGCTGGAAGGGACCTTAAGGATCATACCCATCCCTGCCATGGACAGGGACACCTCTTACCAGCTCCAACCTCCAGCAAGGGGAAGAGAAAGGGACACTGAGCTCCAGGCTGTGTGTTCCTGTTCCAGACTACTTGGGGAACATCCCTGGTGCCTTGAGAACACCTGTGACCCTGTCCCCAACCCCTGAGGACTCCTGTGACTCCTTGGGGTCACAATGTCTGTGACCCCCTGCGGATATCCCTGACCCACTGGGGACACCTGTGACCCCTTGGGGACCATGCCTGACCCCTTAGGGACAACCTTGGGAACATTTGTCACCCCTTGGGGACACCCATGGCCCTCCCCCCAACCCCGGGGACATTTTTGACACCTGAAGGACCCCTGTGACCCCATCCTCCCTGGGACACATTCATGTGTCCTGCTCCTCCCCCCCCCCCCCAACTTACTCAGGGGCTTCATTGGGGGGAATGGGAACAAAGCTGGGGGAGAGGAGGGGTCAGCACCCGGATAGCTGAGTCCCCCTGAACTCCTGGGTTCCACCCCCACCAGTCCCTCCCCTGCTCCTTGGGTGTCATCTCCCCCCAAAATGGCCCCCACTAGGGTCTCCACTCCAGGGGAGGCCCCCTGTGAGGGCCGATGCCTCTGGACTCTGTGGGGGGCATCCTGTGGGGGGACATCCTGACCCACAATTGGACCTCCCAGCCCCACAGCTGCCCCTGGGACACCCACAGCCCCTTCTATAGACACCCCCCCCGTTGCCCCGTAGATCCCCTCCAGAACCCAGCCAAATCCCTCCGGCCCCACAGAACTCCCCCCAAGAGACATCTCCCCCCCAACACCCCAGTGCCCCACAGTTCCCCCCCTGCTCCATAGCAACGTGGAGGGGGCCCACAGCAAGCCATCCCGGCACACCTTGGAGTCACCGCTTTGGCTGAGAGGTGCCCCGAGGGCACTGTCAGGAGCCTCTTGACCATCAGCCCAGGGTGTGACAGGTACGAGCCCCTACAGCTCTAATCTCTCTTAGAGCTGTACACAGGAGGTGCCAGTGCATCAGAGAGCAGGTATTGCCTGTGAGGCTTTATACAGTTTTCAGTTTCCCTAAATTACCTGGTGATTTGATTTGGTAAACTCACTGCAAACTCGAGACACGGCTTTAGGGCTCAGCAGGGAGTTCATCACCTACTTGTGTTTTCTGCTTTGCTGTGATCTGATAGCAAATGCAATTTGTTGGCCTTTAAGGACTCATGCACTAATATTTCAAAATATTATGAGTCACAGAGATGCTCTGGCTCCTCAAGGAGGGCAGAGGGCCTTTACAAGGCCCCCTCTGAACTTCAGCCCTTTGTACCTCTGCAGATGTGGGCAGCAATGAGATGCGGGGTGCTGCTCTGTATGCACCCCTACTCCTGATGACAGGGAGGAGTTACAAGGGGGCAACCTGCTTCTCCACAGCAGACCATGACATTTCAGAATTTCAAGGTACTGATGCTGATTAAAATCAGGCTCGACACTCCCAGTAAAGGGTCTAATAAGGAAGGTGGGTTTTTTTCTGGCTGGCAAAAATAGCTCTTCTGGCTCAAGGACAGAAGAAAGATGAGCTGATGTTACTGAACAATGTAGATCTCCACTGAAATGCTCCCAGTGGAGGTGGCAGACCCTGGCACAGCCTCAGAGGGACCCCAGAGAGGGCTCTGCTTTGCCTTTGTCATTGGGGCAGGAGTTCTGCACAGCTGGCTGGCTGGGGACTGGTGACATTTTTTTCAGTAGGCAAGCTGAATCTGTTTCTTCAAGACATTTTGAAACTCATCTTAGGATGAAATAAGAGCTGATGCTTACGGGTGGTTGAAAAAGTTGCCATACAAGGTCCTTTGTAATATAAAAATCGCTCTTTATTTCTTAAAGAAATTACTGACACTGTTGCCTGCTGTGGGTGTGCAGAGCTATCCCTACCCAAATGCTCTGCTGCCCAGAGATAGCACAACAGTGTTCCCAACTCTCCTTATGTTATCATGAAGCTTGAATGGCATGCAGCATTTCTTCTGAAGTTTTGGTTCACCCAATCTTATGATTATGTGGTAAAACTGCAGTCACACAATTAACTCTTGCAGCCTCAAAATGTGGCTGTGAGAGGAGTTATGTGACATGCAATGAAACTGCAGAGAACTGCTTAATAACTTCCTGTTAAGGCGTAGAAGAGAGACAACAAGAATCAGACATTACTTGCTTTGAAATTTTTTTAAGGCTTGCCTCCTGATTTGGGGGTTTTGTGTCATGACTTGTAGCTGTCAAACTTCTCAGGAGTCCTTGATGGGTTTTTCTACTCAGTCACTGTTAGCTCGCATGCTTTGTTCAAGAAATGACCACTCCAGAGCATACAGGGATGCAGGTGAGCTGCAAAAACAAAAAGCAATTTTTTTGGCTATTTATTAATTTGAAGGACATTGACACATATTTCCTTGAGCTGCTGGCATTCACATAACACTTCTCTAAAACCTGATGGAAGAATACGAATGATTCAGTTGCTCTTTGAAGACTGCAAGGAACAGAGATGGGTGGGTAAGAACTCAAGGTTGAGGGCTTGTATGAGGAAGGTTGCCTTTGCACCACATGCCAGGTCTGCAGATGTTGCTGAACCTCCTGGCAGTGTGTTCACTTACTCTGTTTTCTTACCACCTAGATGTGCCACTTGCCTACATGAAGTGCTACACTTCCACAGTTGTTATGCTAGCATCTGCTGCCTCATCTGTTATCCCTGGATGGTGGGAAACATTTATCTTGTCTTTTACCATGGCCTCCTGATGCTCAGAGCTTTTAATCTAATATTAGCAGAAGGTTTTTATTCACAGTTTTACCATAGCCTCATTTGCGTTCAGTGTTGCTGTGAATCCTGGCTTGTCAGATGAATGAGTTCAGGTAATTTTCATTTTGCCAAATACAGCTAATCCTTAATCAGCCAAATATTATCAAGAGGAGAGAAGCCCTGAGCTATACCTGCATCACACACCTCTGCTGCCTCTGCACAGTGAATTAAAAACAGTGCCTTTCCAGTGGCAGTGTTATTCTTCCTGCAGTCAGGAAGCAAAAAGGTTGGGATTTCTCCCTTTGAAGCAAGTGCCCATCACTCACTGATGTGAACATCAAGGGTTGAACAAGCCTTGTGCTAGCCCCATTAGCATTAGTGCAGCAGAGAGATTTTGCCACCAAAATACCTGGAACTGCAACACAGCCCTAAGGTACAGAATCATAGAATCCTAGAATGGTTTGGGTTGAAAGGGACCTTAAAGATCATCTGCTTCCACCCCCCCTGCATGGGCAGGGACACCTCCCACTGGATCAGCTTGCTCAAAGCTCCATCCAGCCTGGCCCTGGACACCTCCAGTGATGGGGCTTCCACAGCCTCCCTGGGCAACAGGTTCCAATGTCTCACCACCCTCATAATGTCTTATCTAAATCTTCCCCTCTTTTAAGCCATTCCTCCTTCTCCTATCACTACATGCCCTTGTGCAATGTTCCTCTCCAGCCTTCTTGCAGGCCCCTTCAGGTACTGGAAGGCCACTATAAGATCTCCCTGAAGCTTCCTCTTCTCCAGGTTGAATGACCCCATCTCCCAGCCTGTTTTCATAGGAGAGGTGCTCCAGCCCACTGATCATCTTTGTGGCCCTCCTCTGGACTCACTTGAAGAGCTCCATGTCCTTCTTACTTTGAGGGCTCCAGAACTGGACACAGTACTCCAGGTGGGGTCTTATGAGAGCAGAATAGAGGGGGAGAATCACCTCCCTCACAGAAAAGTGCAAAGATCTCCTTTGCAGGGAAAGCTGAGGTCTAAAATAACCTTGCTCTTCTGCTGGAAAGATAAATTTTCTTTGGTGTTAATAAAACTGGTACATTAGTTGTGCATTTTCTAGCAAACCATTATTCACTCTAAGGAAATTCCTGTTCAGGGAAATTGAAACACCGTTTAGGAAGACATCTCTATTGGCAGAAAAGGAGGGAAAGTAATGAGCATAAGATTTTTGTATGGGTCACACAGTTTAAGAAAATTCAACCTCAGTTGAATATTTTTCAGGAGACTTGATTTTTTTTCTTTGAAATGTCAGAATTACCCACCATGCCAAAATTCTGAATTTTGACCAGGTAAAAGAATCATAACTGGACATTTTGTAGAAAAGCAGTTGTGGCTCTCAGCTGAAAAGT
Source organism: Phaethornis superciliosus (assembly GCA_023637945.1). NCBI lineage: Eukaryota > Metazoa > Chordata > Aves > Apodiformes > Trochilidae > Phaethornis > Phaethornis superciliosus. The sequence goes on along the minus strand of JAJQWJ010000003.1, from coordinate 79,387,740 downwards.
AGATTTTCCATTCTTTTCATCATTGACTGTGTTTAAAAAGAGAATGGTCAGCCCTAACACTTTTCAGGTCTTGCTAAATAACATACATATTTTTAAAAAATGCTCATTTTGACATTCTCCCTGGCCCTGTATGGAGGAGTCTATTTGGGGTTGGACTAGATGATCTTTCAAGGTCTCTTCCAACCCCAAACTTTCTGTGATTTCTATTACTATCAGCTTTTCCTGTGTCTGCTTCATTGAGCATGGGGATGTGAGCTGGGGGTTTTGCATCCCTTTGAACAAACAGTGCTGTGAGCAGGTGTGGCGAGGATGAGGAGCAAGATCAAGGTGATGTATGCAGTGAGCATTGCAGCCACAGGGACAAAAGGTAAGAAGACAGCATCTGCATCAAGCCAGATATCTCTTTGGGGTTGTGATCATAGATATAAGCCTGAAAAAAGAACTTACTGATAACCAGAACCAAACCTTACTTACATAGTAGCCTGCTACATGTTTAATTTTGTGCCTGAACTTTTCATATACCTTACATAGGCTACAATCAAATGAAAAGAAAGTTTGCACTTTGTGTAGCCAGCTGAACATGAATGATGAAAAGAGTAAATCAGGTCTGGCCTGACAGGACAGATTTTCCATTTTCCTTGATGAGCTAATTATAATTTTTCTTCCTAGGCATTTGGATTATTACATGATTAGAGGATCAACACTCTCTGTAACTCATGGTCAGCATTGCGCTGTAAGCTGGGAAGATGTCTATATTCCCACTGCCCATTTTAAGTTGGGAAGCAGATAAATTACAGTTTGACAAATTAAAGTTATATGGAAACCACACAGGATTCCCTTGGTTGGAAAAGACCTTCAAGATCATCGAGTCCAACCCTTCACCTAACACTGACAAATCCTTAACTAAAACTTATCCGTAAGTACTATGCCTGTGTGACTCTTAAAAGCACCTCCATGCACAGTGAAGACAAACAGAATTCTGAAAGCATCTTGTGGGTGTTTGCCCTATATTTCAGAACATCTTTTGTTCTTAAAGACTTGTCCATACTGGCCATTCATGTTAACAATACACAGTATTTATGTAATTTCTGCAGAAAATTTTTGGCAGTACAGGCTGCCTTTTGAAGTCACCGCATCCTGGAGACATCAGATACATGCACCAGGGATCCAGGGAAGCAGAGAAGATATTCTGCACTGATGGATACAAATTATGGAGTGCCACTTCCCCTTTGGGCCATTTGACCCCGATCTGTATTGCTTTTAAAAAAAGATACAGCCTTGCTGCCCACAAATCCAGATGATCTGGAAACCCTACCCAAATATCTGTTTGAGGTTCAAATCAGCAACTTCTGAAGAGAACATGGGCTCATGATTGTAGTTTTTCTTCCATTAGCCTGACCAAGGTTTACATCTCCTTTGTTGGGTTAATAAGCCCTTGTGAGTTGTCTGAGAAACCCTTTGAGCATGACCAGGACCATTCAGTGCAGGTGTCATTAAATATACCCCAGACTTAGCCCTCAGTGGGTCTGGTCTCCATTGACATAGGGTAGGTTAGGACCAACCAAACCCACTGATGTTAACATTGCTATAGAAGAGGAAAACAGAACAAAAATATGTCAAAAAAGTCTCCTTAGTCTTTTTGTGGAGGAAAAAAAAGAAAAGAAAAAGCCTTTTCTCTTTGTTTTTTTGAAAAGAACAAATTGTATACATACTTAGATGAGAAGAGAGGTTATTTAAAAGCAGACTCTTCCATTAAATGGGCAGATGGTTCTTCTGTTGCAGCAATAATTTTAATAGGCTGGACACACACAAATTCTGTTCATTCCTTATGTAATTTCTGAGATCATTGTGAGCTGCTGTTGAAGGTTGTACTGAGGGGGTAATGGGGAGCAGCACTTCAGACACTGCAATAAATTGACAAGGAGCCTACAAATTTTTTCTTGGCAGATCAGTCTCAATTATCAGACGATTCAGCAACACGAAAACATCAGGGAATTGCAGGCTTTATTTTTTTTCACTGGAAGTATTTATTCTTTTTATAGTAGCTAATCTGTCATGTTCATTTCATTGTTCAGACAGGCAATCAGTCAGCAGACATATCTTAAGAGGACAAATGGCAGTCCCTTAGAACAGGATCCCGTAGTCCAAATTTTGCAGATAAGCTTTTAATTGTCCCTGTGCTCACACTGGATGTGTGCAAATCCCTTTAGCTTATCAGGCATCTGACCCAAATCCAGTGATACCCAAGGAAATGTTTCCCCTTGATTTCAGTGAGCTTTGGATCACACTTTATGAGTCACTGTTCATTCATAAAAACGACCCATTCCCAAAGTGCCAGTGAGGTGGATGGTTGCCAGTTGTTTTGAAAGGCTAAATTTCTCCTAAATACTGATGCAACCTTTAAATATTGTACTTTTTGCCGTTTTTTTCACTCAAGGCTGTTAGAAGGAAGGGCCAAGCTGAAAAGGGACATGTACCAAAGCTACATGCACCAGTCTTGGGAACACAGTCATGTTGCCTGTGAAATCAGGGCTAAGAAAGCTATCTTACAATCCTCTGTCCTTAATGCCAAGACAGGATGAAAAGGTCACCTACTGGGTCTGCTCCTCACACACACATTTAAAAAAAATCTTTAACCCAGGAAATTCAATAACATTCATGCCTAAAGTGAGGGCACATCACACATAGTGGGAAGCAGGAGTTTGTTTCCAGCACTGATAAGCAAAATGTCAGTCTCTGCTTAGCTCCATAGAGTCTTGTTTTACTCCTGGGCTGTTCCCCACCTGGCTCTTCTCTGTTGTGTTGTTTGGTCTCATAAGTTGAGAATTAGAAACCAAGTAACTCCTAGGAAAAAGTATCTGTTTCCAAAGCGAATGAACTTTTAGAGTGTATTTAATTTTATGAGCTTCTTGACCTACTTAAACTTCATTCTGATAAAATATGACAGGTGGTGCAATGCCATTAGTGATCTCCATCCATAGATGAGTGGTATTTGTGGCATGGATTTTTTTTGGCTACCAGAAACACAATGAATAGGAACAGATTGTTAATACTTACTGTCCTTCCAGTCAAAAAAAAAAAAAAAATAGAAAATTCAATGGGGTATCTTTGGAATAAAACACTACAAGCAGATGAACAGCTTCCTAAGAACCAAAGGCAGTCCAATGATTCTCTGCCTGGCCTGAATATTGTACGTTTCACCCTAGATCCCTTGAACGCCACTAACAGATATATATTAGCACTTGAGCATTAAAAGTAGATGGGTTTGTAATTAATCACAGAATACATGGTGCTCCCTGATCTGAGCACAGTTCCTGACCTGAGACCTCACTGTCAAGAGTTACAGACTGATGTAGTGTGGAGATGAACACAGGAAGGGCTGCTGTGGCAGCACTGCCTGATGTTGGGAATTTAAGGGGGAGAGGTTCTCAATGAAGAACCCCTCACACCACTACAGTGGCTGTGACAAACCCTTTGTTGCTCTCATTCTCTTCCCATCCTTCTAAAGGCAGTGCAGTAATCTGGGGGTTTTAGCCCACTTTACCTGGTGTGTATCTGGACACTTTGAAGGTTATTACTTTTTTCCAGGAGCTGGTATTTTATTTTCTGTCTGAAATATTCTGGGAGTCTTTCCACATTTATTACTGAAGATTCACCTCAGCCCCTGGGAGGATCACAAGACAAATCCTCCTGAAAATATTTTCTGATCACATGAAGGGCAAGAAGGCGAATGAATAAATTATGTCTGCCTAGAAACCTGACTGATTCCTATGATGCGCTGACCATTTCAGTGAAGTAGGGGATGCTGTTTGTCTTGACCTTATCCTATTCACCACAGTCTCCATGCAAGACAAAAAGTGAGATTTGGATTAAATCAGTGAATGCTGGGTGGAAAACTGCCTGGCATGACAGCTCAAAGGATAATGTAGTGGTATGAAGTCCAGCTAGTGGCAGCCCTCAGGGACCATCACTGGGGCTGACACCCTTTAGTGTCTTCACTAGTTTTGTGGATGATGAGATTGTGTACACTCTCAGCAATTTTGTGGGATATATCAAACCGTAAGGGTGGTCAGTTTGATGGAGGGCAGAATGCTGGGATCCTGATGGACAATGAATGGGCCATGAGCCCACAGTGTGCCACTGGGATAAAGCCAGGCAACTCTGTACTGGGCAGTATCAGCAAGTGTTGCCAGCAGGTCAAGGGATGTGTGTCTTCCTCTCTGATCAGCACTGGGGAGTACTGGGTTCAATTTCAGGCTTTTCAGTACAGCAAAGACAAGGACATGCTGGGTGACCCCAGCAAAGGGCCACCAGGAGAAGATGTTACCAAACTCTTAGCAGTGCAGCGGACAAGGCTACAAGAAGATGTAGCGAAAACAAGCTGGAATGGGAGCAATTATCATCAGATATAAGGGAAAAAATTTCATTGCAATGGTAGTCAGCCAGGGGAGCAGACTGTTATAGCCCAGAGAGGTTGCTGAATCTTCATCCTTGGAGATTTTGAAGATCTGCTGAGCAACCTGTTCTCATTGTCCCAGCTTTGAGGGGAGGTCATGCCTAGTGGCCTCCAGAGGCCCCTTCCAACCCATGTGGGTCTGGGATTCCGAAATAACAAGCTGTTGAATAAATCTTGTTCAATACTGCTGACAGTTTCCTTGTCTTCCTATCTTGAAAAGCCTTGGAAGCAGAAGAGGCCACAGCAGCTGTCATCCGGAGAAGAAACAGCCACCTCCAAGCATCTAGCTGGGCAAATGACACTGGCACAAACATCTGACAGTAGCTGAGTTAATATAGGGGAGTTAGGAGAATAGAAAAAGCACAAGCAAGTGTTCAGGGACAAAAGTCATTGTAATGGAAACAGATACAAAAGCCACAAGCACTTTCCGAGCAGTCTTCTGCTTTTCTCTGGGTAGCTTCTAAGGTGTATCCAGCTTTTGTGTGTTATCTCCACATCCTGCCGTGCCAAAGGAGTGGCAGCAAGCAAACCATCACTGCTCTGTCTTCCTGTGCCCCTTACAGGAGCTGAACTGTTGGCAAAGTAATCTGCAGGTGTGCAGGCATTTCTGCTTGTCTCTGAAGCTCTGCTACATCACAGATGCTTCAAATTCTTCTGCTTAGCTAAAGACATTTCTATCTTCACACCTATCTTTGCACCTTTGCACAAATTTTTCTTACTTTCCCCAAGCTGGCTTGTCCTTGGGGTACAGAGGAATACCTGGTACTGAGATGGCATCCTCGATTCTTTCTGTCTTCCTGCCCTGTGCTGCTCTACCTCAGCATCAAAGTGATAAGATAAATTACCTGAGCAGAAACAACCTTAAAAAGGAAAAGCATTCAAAAAATAGCTTTCTATTCAGGGTTTCTTTTAAAGTACTGATTGGAAATGAGGTACATTGGGGTGACTTTGAGATGAAATGATGAAATCAGCCCAAGGAAGGGAAGACACTATGCCTCAGTAAAAATGCCTCCCTTTTTTTTTCACAAAATCCATCAGCAGTGACTGTAAAAACACCTGAGGAGTGAGAGGGAGCATTGCAAAAGGACACATGGGAGGCAGGAACAGAAATGCATGCAGAGGAAGCTGGGGTGAGCCAGCAGGTTATATTTATCTCAGTGTCCCAGCAGGGGCATGTATTTGTTTGACCTCTAATTATGCAGCATGGCTTAACATGATGTTCTTCAGACACACTTGTTAAAAGCATCTAAGCACATGCAAAACTTCAAGTTTGTGAATAATGTTGTGCTCACTTAGCAAAGGCCCTCATGACTTACACTCCTTAAGACTTCTATTAATTCTTAGGACACTCATTTCCTACTGTGGGAAGTGCCATGACAAGCAAGATTGCAAGATGATGGGAAAAACTCCCTGGCACAGAGTATGTGAGACGGAAAGACTGAAGAAAACATCAGTCATACTACTTTAATTATCTCAGCCTGCAATATTCAGGCTCAGCTTTACTTTCATTTCACTGCCACATAGCTTAGAGGTAGGTGCCCATATACAAAAAATGTGAAAATAAATGTCATTACAGGAAACCCCCGTGCAAAATTCTTTCATCTAATTGGAAACATGAAAGGCAACATCACTTTATCCAGAAAGATGTTCATCACAGAAATGTGCTCAGAAGATTTGTCTTGATCATGGGGTTGAAAAGAAGAAGCTTTTGGGCTCCTGAAATGCCTAGTACTTCATATAAAATAAAGTGCTGACTCTAATGACCTACTCCTTCAGAGATGGCCTATTTTAAGATGATGGAGCTATGCCAGAAGGAGCAATCACAGGAATGACAGCACAGAATAAAGTAAGGCAAGCCAGGATGGATTTTTGATCTTCTGCAAAGGGATTCCTTTCATGCTCACACTTAAACACTGGACTTTACAGGAAGTCTTGTGAATCCTGGGGATGGAGAAGAGCTGGCAGTCGGAGGCACAACAACTGTATTTATGCTGCACAGTCTGAAGCAGATTTAACTTTCCTGTGAAGCCACGTGTGTGCTTGATCTGTCTGTTTACTATTGAGTAAGTGCTTTACTGAACTGAATTCTTAAATGTAAAGCAATACCTTGCCTTTGGGGAGACTGTAGTGCAATGCTGGGTGTTCTAGTGACAGGGGAATTGTGCCCTGCTGTCCTCTGACTTGGTGCACGATCCTGCAAACCCTTTTAAGTTTGCCCCAGTCCAGATTCAAAGTGTCTGTGTGGCTTGTCTGGAGCATGAAGGACCCATAAAATTCCTTCCTTTGGTGCACTCCTAGTGGAGATGGGTTCTTCCACATCCTCCTGGAGCATTTCTGGGTCAGTTAGTAAGCATTCACCAGTTGTGCTTGGTTTCCCCCAGTCATTCTTCGTTGCTTGGACCATGTCCCATTCTTCAGTACAACTGCTTTATGTCATTGTAGTGTTCATTAGGATTTATTTTTGTTCCTGCATGCACTGGCACATCTATTGATGAAATGGAGTAAGTAATGTATAATCCTAAACAATAATAAATGTGATCTGTCTCTCGACATGTACAACAAGGTATCTAGAACAGCAATATTTCTGCATGCCTAGTATTCGATTTTTTCAGAGAGTTTGACCAAGCTAAAAAGACAGATGATACTTAGACCTTCAAAACACTGTAAGAATCAGTAGGCAGCTGCTGTAGGTCCTGCTTTGTTGCCTTTTTAATGTCTCCTTCCTAAACTACATCTTCTTACATTAAGGCTGAAGGAGTAAAATGAAGGCTAGCTTGTTTCTGAAATGTGTGAAGGAGTATTGCAGATTTGTCAGCACTCATGCTGATATAACATTCATAATAAATACAAATATACAACAAGATCTGAGCTTTGAGAAAGAGTCACTGCCTTTTCAGTGGTCCCATAACCACTAAAGCTCCTCAGTTACTTCAATCAATCAAACCCACAGCAGCTTGCAAGAGCCTTGATTATAAATGGGCTGATCCCACCTTTGCAGGGTCCTTCCCCCTGTTGAACACCCATCTTGCACAATTATAGCAACCCCTGAGGCTCAAGTTAAGGTATGATGGTTATGTGTTCTAGGGAAATAATAAATATGTTATTTATGGTATTTATGGCATACATAACATTACATGGTACAGCATGTATTTATCCCATTTATATAAGCAATAACTTCAATTATATCCTGCTTCAGTAAGTGGAAAATAAACACAGGATGCTTTTGCATAAAAGAAGAACTGCAGACAATACCTAAAATCTTTCTTTCAAGAAAGTTATAAGAAAAAAACCCAACATTTTTTAAAAGAGGGTCTAAGATCCCCTTGACCTCTCCATAAAATGCCTACTGCAATCCAGCAGCTCTCTTGGAACAGCTGATAAAAAAAGCAAGTGATCAGAGCTGTCAGAACTGCAGGGGTATGGGACCTCTATGTCTGTTCTTCATAATCAGATAGCATTATATCAAATAAATAACTTCTCAGATCCTCCTGCTAAGGGAGACAAGCCCAGAGTTCAGAATGCTGACAGAATCCTCATGCTGACTTACAGCATCATAGAGGTGATTACCAGGGTGACATCTCTCTCTGGTATGTACACACAGATCTGCTTTTATCTTATTATGTGTTTATATTGATTTTTCTCTTTACAGGGCTTTACAGTCCTTTCTAAAATGTCATTTTCCTTGAAGAAACCCATGAAGAAAGTGTGTGATAAGTTCAAGTAATATTCTTTAGAGGGCTTCAGTGTAATGTGATGTTTTTTATTAAACAGTAGACTTAGCTAACACTCTCATTTCATTCACATAAGGAGTCTGAAAGAAGAAGTCTCTTAAAAGCAGTGATCTTTATGTGGGGAAACCATTTCAGGTTGTTAGTGTTCAGAAGCTCTTGTATCTGCAGATACTATCTGGGTTGCAGTTGGCTTTCCATAAAAGCTTCTACAAGGAAACTTTGCCTGGATGAAAGGAGAAGCAGACCAGTTGTCTGGGACATTGCCCCAGCTACTGATGGCCTGGCAGTTCTAGAAACCTCATGGTCCTGGGCAGAATCACTGCTGTCTGTGAACAGATACAGGAAGAGATGGATTTACCTGTCAGGTACAGTTCAGAACCAGTATATCCATAGCCTACATATTTTGGACTCACTACGAGTGGTCTTCAGAGAGCAGAGCCTTGTATTTCCATTTGAGATTTCCTAAAAAGTCGTCTTAGCTGTCACATTTGGAAACATAATCCTGAACAAGAGTAAAAATGACACTACTGCTAGAAAAATTGTCTTAGTCTGGTAGAAGACAATTTCACCATGACCTTTTTTAATGAGCATGGCAGAACTTTCATTCTGCTCCTGCTTCACCAGCCTTTTCTGGCTGTTTTTCATTTGTTTGCTTTTATCGATTGGGAACTATGTGGGGCAACATACGAGACATGTTTGCTCCCTTCCTGTCAAGTCACAATTTATTGTGAATAAAATAGTTTCTTCATTTGGATTCATGCCTTACTGGAGTGGAAATGGAATCTGGATTTACTCCAGAGACTACATATCTACCTGAATGCTTCAACATCTTGTAAGTGTGTGACTTTTGCCCAGAAATAGGTGCCTTGAACACCCAAGGATAGAGAAGAGATGAAAACCTCTAGTAGGAGTACAGGGTACTGCTAACCTAGGCTGACACAGAGTGATAGACATCTGAAACCTCCCTGTGGCTTTGGATCCATGGGACTTACACCCTCAAGGGAGATCGGACAAAGTGAGTTTTTTTAGGGAAAGTTTGTGTCAAATAAGATTTTCTAAATTGTTCAGTCAAGCAAAGTGGGTGAGTCTCACTGAATTGGAATAAAACTGTGATTGTAACACAAAGACTTGGATGAATAAAATGCCTACAGGATGTGAAACTCAACAGGAGCTACCCCAGAGAGATGAGTAACTGCTCACAGAGCTGCTGGGTTTTATCTTGCAACAACCAGCACATCTCCTCTTCCTCTTGCCCTCTTCTGCCCTTGGCAGACAGGCACTGGGGAAAATAACTCCCTCCAAGTGCAGGGGTCATTGGTCTTTTCTGAATCTGTGAGATCCAAATTCCTTAGAGCCAAGCCTGGAGCCAAGGTCACAGTGGCAGTTCAAGGGAGGAGCATCTCATATATCATATGGGGAATTACAGATAGCTTTCCATGCTCAGTTCTAGCTTTGTGTTTACTTCCCTGCTTTTTTTTTTTTTTTTTTTTTTTTTTTTTTTTTTTTTTTTTTTTTTTTTTTCCCCATAAAATGTAGGTTATTTCAGGCTCCTCTTATCTTGCCTGAAGTGATGCCTATCCCTGCTGAATAGCTTGTCTCTTTTTTTTCCACTTTTCACAGCTGGTTTTCTGTAGACACGGTATCTCCCTAGAAACTCTGGGGCTTTCTTATGCACTGTTATGTAGGCATTTTTCTTATCAGCTTTTTATTTTTCTTTCTTATCTTATTTTACTGCAGGCTGAGGTCCTTTAGATCATAGACTTCAGTGCTGACAGCTCTGGTGGTGCAGCAGGACTGGAGCAGCAAGCAGCAACAAAGGGTGCCTGGAGGTGTGTTTGGGAGAAAGGGATATGGCAGCATTCCAGAAGGTCCCAGACATTCACAGTCAGTGCATCAGCCTCCAAAAGGGCCTAACTTGGAGCTGAGCTCATTTAGTTGTGCTGTGATGTGTAGGTGGTGAGAAGCAGAGCACAAATAGTGGCAACTGAGTCTTGAAAGATGGCCTCAGATGTGATTAGGTGGTGACAGAAGCCAGGCAGGTGGGAGGCACTGCCAAGACCTGGAAAAGGGTGTGCAGGGAGCTGGCTGTACCCAAGCCATGGTGTAATGAGGTGGAGGAAGGATGGAAAGGGACTTTTTACAAGGGTGTGTAGTGATAGGACAAGGGGTAATGGCTTTAAACTGAAAGAGGGTAGATTTAGGTTAGACATTAGGAAGGAATTCTTGCCTGTGAAGGATGTGAGATGCTGGCACAGATTGCCCATGGAAATTGTGGCTATCCTATTCCTGGAAGTGTTCAAGGCCAGGTTGGATGGGGCTTTGTGCAACCTGGTCTAGTGGGAGGTGTCCCTGCTCATACAGGGGGGGTTGGAGCTATCTGATCTTTAAGGTCCCTTCCAACCCAAACCATTCCATGATCCTATGAGTCTATGATTCTAAGCCCCCTGGGTAGCCACAGGGAAGTCTCTGTGATCCCTTCTGGCTCATCTCTCTCCCACGTTGTATGGCTTTCCCTGACCAGGGAAACTCATGGCAAGAAAAATACTGTCTATTAAACATCTTTCAGTTAAGGAATGATCAGCCTCCAGCAAGGATGTGGCAAAAACATTGCAACATACAAAGAGTAAATGGATGAATTTTATTGTTTCCAACACAAGCACTCCTTCCCAATTGCTCCTGTGCAGTCACAGCACGGCAAAGCTTCAGGTGAAGAGAGTGCTAAATAAATGTAATGACTTTTCTCATATGATCATGAGAAAAATCACAGTCATAGTGAAAAAAGCAGCACTGTTGACCCCTCCAGAGTTGAAGGGCTGATTTACACCCTTTCTCATGCTTATGTGGCCTCAGCAGCAGCACTGGAGATGAATAAGCAGTGTTTGGCCACTCTATGGTCTTTTTTCACTTGTGGGCATAATTAGTGATATTTTTTTGACAGTTTATCAAGAAAATAATTGTAAAAAAGAGCAAGAGTCAGAATGTATTTAAAAGGAAAATGTTGTCTTACTGGATTCTATAATGATAGGTTAGTGAAAAAATTGCCTCTGTCTGTGGAGACTTTGCATGTACCAGATGTTCTATATTTGAAACTCCTGCAATTAGCTTTTGAAGAGGTAGATTAAGTATGATAAGTTTCAGAGGTAATCATTACTGGTACATATTTGAAACACTGCCTGATATTTGCAGCATAATTAATGATATTATGACTGTTGTTTTAAATAGTCTTCAGCTATGTCTATCATTTGAATTGGTTAGGAAAGATCATCTTATCTGCCCCTGTAAAACAAGAGCTTTGGCTGCACTTTTCATCATCTATTCATAAGCTCTCCATATTCTAGAATACCTTTGCAAGAGATCTGCCAGGGTGAAGCTGAAAAAATGCTCGAAGAAATGGAGATTTTGGAACTTTTCCACAGATCTAAGATGAACTCATTTTACTATCCCTTGCAGACAAATTCCTACTTGGGTTATCTCTTACCCAAAGTGTGTAATTTGCAGTAATATTGCTAATGTTGTGTCCAACATCAACACGGTTTTTCCTGCTCTATTCATAGTAAACAGGTAGCTCTGCAAACTGATGAACACTTAGGTATAATCAAGAAAGAAAAAGAGTGGGGAAATACAAGGTTTTTTCCCATTTGTATGTTTAGATTGTGCTTATATTTAGTGATTTTTAACAGCTATCTGCTTCATCTTAAACATGCACCCAAGCCAGGTCTAAAACCTTCTGTAAATCCCACCTCAGGGAATTCTCAGGAAAATAAACTGAAGTGATTTTCACTTAATGTGAAAAGCTCTGCTAGCCTGACCCAGACAGAAACTTTAGAAGGAAGAAACTCTTCTTGAATGCATTTATATTTCACGCTCAGTGTGCTCCAATATGTACAGGAAGGGAGAATTATGTGGCTCATGAGCTTAACATCTGCTGCAGCACTGCTGAGCAAAACAGAGAGGCTGAGAAGATCATTGTGTGAGGGCAGCTTTCATCATGTGTTTCTGCAGGACCTCATAGTTTGGAAGCCTGGGGGGACTGTCAGTGTGTATATTTGTATATTTACTTTTACCTTCTTGAGTTGTTTCACATTCAGTGGGAGTTCTGAACATGTGCTGTATCCATAGAGCTCCACTGACGTCAACGGGGTAAACATAAGAAATCAGACACACTAACACGATCCCTTTTGTACTGCTGTCATCTGACTAGAACAAAAGCTTGAGTAAACAGATCCTAAGCTGTCAAGTATGAATACTGGAGCTAAAAATCAAACGAGTAAATTTTGCAGCATCCAAAATGTCACCTGCTGAGCACCATGGAAGTCCAGGGTCACAGCAGTCACCTCTTGGCTGCTCTGAGCTGTGTGTGCAGTGGGCAGGTATGCCACAGGTTTGTGCTGCTAGTGCTCCAGCCAGGTCTCTGTGTACTTTTGAGGATAACCTGTCCATGAGAATGAACCTGGAGGGGATTCAAGGGGAGTAGAGCTTACTGATAATCCTGAGGGATAGCTGAGATCTAGTGGTGGGATCCTACAAGATGGAGGGATGCAAAGATATGCCTCATCTTCTACCTGGAGCTGCATAAAACCTTAAGCCTTAAGCCCATGTGGCAGAATGCCTGGGATAGGCCACCTCACTCCACGTAGGATTTTTTCCCCACAAGAATTGGGCCTCTGGAGCTCTGTGTCTTACCTCACATCTTAGTGACCTCCAAATTCTCGGCAGCTGAGTGAAAGCAGTGTTGTCAAAGGTGTTTAATTGAAAATTACTGACCCTGCTCACAGTCAAGTGCACTTTCAAATTTTTTTCAAAAAAAAGTGCACTTTTCAAATTTTTATGGAAGGAGCTCTTCCTTCCATACATACTAGTCTGAGCTAGTTTTCTAGACTTTGCAGTTGATGGGAATAAAATAGCACACATAGGGGTGATTCATTTATCTACTGACTATATTGACCTGAGATGAGCCAGTCTGTTTCTTACTGCTGACATTAGAGTCAGCAAATGCAAGAGTTTCAATTGCAGACACACACATTTGGCCAGCTTGGATCTTTTCCTGAGGTTGTGTTTAGCCTGCCTGCAGCCTCGGGCTATTTCCATGTTCGTTTACATACTAGGAGAAAATAAGAAGCTAAGTCACAGGGTAAATTCTATAGTTTTCTACCCAAAATTCTCTTTGTTAAGAGCATCTTCTCCTTAGCCAGAAAAGTTGTTTACCAAGTACTTTCCACTTGCACAATTCAATGTACACTAGCCAGATTTTTTGCAGCAGGTCCTCTTCATTAGTAATATATATGCAAACTCAACATCATTAGGATTGGCATCTAGCTGGAGGTCATCTCACATTCTTACTTTCATGAAACGACTATGAAAGCTCATTCTGCCTATCTGGGCATCTCTGGTTCATTTTTAATGGCTCCAAATATTCTTTCATTAAATAAATGAAGGGTTAGTGTTGGGCCCTAGCTTCTATAATTTCTTGTACACATATTTCAGCAACAAACATTATTTATATATATGCACATATAATATATATATATTTATAATTTCAGTGTGTGCATTCAAAAAAAAACCAAAAACAAACCACACACACTAAGCTTATGGAGCAGGTCACCCTGGGTGCTGTTGAAAGGCATTTAAAGAACAATACAACCACCAGGCACAGTCTACATGGATTCACAAAAGGGAAGTCCTGCTTAACTAATTTGATATCCTTCTACAACAAAGTCACTCATCTAGTGGATGAAGGAAATGTAGTGGGTGCAGTTTTGGGGGGATTTCAGTAAGGCTTTTGATACTGTCCCTCACAGCATCCCTCTAGACAAGTCATCTGTCTGTGGGATGAGCTGGTTCATGATTCACTGAGTGCAGAATTGGCTGAAGGGCAGAGCTCAAAGTGCTGTAGTGAATGGGGCTACCAGTCACCAGCAGTGCTACCCAAGGTTCAGTTCTAGAGCCAGTTCTCTTCAATAAATTTATCAACAACCTGAATTCAGGAACTGAATGCAGCATTAAGTGACTTTGCTGATGATACCAAACTGGGATGCAAGGGACAAAAGGTGTTTCAAAGCTGCGTGAGGGGAGCTTCAGGCTTGATAGTAGGAAACATTTATTTACTGAGAGCATTGTTAGACATTGGAACAGAGTTCCTAGAGAGGCAGTCAGTGCCTCAAAACTGACAGTGTTTAAGAGGCATTTAACTTTTGATCAGCTCTGAAAATAGCCAGGTAAGTCCCTTCCAAATAAATTATTCTGTTCTGTCCTGTCCTGTCCTACTCTGTCCTATCCTATCCTATTCTATCCTATCCCATCTCATCCCACTAATGGGATGTTTTGGAAGGGTTATAGTGTTTGTAAAAGCTCTGTTCTACAGAGCATGATCTTGGCAACAAACATACAAAAAGCTGACAAGAGATCTGACTATCCTTTGTGTTATTTACCCACTCTCACAGAGAGTGAAGTTGTCAGAAGCAGAGCATTTAGCCATACAACTCTCTCCCTGCTGACCACTGAGGTGTGAAGCTTGGTGAAGAAAGAGTAACTGTACTTTCTCTGCAGGGACCTTTGCTGAATAACCATTCTGATGGCTTTATTTCTCCTTTCAGGTCTGTGCTGTTGAAGAGGTTTTGTTGTTGTTGTTGTTTTGCTGGGTTTTTTTTGTTGTTTTGTTGTCTGCTTTCAAAATTGGGCTCTCAACACAAGTCAAGTAAAAGCCCATCACCACTTGCAGTGATGAGGTTGTTTGGTTGTGAGGAGTTTGAGGGGCACCTGAGATGTGTGCTTCTCTGGCTCCTGTGACACTGGGGGTATCCTGGGCTGCTGAAGGCAACTCATGTCATTCCCCTTTCTATAGGGAATAGGCCTTTTTGATCCAAAGGAAGGCCTTAAGTCTTAAGTGCAGTTAATTTCTTCACATTATCTCCAGCTTCTTACCCTCTCACATGCACGCACATGCCAGCCTTTTTATCCAGCCTCACCAGGTAACTGAGAGTGCAGTTGTGTCAGTTCTGTCCACCTTTACCTAATTGCTGTTGGGAAAAGGAGAAAATGTGAGTAAGATCACCAGATTCCCCCCTAATATTTCCTGTCTGTCCAAAACTGCAGAGAGATTAAGGAAACTGAGTGTCAGGTAGATTTCTCTAAATTCTGGCCCTCAAGACAAGGATGGTTCAAGCTGATCTGTTAGAAAAGGATTTTGCTGCACTATCCTAGATGGAAAACAATTTTCATCAATAAAAGAGTAGACCAAGTGGGGTGAAGCTGAAGAACTTTAATTTTGTGGCTGTGCCATCATCAAACTTCTGCCAGTGGATGGGCATCTCTTAAAAATGGAGACTCTAATGAAGGCCTCCTGCATACTATGCCTACCTTTGAGGCTGCCTCTCTTCTTTTTCAGCATAATTTGTGCTTCTCCTGTTCCCATACTTCTTTCCAGTCTGGACTTGCTCTGGTGTTTCCATGGGATACAGCACATCCTTTTCCCTTTCCTCTCCTTTATTTTTCATATTTTCATTTGTCTCTTTTTTTTTTTTTTTTTTTTTTTGTCTTCCATCTTACAAATTGGAACAACTTCTCTCACCCATACTTGTATATAAGTCCATGGGATTTCTTGGTGCTGCTGCTGTATAAGTCTTCTATAACTTAAAGTTATTATTTATTACTTAAAGGTATTACATATAACTTAAATTGTTTATAAGGTAAACACTATGAAATAGTGTTGTAAATTCTCTGTGAAATATTAAAAAAAAAAAAAAAAAAACCACAACAAAATGAGGTCATATTTTATCAGGCAACAGATGTTTTACTGTTTCACCTTATACTCCTGAGTACAATATATACAGAAGTATATCCAGATTGCAAAAGGCTCTGTAAAAAGAAAGAAAAGTTGTTACAAAAAAATTCACAGACAGCCTGTTATGGCACTGCTTCTATCTGGTAGGCAGTTCAAAAAAAAGAAAAAAAAGACAGAAAAACTGTAGTATGAAGGCATTGCTCTGTGGTGAAAACTTTGCTGCCCTTTGTTTAGAGGAATTAAAGATAGACTTTGAGCTGACATTTCCCTACTTTCCTCTTATCTGCAGACACCAACATGTCACTTAACTCCTTCTCCTGTTTTTACCTTCCCATGCAGGGCCAGCAGCCATCCTTGTCCTGGCTGCAGGAGCCGTGTCCATCCCCAGAGGAGGATCACCCGTGGCAACCAGGGGAAGGCAGAAGAGGGAGGAGGTGTTAAAGGGGGCAGAGTAAAGGAGGTAGGAGTGTGTTAGCAGTGAGGTGAAGCAAAGGGAAACAGTGAAACATTGGAATGGGATGGGGAAGGCTGGTGGAGCTCTCTCATCCTCTGCTTGCCAAGTGCTGCAAGCTTAAATGTTAGCTATGATAAAACAAAACATTAAAATGAGGCTCTCAGTTTCCTTCTACAGGCTGTTGCTGAAAAAGCAGTGCAGCCACTTAAATATGGATCTGATGCATGTGCTGAAGCAGAGGCAGAGCAGCTCTACAGTCTCCTGAGCTGGGATATGAAGTGTTGGGTTGTCTATCTGCAGCCCTGGGGGCACAAGCAGTCTGGCAGCTACATTGGGAAGTAGCTTTTGTAGTCCCCCCTCCATGGTGCTATTGCTCTGCCCCACAATCATGGTCCCCAACCACTGCCCCATCCACACCCCACACTTTAAGAGCAGCCCAGACATCCAGGAGAGGACTCCCTGGGGCTGATCAGGGGAGGGGAGTAAGTGGGCAAGTCAAGGCCAAAGGCAGCTTTTGCAAAGATGGGGTGTCACGCATCCCCTTCTCCCCCACCATGTCCAAACTTCCTGGGACATCTGCAAAACACCTGCACATCCCTAGCTGGGCTGCTAAGGAGCATGGGGGACATGGGGACAGGCAGCTGTCAGGGGTCCCATGGGTGCTGCTGAATCTCTCCCAGGTAATCAACCAGCACCCCTTGGGCAGAGCTGCCAGGGCCAAGCACAGTGAGAGGACACAGATCTGAAAGGTTGCCCTTGAAGAGCCCTGGAGTTTACATCTCAGTGAGATGCTCCCAGAACTACTGTGACTTGAATTATGTGGAAGGAGATTCCACTGGGATGAATTTGGCAAGTGCTGCATGAGATGGCATCTGTGCAGAGTGGCCAACTAGCCTGTCACTCTTAGCAAGTGCAAGTCCAGCTGGGGTCAGACAGTAAAATGCAATATTTCACTTCAACACTGCATCAAGTCAAGCTCCCGTGCACACCTCTGGGGTTACCCAGTGCTGGGTTTAGATAAAAGCTGCTCCAAAGGTGTTGAGGAGGAGTAGCCAGGGAGCCACTCACTCTGCAAACTGGCCAGGGTAATTTGGGCTGGCTCTCTGCTTCCTGCCCGCCTTGACCCCTGCTTAGCTCTGGTGCCTTTTCCTCTCTGCTAAATTCCCCCTTTGTTTTTAGCTGTCGCCTGAAGAGGCCTCGGCTCAATGTCCAAATTCAAGTGCTTTTTCTCACAGTTGGTGAGGGAGTTATTTTGCCAGGGGAGTTTATCAGGGTTAGAGGAACGACATAAGCTTTCCTCACATGCTGCTGTAAAGAAGATTACTGCGTCTCTCCAGGGCCATCTCCTGGCATGGCTCTCTCAGCTGAGCAGGCAATGTGTTTAACCCTCAGGCAGACAGAATTCTGTGGGCAAAACTCCTTAAACATCAACTAAGGCAGCGTGTATTCAAGGTGTCCCTGTGCCACCCTGCTCTACCTCTTAGTTACTTGGCAAAAAGAGTTGGAAAAGCCAGATTTGCTGAGGAAATAACTCTGCAAATGAAGCCAGAGCAGGAGCAGGAAGAGAGCTGGGATCACAATGAGGAAGTTGTTCTGTGACTAATTTATTGTCTGCTAAACCATATGGATCAGAAGAGGCAGAAATGCAGAATGTTCCTGGGGATGTATGTTTTGTTTAAGATTAGTCCATGGATTATGGGGTCTTGTGTCTAAAACCAGCCAGGACTGACAGGTTCACTAGAGAGAAAAGATCTTACAAGTATAGCAAATTCAGGGTTTTAAAAGAAGGCATAATTTAATTTGTAGATTTGCTAAGTCTTGCATCATATCAGAGCAAGTTTTAACTCTCTGCAGTCATACTGCTAATTTGAAGAACAGCCTTTGCTTTCCAAGAGCTTTCACTAGATAAATTCATTTCACAAGTCTGCTAAATGGCCTGCTAACATAAGGGCATTTGGACATTTGTTCTGTCTTCTGGCCCCTTACACCTAAATATGGCACAGAAATTTCTGAACTTCTCATATCCCTACGATTTTATGCATTCTAAATTTTCCCTTCTTCACAACAGTGCAAAAGGAGTGAGTTCTACAATTCAGTTAAATATTACATGAGACAAGCACTTCCATTTCTTTGCTTAAAACGTACTGCCCAATAACTTTAGTAGATGGCCACAGTCCTTGTATTGTGAGAAAAATAGGGTTTTTTCCCTATCAATTTTCACTGGAGCACAAGTTCTTGTCTATGCTTCTACCAGAGCCCCATGTCTTATCTTCCTTTTCTGTGCTGAAGAATTTTAAGCTGCATTTTCTGTTCTCAAAAGAAGAGCACATCTTTTATCTCTGTCATTTTTTAATTCATTGTATACTGAAGCTGTAGTGAAAAGGCATTTATATGCTTTTATATGGCAGCATAATCATGTTTCACATTTCTGTCTCTTCTCCTGCGGTGCAGAAGTGTTTCCATGCAAGTACACTTCCCTACTCTTTCTAGCTACACTAATAAAAGTTATTTAATCTAAATCTACAAAAATTTTGTAGTCTGCTGCAGCAGTCATACTACTGATCACGTGCCTAATAGTCTACTTGCCTTTCTGAGTATCTCTGAGCACTGCAACACATTGACATAGAGAGATCTTCCTTGGCTCCTAAGGGAGAAATCAGAGGATGGGCATGTGTGGCCAAAATTATTTTCTCCTTGAGTTTTACTGTGTTTTTATTTGCACTCCATTTTACCTGCAAGCTTATTGCCCACTAAATTAATGTTCTGGTAACAGTTTTTGCAGTCAGCTTTAGATTTGTCTATCCTGATTAGCTTCAGGCTGCATAGCACACATTGCTACTTGCATCTTTTCCATCAGTACAAGAGTGTGTCACACTCATACAAAATGCATACACAAAACTATATGTGTATGCACATATAGAATACACTGAATAGTCCCAGTAGATGAGGAAATGAGAAGTGCTTAACATGGCAGAGAGCAAAACTGAGGAATGGTGGTTCATAAAATTGCAAAAGTACCAGAATGAGTCTAAGCAGGGAAGAATGTGAGAATATATTATCTAGATTAGACTGGAGAAAACACTGAGGCTACTGTCTTTGGTTTGTGCAAATTCTATGATTCATAGAGAGGAGAATAAAGACAAAATTAAAACAATGAGCCAAGGAAATGAAGACAGTCCTAAAGAATTATCAAGAAAGCAAAGATGGCTGAAGGATGCATAAATATTTGAAGACCAACATCTGAGTGTCAAGTTTTGTTCTTCTCATACAGACTTGTGGAAAGTAGCTTCCACTCACTGTGCAGTCTGGTTGGACAACTCAGATAACATAAGTGTGGGACTGACCTGGGCTCATGAGCTGCAAAACCTGCAGCTGTTTAAAGGTATATTCCTGCATGGGTGCCCACAAAGGATTCAGTCCTCCCAGTACCTGTGAAGCTGTCTGCAGATGAAAACAGGGTGTATATCCAAATATGTTGCTGGCACTTACACATTTGAGATCACCTATAATCTTCTCCTCTGAACCAGAAGGGCAGAAGGGGAGCAGCTGCCTTTCACAGCCACAAAAGCAGTTATCTCCTCCATGCCAGGTCCAGGAAATGAGACAGCTGTATGCAGCTATCACCACATCAAGGGCCTTATATGTTGCTGGTTGCAAGGCATTTGCAAGGTGGGCAACAGCAGGTTGGCTAAAGTGGTGGGAAGCTTTAATACAGCCAGACTAATGATGGATAGTAACAATTGAAGCAGCTGAGGACAATTATTGGATTTTAGATAAGCTTTTGGAAATTAAACGAGTTCAATGGCTGTTTTACCATTTGGAAAGCTGTAACACATTACTGGATGGACTGGAAGTAACATTTCAGAGTCTAAAATTAGTCTGTGTATACCACTCCTTCTGCTTCTCCTGAAGTGTTGAGAACATTCGGTACTCATTAAAGAAGGCATTAAAAATAAGCTGAGGTTTGCATATCCCTTTCTGTGATTTCCCTTTGAAAAATATCCACATAACCATTTATAGCTGTTATTCTTGTGAGGAGTCAGATGACAGCAGAAAATGAAAAAGGAAGGGATATAACCCTTGGATAGGGATATAACATGGCTTACTGCTGAGATGAGGTCTGGCTGTTCCTCTTCTGCACCTGGCCATGAAATCTCCTTCTCAGACTGTGCCTTTCTTCACAGCTTTCCTCCTACAAACCTAAGAACTGGCAAGCCTTTGAGGCCATGGCTTGGGGAGGGGACACAGGAGAAATCCCATGTTCCAGACAAAAGGCAAAAAGGACCTCTGTGATATTCCTGTAAGTCATGAGGAAGTAAGTGACAAAGACTTTATTGTGGG
Organism: Phaethornis superciliosus; assembly: GCA_023637945.1. Lineage (NCBI taxonomy): Eukaryota > Metazoa > Chordata > Aves > Apodiformes > Trochilidae > Phaethornis > Phaethornis superciliosus. The sequence goes on along the minus strand of JAJQWJ010000003.1, from coordinate 79,366,978 downwards.
TTGTGCTATAGAGGATCTAAGCTGCACCTGTACCAGCCACCCCAGAGATTTTGGTCACCACAACATACTGTTATAATTACTGTATAGCAAAACATTCCTGGGAGTGTTTGGCACCAGAAAACTTCAGGCAACAAAGCTGTAAAATCTGCTTCACAAAAACACATAACCAGTATCAGCTGCATCTGCATATTATCTGAAGCCTTGTGGCTTATGTTTGCCTTGAGTGTTCCTGAATCCCGTGTTCCTGAATCCAGTGCTGTTCCATGCAGAGGAGACCCAAGGACACCCATAAGACTTCCCACAAAGGATTTAACACCTACAAGAAGAGAAGGTCTATCATTAATTTGTATTCACAAGTCCTGGGTCATGTCTCTGCATTTCACAGCAACAGGTTGTAGTCAGTGTTTTAATGGATTCATATTTAATGAATTTAATTTAATTCATATAATGGAGATCATAGAATCATAGAATCATGGAATTGGCTGGGTTGGAAGGGACCTCAGAGATCATCAAGTCCAACCCTTGATCCACTACCGCTGTGGTTACCAGCCCATGGCACTGAGTGCCACATCCAGTCTCTTTTTAAATATCTCCAGGGACAGAGAATCCACTACTTCCCTGGGCAGCCCATTCCAATGTCTGATCACCCTCTCTGTAAAGAAATTCTTTCTAATATCTAACCTGGCCTGGCTCTATTGTGTGTACCACTGAGAGGCAGCTGAAATAATACTGGAAAACAAAAAGAGTGGAGGAAAGTGTTACAGGTTTCTTCCCACTTTGTAGGTCTTTTACTTGTTTGTTTGTTTGTTTATTATTTATTTGTTTTAATCAAAACTAAGTGTTCCACAAAACAAGGGCCTGCTATCTCTTTTTGAGTGCTCAGCAAGTTTTTAGGAAGTTGTATCTTGTATGCACAAAGTCCCACATTGTACCAACATTTCCACAGGTTCATACCTTGTAAGTATTACTTTAGACATGAAGCCACTTCTCTATTTTAAATTATCCCACTGGATGTAAGGGAAATGGAATTGACAGCTCAGAAGAAAAAAAAAAGTACAAAGTAAACTACCAACAAGTTGTACTTAGTTTTGAAGTCACTGGATTGTGGAGTTTCACATCCTGGAATATTTTGATTTTTGCATACAAGGAGAGGATAAAATGAAATTGATGAGAAGTCCTGGGTTTCCCACTGAGTGTCCTTGTCTACATGATCACAGCTCCCTCAGCTCTTGCCCAGCAGATCCTAGGTTCACCAAATCTCTTCTCTTTGGGAAATTTTCTTGGTAGGTAGCAATGGGTATTTGAACCACCTCTGTCTAAAGCCAATCTCACTTCCCAAGTGTGGGTTCCAGGACATTGCAGTCATTCTGCTTTGACCGTCTTTCATAAAATGATTGAGCAGCCTTGTGCTTGCCTGAGCCAGAGAGATGAAGAACAGAAAGGTTTTAAGCCTCCTCTGGGTGTCAGACAATGAATTTAAGCCTGTGCCTCCAAGGTTCTACATTAGCACTAGATACTAGCAGCTATTTAAAAATTATTTTTAAAAGAAAATGCTTTCAAATCTCCTATTGCATATGCTTCTGTAGTTTCTTAGAATTAAATTAATAACTAAACAGAGACAGCAAATATGTCCTGCATTTGGTACAACTGTGCCAGTTTTGAGTAAATCAGCAGCAGTTCCCTGCAGAGTCTCTTTTCACTTTATTCTATATACAATTCTGAACAACATAAAAATTCCCCTGATATTACAAGGTGTCTTGGTATTTGCAAAAGATTTTTCAAGCTGTTAAGGAATTATATTTTCCTTTGTAACTGGTACTAAAAAAATCTTTCCCTCTATTTGTATATCAAAGGTAGGCAGAAAAATAAACTTCTTAGATCCAAAATTACAAGGAGCCTGTCAGTAAGGATTAAAACCCCAGCACTGGCATAGCAATGTTGCATTTGAGACTGGTGGTAGACTTCACTAAACCTCTCTCTAATACCAGTGAATTTTCGGAGTATAGGGGAAAAGGACTGCTAAAATTGGAATAAAACTTTCCATCCCTCCCTAATATGCACTTAGTTTACTGTATATAATAGCTATGCCAGTACTTTCTTAGCAGCTACCAGTAAACATCAATGATAAAAGATCAATGGGTGTGTGGTTCAAGGAATATATGCTTACTTACTTAGGCTTCCTAGTTTTGGCATAAAAACTCTGCTTACTGTGTCAAAAGTTGCTTGATGTTTGAGTGATGACTCCCTTAAGGGCTGTTACTGCATATTTTGTATAACCCATATATATGTGCTTCACGGGAAGACTTGTAAGATGAACCCATAAAAGAAAATGTTATTTATTTCCTGAAAGGTTTCAAGGCTACAGAAAAACACTACCTATGCCACGAATCACATCAGTGGTTCCTAAACTAGTTTGGCCTGTGGAGTGCTGACAGCCTGTAATGTCTGTCCCAGATGACCACACATGGTCCTCACCATTCTGTGTAAATGAAAGCAGCATTGATGTGGTTTCTGGCTCTCTCTGAGGGCTACTTACTGCACCTTGGAGATCACTGCTGAAAATCACTGCCACAGCGCTGGTGGTTATTGACCTGTTTTGAAACCTTGAAAATCAAAGTCCTTTTTCTTCATTTAGCCCCCAGCCTCATAAAGGCCCCCGCTGTTAGCAATACTTGTGGTAAGGATGCCTAAAGTGCAGAAAGCCAAGAACATGCCAGTGCAGTTTGTTAGAGTAGCAGCAGAATATTTTTGTCATTTCTGAGTTGTAGAAATACACAACAGACTCTGAATTACTCATGCCTACAGTAACACTTGCTTTGAATGAAAACACTAGGCTGGGTGCAAGCGCTCCACCTGAATAAATCTTTTAATTCAGTGTTTTTTTCCCACTGTGCCTTCCTATTTGGTTGACTGTGGGCTTAGAATTGAACTAAGCACACAAAACAGTGAAAATAATCTTACTCGTGTGCTATTTGCATAATGCCATGCTATTAGCTTAAAATCCTGCTTACAAAGAAACTGCTGGGTGCTTTCTCCTTGGCAATTCAGAATTCCCATGTTACTTCAAATGTCTGAAACCCTGACAGCAAACATGCAGGAGCAGCTGGACAGTCACTGCTGCAAGACTGCAGGAGGTGGCACTGTAGGAAACATCAGCTGCAGAGGGGTGATGGTTGCAGGGTGACCCTTCCCTCTCCTCTCCACATGTCCAGCTGACCTGAACTCTTGCTTTAACCTAACTTGCTTTAACCTTACAGGCTGGATAGGGTCCAGAGAAGAGCCACGAGGATAAGCAGAAGACTAGAGCACCTGCCATATGAGAGGAGGCTGAAAAAACTGGGTTTGTTCAGCCTTGAGAAGAGATGGCTTAGGGGAGACCTTTTTACAGTATTCTAGTACTTAAGCTGGGGCTCCAAAGAAGATGGAGACTCCCTACTTACAAGGAGTCACATGGACAAGACAAGGGGCAATGGGTACAAGTTGCTTCTGGTGAGATTCCTTCATGCATCCCTGCAACACACATAGTGAAAATTTTTCACTATGAGGACAGTCAAACCTGGGAATGGTCTCCCAGAGGAAGTGGTGGATTCCTCCAGTCTGGAAAGTTTTACATCTCCGCTCAACAAGGTGCTGAGACATGTCATATAAACAATAATATTGGAAGGGTTGGACCAGATGATTCTTAAGGTCCTTTCCAAAATGACATTCTATGATTCTAACAGCAGTGCTCCGAGCACATATCATGCCTTGGGATGACCTGGGTGTTAGGTCAAAACCTGAGCAGAAGTGCAGCAAATGGTAATTGATGGCCCTGCTCTAACCCTTGCCCCTGCCCGTGTCCATCCCTCAGCTCAGCTCTTGCCTCCATGGGTTGCTGCAGCCATGGGATGAGGCTGTGCTGGATGGACAGCCTCATGAGGATGAGTGTGCCTGTGGCACAACATGCTGTCCCCACAGGGTGTATCCCCACAGGGTATATCCTTCAATGCTGAGAGGGTTGTTCCTATTCCTCTTTCAGGATGTGGCTCTCTGCTCTCACAGTGACTTTGGTGTCACCATCATTGCTGGCCCCTGGTCTTGTACCATGGTGGCTGCAGAGGCTCTGCTGGTTGCAGCCATACCACATTTCTCCTCACAGCTGCCAGAAAAGGGGCTGGGAGAGGCTTTCACCCCCATGCAAGTGTTTCTCAAGGGGAGAGTCCCCAGAGTGAGAACAGGGATGCATGAAGCACAGGGGCTGCAAGATCCACCCTGTGAACTCTCTGAAAATCCAAGCATGGACTCCCTCTGAAGTCTGGGTATTTGCTGCCTGCATGTGATTCCTCTGACTTTCACTTCCAGGGAACTTGCTGCAGCAGTGTTGTGCAAATGTCAATTAAATTGATTCCAGGTTTTATGTGTCTGGCTGATAAGGTAGGCTGGTGGTGCTCTAAATTTAGACTCACCAGGAGCTGTTTGAGAAGACAAACACAGAGGGCACCACGCTGATGGATCTCCCGGCAGCACCTGCGTTCTCAAAATGGTGTTGGTCCATGGTTAATGGGCTGAACTAATATTGTGGGACAGCCCTGTGAATGGCAGCAGTGTTGTTACATGTCAATAGTAACAACAGATCAAGCCTTAAGCAGGTTATTCTCCTGTCACCCATCTGTGGACTGTGTTCAGAAAAGGGAGATGATGGAGACAGCGCTGCTTTCAGCAGGTAAACGATATAAGCATAAACCTTGTCCTAAACAAGCAAAAAACCTCCCACACATCAGCTGAAAATCTCAACTTTTCATAGCGATTTACTTTTTGGCTGAGCTTTACTGATTTTGACCTTTTTTCCTGGACAGTTATGTCATTGCTTTAAAATATGATCTGGGATGGTTTTTTTGTGTTTTTTTGTATCTTATTTTTTCCAGTAGATGTTGTCTCTCACCTTTGTGCATGCATCAGTTTTGACAAGTGCCCGGGGTGGCTTCTGCAGGTTGAATTAACTGAGTATTCCTCACATTGTACCCTGGCTGGAGCACCCAGTATGCTCATGCTCCTTTGAGAGGCTGTCTGTAGAGAGGGATGTGGAAATACAAATTAATGAACAAAAGAAAGAGCAGGAAGACAAAAGTATGTGTATGCTGTGATACGATCTTCAATTTGTAGAGGCTCACTCATCCTCCTTCGTATGATTTATTGGAAGGTCTAGTAGCTTGGAATTTCCAGAGAGTGACAAGTCAGCAGGTAAGACTGATAAATGTAGTCAGCTCCTCTCCTGTACCTGGTCTTTGGTACAATATGAAGTTTTTGCAGTATTTGGGTATCCATGCACTTTTGCCCCTTTTTTTCTCTTTGCTCTCTGTAGGACAGTATTTGTACCTGCAGAGTTGTACTGGTACTTCTTTCAGGCAGCACCAAAATCCTGACCATTAAGATTACTTAAACTTCTCCTTCTGCTCAAAAAACAACCAACTGTTTTAATGGGAAAGTTAATTTTTCTGTCTGATCTGGTCTATAGCACTGTGCTAACAAGTTACAAAATGAGGTTTTCATACATTTTCACATTTCAGAATTTCTACTAAAATCTGTAATCATTACAGCTGTAATTATTCTGTCATTTAAGCACTTCTATTTCCATTTTGGCATAATTGGCTACTTGATTTTAGAACACTTTCTTTATGACAGTGTTTTCCTTGATAAGGTCGTCTGACCCTTTACCAAGAAAAAAGATGTTTTTTTCCTTTCTCATTATGGCAATTACCTCAGGAAACAATGGCTTGCTGAATGATATAAATGTCAGTGAATATTGTTCTCTAGAAGACCATTTCTCCCTTTTCTATCACAAGTTAGTAGCTTGCTTGAAAAGATTTGAATTTTACATCCGTGAAAAGCCTCAGTGCTAAATCATTCTGATAGGCAGGACTTGCTAACCCGCTCTTGCTGAAGGGCTTAACTGCTGTCAGATCACAATGTGGAATGTCTGTGCAGGTCACATCACAGGGACATCCACGCAGATCATGACATGGGGACATCCATGCAGATCATGAAAGATCATCTGCCAAGTCCTTTTACAGCAGCCGAGGCTCTGACCCACACTCAAGTGCATCAGGAGTTATGGGTCAAGAAAGGACCTGGGGTGTGTGAACTGGGTTTTTATAGACTAGAAAGCCACTTAGCTCCACAGACAATTGTTTTCCTGTTGTTTTTTTTTTTAAACTACCTATAGGAAATAGTAAAGATTTGAAGCATAGAACAAAGAGTTGATAAACACCCTGGGAAGCTGACAGCTTTATCTGCATGGGACCTGCAGCATTTCTCATCCTTGTGTCCTTCATTGAAAAGGGTCTAATTCTGTCCCTCTGTCTCTAGGATACTCCCCTGCAGGGGAAGGAAAGAATGGTGAGCAAATTAGGGAAAAAAATGTTTTGGAAAAGCAGTGTAAGTCCTTCTGTCAGACCCTTTTCCCACTGTGGCTGACAGAAGCACATTGTCAGAGAAAGTAGACAGGATTCATTATACCATCTCATCATAAAGTCAACTTCAAACTGACCATAGGAATTGCACCCTGAAACTGCCTAATTCTTTCCAGTAATTATAAAAGGCAGTGTACAGTTACTAGCACTAACTCAGAGGTCTTCACTGTAGACATCTGATTTTAGAAGGTGAGAATCTTGTGTCCTTCCTATGGACACATTACCCTGTGATGGACATCTGGGTGAAGAGAGTCTCTATGGTTTTCACCTTGTTCAGTATCTTCAGGTCACTTGGAGCAGACTGTGATGTAGCACTCTTTTTGTTTTATAATGTTGGCTGACAAATACATTATTCATGGGAGCAGTGGCCTACAGGGCATGATTTAAAGGTGGTAACTGCTCAATATATTCCAGGGAATCACCCTATTTTTTAAGATACTCTGAAGTTCCCGAGCAAAATCTATTTTTTCTCTGGAAACAGATTTGACTGATAGATGTAGCATGCCAGAACACACTTTAGCAGAGACAGAAATTCAACACTTTGTCTTAAATATAGGGCACAAATTCCCATCTAATCTGGGGACCAGATATAAAAAGGGTAAGGTTTGAAATAGCTCATATTTTTGCTCATATGAACTTGAATCCTGCTTGCATTCCTCATAGTACTAGAGGAATTTAAACCTGACTCACTGAGCTCTGTGAAATTTTGTTGTGATGAGATCTCAGTCTTCCAAGTGGAAGTGCTGGTCATTTCTGGCAGGAGCAGAACTGCTGGAGATTATGATCTGAGACATGCTGTAGGCTTTGGGAGAAACCTACTGCAGAACATGTGGAAGCAAAACCAGGCTACTAGCATTAATATTTCCTTGTGCCATGCTGGCTACAGGATCTGTCACCTTTGCTAACCAGCCTGGCCAGTGAGGCACAAGGGGATATTTGACTTCTTGTGATGTGGCTGAGCTACCTTTAGCTCAAGCACAACATGAAGAAAGCTCTTGCAGACACTTCAGAAAGAAAAAATAATGCGTGTGAGTATATATGAGCAGACTCAAATTGTGGTTTGTTTTTTTTTTTCTAAAACCCAAGGCAGCACTGCTTATAGGAGCCTGCTGCACTGAAAATGGTTGCAGCTTGCAAAAGATCTTGGGTTTCCAGTCTCCCATGTGAGGTGAGGGATTGGTTGCCTCAAGTAGCATTTTCCCACCTCAAGCTGCTCTTGTCCATCTCTTGTAGCCTCCCTGAATACCTGGGCAGCAGCATCCAGGAGGAGAAGCTGGCACAGGAGAAGGATGCTATGGTCCTCATGAGGTTTGGAGGGAAGAGGCCAGCCAGGGCAGCAGGCACTACAGTGAGGGCAGTAACTGAACCCAAACTGAAAAAGGACATCAGTTCTTTGGACTGGAAAAAAAAAATAAATCACAGAACAAAGCCTGTTCAATACAAAAAGTATTTTGGTTAAGCAATTGTTGGCTACAGTGCAGCGGGAAATTGCCTAAATTAAATCATGTGGAGCAAGTGACCCTTCAGTCTGCTGATAAATTGTGATCCTCTGGTGTCTGGCTGGGAAAATAAACTAATTTCCATTCTTACAGGACTGGAAGACAGCCGTAAGTGTAACAGAAATACATCTATTATCAGCCACAGAGGAAGCTATATATCTATTAGCTGAACTGTCTACACATTGCCTGAAGTACCACTACCTGTCTGAGCAGTACAGCAAGGATGGGACTCACTTGGTCCCAGAGAGGACATCTCTACCCATGGATGCAGCCCTGGCAGAGGTGCTGCTGTCTTCCTGATTTAAATCACTAAACAGCAGCACTAAGAAACTCTGGCAGGCCTGTGTGGGAATGCTTTCTCAAGCTAATTGCAGGGGATAAGAGTCCATGAGAGCTGCCTGTGGTCCCACTGGGACAAGGTTGTGCCTCAGGGCAGAGCCACAGGGCTTTTCCATGAGGGAACTGAAACCAAGTCCTGGAGGACAATGCAGAACTGAGGGCTCCCTTTCTAAGGGCAGGGGTTTCCAGGCATTCACAGCACATCCATCTGTGGCAAAAAAAACCAGGGAGGGATTTGGAAAGGGAGATGGCAGAAACTGGCATGACATCCCAGAGTTTATCAGGTCCTTTTATGGTATACTGCTGGAACATGAAGTGTATTGCAGGTATGCAGGGAGTATGCTGTGTGATGCTGGGGTTTTGTTGACTGCCGTGCATCCAGTGTTGCTGAAGTTTTCTGTACCTTTAACCATTTTCTCAGAACTCTATTTTCTGTCCCACAGCAGCTATGAGGAATTCATGAGAGGGTTTACCCAAGCTGGGATTTGGGGTTCTGCATTTACCTCCCAGCTCTGCTGCTGGCTCTCCCCTGAGGCCCCGTCTAACTCAGGGGCTCTGAGCCTTGCTATAAAATAGGAATAATAAGAATATCCTTTTTCCATCCCTATTTTAAGTCATGCTTATTTATATGACCAGTTTTCCTCTTGGGCCAGGCAGCTTACCAGAGGGAAAAGGGGCTCACTGGTGTAACAGCATCTGATTCAACACTTCTGCACCACTTAAAGGAGTGACATTAAGCAGCTCCGTGATGTCCTATCTACACTGCAACACATCTGTGCAGAGCTGGAATGTGGGGGTTTCAACACATGGCCAGGTGTGTGAGTGGTCCCCAAGGGGCAGAGCATGTCAGGCCAGGTTTATTCACTGGATGATGCAGCTTGTGCCCGAGATCCCAGATAGTTGTGGCGTGCCAAAGGGGCACCACTTCCAGGTTTTATTCCATGTAAGGAGTAGAAGTCTTCCTCCCTCCCTCCCTCATCTGATTTTAGCAAAACACACAGTGATGCAGCATGCTTGAAATTAAAACTACTCTGTTAAATCTCCTGGATCAGTGTTGAGGACAGGATGGACAAGCAGATAAACATACTGTATGTGAGCCTTCTCTCCTTAAGAAAGCAGTCTAAAAATAGTAATTTCTGGTTGATAGTTGCTTCTCATGTTTAAAAGATGCTTTCAGTATTTGATCCCAATTCTGATTCCAGTTGCAGCACTGGTCAGTTAAATACTTCTTCTGGTTTTATTGGAGCAAGCCTACATTTTCACACTTGCAGATGAGATCATGAACTTTCCTTTCTATGTATGGGTAACTAATTTTCTCTACTATATTCTCTCTTGGCCTTGAAACAAAATAAGCATTTTAAGATACTTTGAATTATGCTTTTACAGATGCTAAAGTATAATTATGGTGGGAGTTTTGCTGCTTTCACCCTGCAGCCATGATTGGAAGGAGATATCTCGGTTATGTAGAAATCTTTTACATCAGAAACCACCTTTGGGGTCAAGGGGACATTAATGGGCAGTTGCAATACAGCCAAAAGCAGTGTAACTTTTATGATAATGCAATTACATTTCTATTTGGGAATGAAAATAGCAATCTCCTGTTTGCTAGGATCAAACATCGGATCTCAGAAGGGGAATTTTGCAGACACCAGGCACAGCAGTAATTACTAAAAAAAGAAATGAATGTTAGAGACATCAAGGCTTCTGTTTTTTAAAAAAATGTATCCTTGACAAGGTGGAATTGGACTTAATATCATCACTTTTTGCTTTAAGATTTCAAATAATATTTTTACTAGAGAAACAAGAGGACTCAGCAATAAGAGCATGAGACATTCTTTAGCAATCTGAGGTACTTACTACATCTCTGAAAGCATTATCATCACATTTTTTGCCATGAAACTTTCATGAAAATAAACTATTTGAAGACTTCTAGCTAAATGTCTTGAAACAAATCCCTCAATGATTTAAAAATAGACCTTTTCTGAAGGACAATGAAAGGTGAATTTTCCATCTGTATTTACCAGCTCATATTAAAATTCTAACACAGACCACTGAAAAATAGTTCTAACCTTTGCTGATTGGTCACAATATATGAAAGCATACTGAAAAGTTTTGCAATTTTGAAAGCTGAAACATTAAAAACTACTGATGGGTTTTGAACATTTTCTTCCCTGTATTCAAGGCCTCCTCTGTGTTCAAGCACAACAGTTCAATAAATGCTGGATCTGAACTGAAAGATTGCTAATCACTAAGTACCTGAAAGAGAAAATTAGGGACCTTCTCAGGCAAAACAAAGAACTTTATTTGATTTCACAATGTGTAATTTTTTTCCTAGATATGCCATGCAGTGCTTCAATAATTCTGGCTTCTGTGCTAAGATCCTTCGATAAGACACAGGAATAAGAGTTATGCCTGTATGGGGTGACAGATCCATGACCCTGGCCTTTCTGAGAAATCAGGATCACTTCTTATTTACAATCCTTTAAAGCTAATATTTACCACCTCAGCCTTGCTGTTTCCAGAACCTCACTGAAATAGTATCTCTCTAAAATCAATGCCAGCCATGATACTGCAGCAAGCTCACACCCAACCAGGAACAGGGACGTAGTCTGCCCCTGACAACCTTCATCAAAATCTCTAGAGGTAGTTCTGCCACTTGCCTGTCAGACCTCAAAAAACCAATGGCCACATGGCTGCTAGGAAATGTGTAGAACCATGAAGACCTAAATTGCATGTTTTAGCTACTGAGAAACCTTTGGGAGCAGTGCCTACATTAGGCAGGGACTTAAGCTCTGCCAGGGGAGGTTTAGGTTAGATATTAGGAAAAAATTCTTTCCAGAGAGGGTGATCAGGCATTGGGATGGGCTGCCCAGGGACATGATGGATTCTGCATCCCTGGAGGTTTTTAAGAAGAGACTGGATGTGGCACTCAGTGCCATGGTCTGGTAACCACAGTGGTAGTGGATTAAGGGTTGGACTGGATGATCTCAGAGGTCCTTTCCAATCAGGATGATTCTGTGATTCTGTGAATAAATTGGGAATAAAGCAGCTGGTGATGAGTCCTCACATCAACACTGCTGGTGGTTCTGGGTTTTACTTTTGGACTAGATTTTGTCCAGTGCCTTGGAGGAAAAGTCACCTCCTTGCATGTGTCTGCAAGCTGTCCATGATGCTGGTCACTGCTTTGGGCCCTCATGTAGCCCCCCAGATAGGAAAGCTGCTGGCACCCCTCAAGCAGAGCTTTGATTTAAAGGAATCTCTTCTGATTACACCAATGGGCAGGAAGCTGGAGAACTGGGGGAATCCTTTAAAAAAATCACTAAAGCTGTAAGCAAAGGCATCAATACAAAAACAGGCACAGATGACCTTGAAAACATTTATGATGTCATCTAAAATATATATATATATTGGTAAAATCTTAACAGTGTTCTAACTATCTGGAAAGCAAGATTGTATATCAGAGGAGGCCAAGTTTATCTTTGCGTGCATCCTCCTAGTAGCAAAAAAGTTTCTGTTTCATATCTTTTTGACCTTGTGTGACTGGTTGACATACTGGCTGCGTTTGGCAGAGATGTCAAAATAAAAACTGCTTGGCTTTTTTCTTCACAAGGTTTTTAGAATAAGATGGTAAACTTCAGTTAGAGACACCACAAAGGAAAAAAGACTTTTTTTGTATCAAAGCTATGGACTGTGTGTTTTGCAGTGCTTTAAGGCAGAATATTGACTAATAAAAACAATTGCTTGCACAGGTTTCATTTTATCTACTTAATGAATCAGCAGCTCAGATTGTTTTAGAAAGAAAAGTGAGTTCTCTTCTCCTGCTAGAGGCACAAATTCTGATTCTGCAATATAAATTAGATTGAACGTAGGCATTTCCATTGATTCGACTCAATCTAGCCTAATTTTCTTGGATATTTCTTAGCTAAGCTAAAGCATTGCCAAGAGGTATAAATTGGGCTGATGTAAACCAAAGAGATATTAGTGATTTTTACAAGCCACTCTGTCACAGTTAAACAGATGCAAATTTCTTCAGTGCTGTTCAGGATGTAAAGTTGCTGAACAGAAGAAGTTAGAGGCTTTGTCATTAAAAAGAATAAAAAAGAAAGAGACAAAAATGAGATTGACTGATCCTTAATGTTGATGCTTGTTTCTAACAAGTTAAACAAGGGAGGCTAACCTAGATCCATGGCAGGTGAAGGTTTGTACGTTCTCATAAGATTATACAATGTTTTATAAAATTAAATTTACTCAACTCATTCAGTAACATTTTCTTGTGCAGCCAACTTGCATTGAGTCAAATGCAATGTGTTGTTGATTAGCATATTTTTCATGATCTGCTGAAAATTGGTTGCAAGTGTGTATCTGAGGTTTGGGACCACAACACTCATTCTACTTTTTGTTCTGTACCTGTTTCCAGCATTAATAATGCTACTGCTAACTTGCTACCTTTTTAAAAAATTATTTTTAAATTAATCCAGACACTGTCATGGAAAGCTAAGCAGCAGCAGATAACAGGGAACCCTTAGGGAAAAGTAACAGAGCAGGACAGATGTACTGGCAAAAAAATCCTCCAGGATTTTTTTGAGCAATATGAATCCTAGGGCCCACATGAGCTAATAGGGTATAGATGGTGTGAAATAATGCTTTAGGAGTTTCGTGGTTTTTTTCATTATCTCATTTATATTTTTCACCTTTTCAACTATGACAATGGTATAATTATACACCTTGTGAAAGAAGTGCTCCTTTTGTTGAAATCTGCTGATGGATGAATTCACTGGATGTGACAGTGTTCTTGTATTAGGAAAAAGAGTTATTCCTGGCCATTTTACTCATGCTACTGTTGACTTGTCTGAATTTTGAATTCCCAGCCAGCCTAAGGCAGGGAAATTTCTGGGCAGAGTTGAAATGGCTTTAAGAAGGAGAAAAGGACAAAATTTTGGGCAGAAAGCCCAGGAGAATTGTACTTTAATCTCCCATCACCCCTCTCTCTCCATCACTGCCCTTGCCCAGCCAGAGAGCAGAAACAGGACTATGCAATTTAAGCAGCCTTGATTCTTGCTGATAATGAATTCTAAAAAGTCAAAGGAAAAAAACCTGTTTGACCATTGATATAAATCTGTTTCTGTAATATAATTGAATAATTAGAAATTGTAAATAAACAAAAAAGAAATTTTCAAATGGTCATTACTTAACTTGGGCTTGTCAAAGCCATTCCTTTTTCACAAGAAAGCTTGAAATTTTCAAATGTGATTTTCATTCTGATATTTTGAAGTGTGCAAGTTTAATTTCTGTAACTTTTTTTAGGATATTTTAATTTCAGAATTTCAAAATTTAATTCAAAGTTTTACAGGTTTCTCTTATTTTAATATTATTCTTTGTCACACAGTGACACAGTATTGTGGTGCTGGTAAAGCAGAATATGATGTGAAAGGCACTACTGTTTGTATGTACACCTAGTTAAGGACAAAAATGTTAAGGACAATTATTGCACCTTATTGATGTTTATTTTATTTTCCTAACTCTATTATAATTTTAAAAATCCTACTTTTATTAAGTGTGCAAGAGCAGAAATGTTTTGGGTTTTTTAATTAGCATATCAGACAGTGGTGGGCCTTGGTACAGTAATGGCTCTTGTTTTTCTCAACAATTATTTCTATCTTTTAATATGTCTTCCTTTCATATTTTTTCAGCTATGGTAAAGTTACAGATGTTCTATAAAGTTTGTTTCTTTGCATCTGGAATAATCTCTGTCTTTTTTACTAATTTGCCAGTTTCTTTTAAAACCATTTGGAGCCAACTTTCTTTGTTTTAATAGGACTATTATTATTTAGTATTACTTTATCTTTCAACAGCCTTAATTAGAACTTCAAATTTGTCTTGCTGGCAACATCAAATATAAAACTTCAATGTTCAAATCATAATTATTCCCAAGTGTAAAGTTCAGGTTTTTTCTAGAAGTCTTAACTTATATATTTACAATAAAATCCAACCAGTTCACTTCAGCTATCTTGCAGTTCTAGAAATGTAAAAGAAGCAGTGTCTCACTGAGCACTTATGGACAAATTTTTGGTGAAGTTATATTGAGTGTACAGAATGTGCAAGACATTCATACCCATGTGAAGGGTTATTTATACTTTGCCATGTACCACTGATAGCACAACTGAGCAGAATTTTATTTCAGTGGTCTATGAAACCCTCTGAAGTCAAACATGTCTTCTAAGGGTGAGTTCAGCAATGACAGCACAGCTGGAGTTCTGCACAGCTTGAGTCCCATGCTGGCTCTTTTCAGTGGTTCCAGCTGAAGATACTGACTGTGGGGTCCACCTCATTTGCCTAAAAGTAAGATATCCAGTGTCTAGAGCCAAGTATCTAGACTCCTACTATAGTCAGAGTGGAGAGAGAGATTTCTGGTGGCACGAATCTGTCTATTTGTCTTAGACCTGTTTTCAGCAGGTGGGAACTGGGGACCTAACTCTTACTGGCCAAAGTTAGAAGACATGCCTCTGACCTGGTATTTAATAAACAATGAATGGAATTCAAAGACTGCCATATATAACTGCTAAATATAAACATTTATAGTCAAAGTATTTGGAGCCTGTGACGACTTCTCCTGCATTTATACTACTGCTGCCAGTATTTCTTTCCAATGTATTTGTAGTTAAAGAGGGCAGTCTGGGCATCATCTGATGTTATATGGTAGAAAGAATCAGATGAAGAGCTGTATATCTTAGATTTTAAACATCTTGGTGGTAGGTCCATTGTGATTCTGTGGTACTGCAACAGAAAGTACAGAAAGTGTGAAAAAAGGAAAGTCATCTGAAAGAAGGAAATTATTTTCTGAATTAGATGACTTTAACTGCATTAATTCAATACTTGTGATTTCTCTTTCCTATGACACTAAAGACATAAAAAGGTATAAATAAAGCATTAAATGTTGTTGCTAGTTACAGAGAAGAAAGACTCTTTCCTGGGAGCTGAGTGCTTTCATTAGCAAAACCATTAACAGTCCCTTAGCAGGAAGGCAGAGGTGAGGCATGGGCCCTATGCCACATCATTTGCAACATCACCTTTCCTCTTTACATTTTTACTATTATAACCCAACCATGACTGTTACCATACATGCAGGTTTAATAAAATTAGCAATACCTTTTTTAGCCTGGGGCCTGAAATAATAATCCATAAAGAGATACCTTTATTTGGTTTCCATGAGTCATAACATTTATGCAGGCTTTAATCTGTTCTTTTCTTTTGCAATCAAAAAATCTTCCAGAAGCTTTTGTTAACATAGGTTGTGAGATGAAAGAAGAGGAGACTTACAATTTGCCTGTATCAGGAAAAATAAAGAAGTTGTTTGCATTAGGAGTGACAGCAAATGAGATTAATTTAATCATGAGGTAAATCTTTTGAACCTCAGGGCAACCTCACACCATAAGGAAGTGAAAAGCTAGTGAAGTACAGAAAGCCTTAAGGAATAAATGTAACTATTCTTTATAACAGTCACTCTATTAGCAAGAAACCATAAGCATTTTTTTTTTATTTTATTTTTTTTTTTTTTTTTGTGGCTAGCATACCATCTCTTTTGCTGAAAGGCTCCATTTGTTTTACTTGAAAGTCAAGTTTAAATTCTGTGTTCTCTTGCAGTTTAAAGCAGCAGTACAAGCAGCAGGAACACATGCAGCTTGGGACACACAGCCCTGCTGGGTTTCTCATGTGAAGCCCCAGTGCCATCTTCTAGCATGATAGACAGCCTTCCCAACCTTTAAAAAGGTATGTAGCATCCAGCCCCTCCCATCAACATAAAAAGGAGAGCAGGATTTTGAACAAACAGATCTAGTTCCATCTCTCCCTGATTTGTGCTCACCTGTCTCTGCACTGACTGGATCAATGTGCTGGCTGGAGTTCTTATGGACCAATATTTCCATTACTCTTTCTCTGGAGTATTTTATAGGACAGCAGGGGTGGAAAGTGCCCTTGGGGATACAAGACCTTTCACTGTGTGATGTAAAATGCTTTAAGTCAGAACAAACGCTGTGGCTTGCAATTCCTTCATCAGCCTCAGGAAAACTGCAGCAAGCACACCAATATACAGAAGTGTTCTTTCATAAGGATGGTTTTCAAACTATTATTCCAAGCCTTAACTTCCCTGCCTGTGGCTACTTAATCAAGGTTGTGGTTCACCTTTTACAAGCTTTAACCCAGATGTCCTTAAAGCTACAAGAAGTTCTTTGAACATCATGGGGGTTTTTTGTCCCAGAAAAAGCAAACTCAAATTTAAAAGACCGAACTATCATTCCATGAATGCTTGGAATATAACAGCATAGCTGAACCTTGATACTGGGCCTGGTGATATAATCAGTAAACCCCTTACACATTCAGGACATAAGCCTTGGAGAGAAAAAAGAAGCTGAAGCATAATTGTGCCAAGCAATGTAAGCTGAGGGTCATATTCACAAACAATTTTCCATTTGTGTTCTGCCTAAATTAATAGCATCTGCTCCCACTCACCAAATTACTCATCCTCTGTTAGTGGAAAAATCTCTGCAATTTTAAAATCAATCTTTCAAATAAGTAAACAGATATATATTCTTAAAAGAATGTAAAATCTCTGTCTTTAAAAGGCAGGTACAGACAGAGCTGAAACTGCTTGTGAGGGATAACAAGGAGACTTTTCTCAATTAAGGTGAAGCAGAACAGACTGTGAAGTAAAGGAGATACAAGTAGGGGAATGCTGCATGACACATCCTACCTGCATGTGGCCTGGCAGGCTTCCCAGTGTGGCACCAAATAATTGTGACAGTGGATGGTGACAGTGATGGGTCTGCTCTTCCTCTCTTCCTTGCAAAAGACACATGGAAAACTTCCTCTCCTCTCCTCTCCTCTCCTCTCCTCTCCTCTCCTCTCCTCTCCTCTCCTCTCCTCTCCTCTCCTCTCCTCTCCTCTCCTCTCCTCTCCTCTCCTCTCCTCTCCTCTCCTCTCCTCTCCTCTCCTCTCCTCTCCTCTCCTCTCCTCTCCTCTCCTCTCCTCTCCTCTCCTCTTTCCCTCCCCCCTTCCCCTCCCTTCCTCTTTTTTTTTTTTTTTTCCTTTTTCTTTCTTTCTTCTTTTCTTTCCCCTTCTCTAAGTCTAGAAACTAAGAAAACAGCTTTGCTCATGGTGGGATCAATCTAAGCAGCAAATTTCAGGCAGGGGGTGCTGCTGTGGAAGCTGTGAGAGCTGTGTCCCTCTGTGGGATATCAGCATCCAGGGAACAGAAGCTCTCAATTCAGGTGATCTATACCTTCATGGAGTAAAAGGCATCCCGTCCCTCTCTGACCATGCCAAAGTCCCAGGGGAAGGGTGCTACAGCCCCAGATTATGTTGATATGGATTTGTATAATTTGATTTAGGAACTGAATGAAACCAGAGATGATAAAACATAGGTCTGTGGTCTTGTATTAGATGACTTACATGGTTCCAGGCAGGTAACCTATTGCTGCAAAAATGTCATTTTGGGGACCATCAGCCCATGTTAGGTGCAAACACCACTGTTTCTCCTAAAATAATTTAAGTTTAGTTTTGTGGTAAAGTTATATAGACACAATGACCCTTAACATCCTTCTGCTCAAAGGCCCAGCCTTCACACCAAGTCTACACAAGTGGGAGGCTGAGAAGATAGGTTGCATTTACAAAACAGAACATGGCCTCTTCATATCTTGGCTGATTTCATGACAACCCTGCTATTTCTGCCAGTGTTTTAAAAATTAGTTGTTTTATTTTGTGCATAAGAAAAAAAATGGAGAATATTATACAAGTGCTGTGAAAATCTTATCTGGCTTCTTGGTCTGTTTATACAGTTAATAATACAATTATTCCACTTGAGTCTTACACTGAAAATCAGTTTTCATTAATTTCATGTAGCCTTCTGATTGCTGTTTTTCAGCCTAAAGCAATTTGTCTTATTCTGTTTCAGATGCATTTTAAAGTGAATTGTGAATTGACAAGGTCAAAAGTATCCTGGTATTGCTATGGTTATAAACTGTAATTTTGAAAAGTGCTTTGTTTATAGGAATGATTACCTTCTCACCTTTTTTCCAAGTGTGATTTTCTCCTATTTGTTTCCTTGAAAAAATTTTAACTGAAACTAGAATCCTAGAATTTACTTTAATTTATCAGAGAAAAGGTCTTTCAGTGAACCGAAGATAGAAGTAGTGTTTTTAACAAGACAGAAAGCATCATTAATTTTAGGAAAAATCTGAGTAGTTAGAGAATAAATATTTCAATTTTACATTCTGTGCACTGGAAGCATTCTGAAAGTTTCACAAAGTATTTTAATTTTCAACAGATACTTATTGAGAATATCCTGTTCTTTGGATATTTTTTTATTAAGCTATGAGATCTTTTAAACAGAAATCTTCATCTACATCAGTTCTTCTCTCTCTAGAAATTAACAGGCAATTCACTTAAAAAAGAAAAATAACTATTCTCTGCTTTCTCTGATGTGCTACCCAAGGCAATGAACTGTGACTGATCTGAAAGAGCTGTCACCAGGACCCGTTTTCTCCCTGTTAATGCATAATAATTTAAATCTGAAAATGTGAAAACTCTCGAAATCTTATTTCTCTTGTTGAAATTTCAAATTTTGAAATTTAAAAGGCAGTGGATTTAAATCCACTCAGATAAAAGGTTATAAATTGCCCTGTCTCCATAAGGATCTTGTCTCCATCTACTGAAAGGGAGTTAGGAGACCCCTCCGTATGCAGGCCAGAGAAGGGAGAACATAATTTTCCCAGACACTGAAGTCCATTTGTGGACTTGTGGAGGAAAACAGGACCTTTTTTCATGCTTCCTCCTTCTCCTCTTGTCAGAGGTCTCAGTGGTGACCTGTCATGAGTAGCCATCGTTTCCCATTGTTTTGGGGCCCATGAAGGAGGCAGGCCTCTACTTCATTAATTATATTAACCAGGTAACATTGTTTTCCCATCACTTTGCCTGGGCAAAAAGCCTAAGTTACTAACTGCATGAGAAGGGGGCTGAAGCATGTGTTTTTTCCTCCTACAGTAGTTAAAGGAACTACTGATAGAAAGCCTGATAAGAGTGCTAAATATATTGATCTGGTGCTGGGGTTTTATGTCTTTCAAAAGAATTGTTGAATAATTTTGGTTCAAGTTCAGACAAAACAAACAAATTAAAACAAGCACACAAACAAAGCCTCAAATCCAGCCTGTCTTCACTGATAGTGTGGTGTAATTAACTATTTTTGATGCCAGGGATGCAGTTTCTATCTTTAATGTGCATGTGTTTAATCCAAAGTCCAAGGAGAGTTTTATCACTAAAACAGGGCGGAAAGTTGAGCAGACGCTTGGCTTATAGAAAAATTGAGACAAAATCCAGTTCCTACAAGTTTTGGGATTATGCTGTGATTCTTCCACTAATCTTCATTATTAATTGGTATATAGGAAGAATTCCCTTCCAAAGGCTTATTAAATTCATGCTTCATTGGCTTCATGCTACCTAAGCTATGTCTGTGTGCTTATGTAGCAATGTGCTACACACTGGCATGAAAGAAGACAGGATCAGAGTTCAGTGCTTTCTTTGTTCAATTTAAAGTTCCTTTTCAGAATTTTAAATCAAGGATTTCAATTTGACAAAAAGAACCTGAAACACAGAAGCCTTACCAGCA
Organism: Phaethornis superciliosus; assembly: GCA_023637945.1. Taxonomy (NCBI): domain Eukaryota; kingdom Metazoa; phylum Chordata; class Aves; order Apodiformes; family Trochilidae; genus Phaethornis; species Phaethornis superciliosus. Next base: position 79,347,035 of record JAJQWJ010000003.1, on the reverse strand, counting down.
ATACTAGGACCAACACTAGTGGCTTGTACAGGTGAGAAGGAGACAAAGATTACACGTAAATATTTCTTGAAAATCCTTCTTGAATGGTAGGATCAGAAGAAGCAACTGAAAGAGAAATGGAAGAAGGAAAACAGAGGTGAAGGTGAAAAAGATCAAATAGGACAGTGTAGGTGATACATAGGGCTCTACAAAGTGCTTGCCAGAGTAGTACACTTAAGGTGCAGCCTACCTTGGTCCATTAAGTCCATGTGGCATGGCACACAACACTGGTCCATTGATGACTGGTGGTAGGTGCCAGATGTGTCTCTTTGTAACTGGATCCTGGAGACTCTCTACCATAACAATGCCCAGGTATAGCCTGTGCAAAATATGGCAGCAACAGCTGAAGAGACAGGGGGGAAATAAGCAGACCTCATTGTGGCGATGTTCAGACCTCATCTACGAGCATCCAGACTGGCCCTAAGGAAATCTCAGGGAAAGCTTTTTCTGCTGTCAGAGAGGAAATACTACAGGACTTGTCTTGGTGAACTCACTCATGAAAAGTGGGCAGAGGGAGGTGTACCATGAGCCAGGACTCACTTACTGGCACTCCATGTAGGACATCTACTCCTGAGGAGCCCAAAGGAAACAAATGTGGCTAGTTGCTAATACTCTGTTCCTTAACATGGCACTTACAGATGAAAGTGAGGCAAAACAGCCTCCACCACTCTTTCTGTAGCTGACCTCTGCCCAGATACCCAGCCCCACTCTGCCATCTGTGGATTTGACACCATATGTCTTGCTCTGCAGTGTGAGTCCCTACAGATATTGGCCCCATATCCCTGAACAAGAAGTTCATCAACTGTTAGCTGACGCAGATTTCTTCTACCTTAGGCAATTTTCCAGCTTCCACATTCTGGAGCACAGCTTTAAGGAAGAGACTGAAGCAAACAGACAGTCTGTTCTTCTCATGTGTTTCTTGGAAGACACGAGTTTCTCAGCCTACAGATTTGAACCAGTCTTGTCATTTCAGTTTGACCACACAGAGGCTGGGAGGATGTGGCCAAGTTTGTGGAGTACCTCTGGAGATGCTCCAGCAAAGTCATCTTGTTTTTGCAATGAAAGAAGCAACCCAGCCTGGTACATACATCACAGACACCAAGTAAGGACATGTTTCTACTGAGGTCACTTGTCTAACTGTGGCACTTGATGGGACCTCTTTCTGGTTTTGGTTTGGTTTTTTTTTTTTTTCTGTTTTCTTTTCATTGTAAGGATGACACCTTCTGCTGGAAGGGGAGGTTTGGAAGGCTGGGGTGCATTTTTGTGTGTCAGTCCATATCCTGTACCTACCTTCTGCCTGAAATCATGGACACTTTGCTAACCAGGGAGTAGATATGATGCTTTCATATGTGACCAATAAGTTGTGAGGAAAAGCCACTGATTATATCACTAAAAGACATTCTAAACCCTGATTCTGAATCCCAACAAGACCAAGATTTCACAGGTTTTTGAGGCAATGGTTCAGTTTATATCATTGGTCTGCTATAGAACTGGGCAGACTTTTATGGCAGTCACAAAAAAGGAAACTGGGGCAGGTTGCACCAAAAAGCATTTTAGAAGCCACTAATAAGATTTTATATTGTTATTCTGAAGGGCATTTTCTGCTGCTCTCAGCAGAATTTTGTGACTGGCCTTCACAAGATGAAAAAAAATGGTGTATACTTACTTCATCTTAAATAACAGTGCAGACAGTATGAGAACAAATCCCAGGGAGGGCAAGGAGATTTGCAGTTTCTGTACGTGCAGAGAAAGTCTAATATTAGATCTACAAAAAGGCCCAAATGTCACCAAGCTTCCAAATGTCACCTGGCTTCAAAACAACAGCAGTTGACCCTTTTGCAGTGCTCTGGAGCAGAAGGATGATCTGAGCCTGCGTGTGCTGAGCGACAGCTCTAATCCCTGCATGCTGGCTGAGGCAGGGAGGAGGGCTTCCATCCCAGACATAGCTTAAAAAAACCCAGCAGCTATCATCTTTGACAAAGGCAACCAAGTCTCAAGGACTTGACTCCAAGCTCAAGAGAGGGAGCAGTCACATCCCTTTCTGCAGGGTATTGTATTTTGGTGCATTTAGTTTAATCACCCACTGGGACAAAAGTGCTACACACTGACTTATTTCAGGAAAAATACTTTTCTGAAAAATGTTTTAAATAGGTATGGTAAAATTGCTTAATTTTGGGCTTTTTGATTAAGACACATCTCCACATCAAAGAAGCTGGTACTGCTGGAAATGTGCTTCAGGTCATCCCATCAGAAGTGGTGTTTCCCTGTTGAGGATGGTGCATCTCTGGATGTGGGAACTGGTCCTCTTTAGGGCACTGGAGGTCTGGAGGTGAGACAACTTCTCTTCATTTCCAGTGCATGACTCCTAAGAGGTACCACACTGCTCCATCAGATGAAAGCTATATTTGTAATGAGACTTACAACTCTATTTTAAAAACAGAGCTCTGCAAGTGTACTTCCCATGAAACAGTACATCACAATGGAGAAATGCAATGTTACATGACTTAAAAATAATGTTTCAGGTCCAACAGACAATGTGAATCAGCTCAAAGTGATTGCAAAAAGAATATTTTCTTGTGGAAAGAAAATAATCATAGAATGGTTTCAGTTGGGTGGGACCTTAAAGATCATCTAGTTCCAAATATCTGCATGGGCAGGGACACCTCTCACTAGGCAAGGCTGTTCCAAGACCCATACAACCTGGCCTTGAACACTTCCAGGGGTGACAGAGTCACAACCTTCCTGGGAAACACGTGTCAGCATCTCACCACCCTCACAGTAAAGAATTTCTTCCCAATGTCTAACCTAAATCTTCCCTCTTCTGGTTTTAAGCTATTCTCCCTTGTCCTACCACTACATGCCCTTATGAAAAATCCCTCCCTAGCTTCCCTGTAGACCCCCATTTTAATAAAAATTCATTGAACATCCCACTTTTCTTTTCCTTTCTGCATTCCATGTATGTGTTTGTGTGTCTGCATGTCAGTGTGTATATAATTAACACTACAGTATGAATGTACCTTGTGCACAGCACAGATTTCTCTTCTTAATGCAGGCAACCCTGTGGCTAGTTCCCAAACTTTGGCCACCTGCTTGAGCCCGAGGGGCAGCAAATATTAAATTAACCGTAGTCTGACATTTCTTTGATAACTGACATTTCACAAACGAGGCCTCCACGTACATGTGCACATTAGGAAATTAAAGTGTAAAGTAAATAAGATTATCATTGTGTGTTTCTTCTCAAAAACACATTGCAAGTTGTAATCTCTCCCTCTAATGACTGAAATTCTGTGTGCAAATCCAAGTAACTTAATTTACATATCTCTAATGTGCACCATTCTGTTGTTGTTGCAGGGCCTGTACCCAATCCCTTGTGAATTAAACCATTTCATCATCAAAAGTTGGCACCAGTGAGGGCAGATAACTCTTCTCACCCACATTGAGTGAGGGACCAGGCTCCTCCTGTCCCCCAGAGCACTCCTGGTGATTTTACGGGAAGGCTTCTGCCACTGTACAGCTCTCTGCTTCCTCCAAAACGTAATTATGCTCCAGATGGGGCTCAGTTATTGATCTCATTGCATTCCCTCTCAAGCCGGTGGGATTTTTTCTGTCTTTGGTGATGGGAGGCAATTAGGTCCACAATAATTGGGTTAATTTCAACTACTCAGCCAGAATTTGGCAAGATGCTGAAAAGCCCTGTCCCTCTAGGCTGAGGAAAGACCCTATCACTCTCTGCAGCTACCTGAAAGGAGGTCGTAGTGAAGTGCCAGTCTCTTCTCCCACATAACCAGTGATAGGACAAGAGAAAATAGACTCAAACTGCACCAGTGTAGGTTCAGATTGGATATTTGGAAAAATTTCTTTACAGAAGGAGTGGTCAGGAGTTGGAAGAGGCTGCCCAGGGAACTGGTGGAGTCGCCATTCCTGGAAGTGTTCAGAAATTGTGTGGATGTTGCACTTGAGGACATGGTTTAGTTGGCTGGTGGTGTTGGGTTAACATTTGGACTTGATGATCTTAGAAGTGCTTTCCAACCTCAATGATTCTATGATTCTGTCCACTGACAACTGGTATAAGACCTCTAGGTTGATAGCTGCCTCAGACCCCCCTATATTGAGATATAGAAAATGAACTGAACGAAGCAAATAAACTGGAGGATCAGGTACAGACACTCAGTAGATGATGGACAGGGATATCCACAGCAGCCCAGTCTGACATGTGAATTTGTTTAAATACAGGGATTCACACAACATCCAGGTTACACATTGGTTACTTCTCACAGATTTTCTACTCAGTGAGTTTATCACAAAAATTTTATTCATTTTTCTACACATAATGATGATGTGTCATAAAGTTCTAAGTATGGTGAGCAAACAATATTCACTAAGTCCACATTTCTTTCACTTTATTCTGTCATAAATCCCAGCAGCAAAGAAAGAGGAATAGTTTCTTTCCCCAGTGCTCACACATACAGTTTTGAGATAATAAAAGATTGTATTGTCAAGTGTCCATATCATTAGGCATTGCACGGGTGGGAACTGAGCACTCCAGAAACAATTTTTTCAGTCTAGGCTGACTGTCTCCAGGGCATTCCTCACTGGGGGATTTTTCTGTAGGTCTTTTTTTTTTCTGCATCAAAGAGAAATTTTTTTCCTCTCTTCTGCAAATTGCAATCCCTTCACTATAGACTCAAAAATGGTCTCAGATATTATTGTTTTTTCCTTTTGTTTCTAACATCAGTGCTGCCCGTCAGTTCTCCACTCTTATTTCCCACAGATTTAATTCCAGGAAAATATACACTTATCTTCTCATCACTTGAATCCTTTAATCTCTCCTAGTTAGATCTTGGTGAAACCTGCTGTGCTGAGTAAGGGACAGTGGTCTGAGAGGATTGCCAGATTTTGGCCCAAGCATTCTCCTTCTTGTTGTCAGAGGGAGCTGCAGGTGCTCAGGGGCTGATTCTGCATTGGTGCAGATTTTTTGTCAAACTTAAAAAAAATTTTAAAGCCCTGAATAGTCGAGTACTCCTGTTTGATTTTCTCTCCCATGTCCTTCAGGGCATGCCATGTAGCAGAGTGTAAGGCACCCCTTATTTCTAAGGAAAAGTAAGTTAATGAGATGACTTGATTGCCAGCATTTCATTGTTGCTCCCACCACTTCCTCTCTCCTCCCCTCAGTGAGGTGCAGGGGCAGCAGGGTAGGAGAAAGCATCACTAGAAATGGCAGTGAGTAGCTGAAGTGCACATTGATTTTAGGCTCCTTTTTTTTCAGGGGAATGTATATCTGATCCTGTCAGAAAACTGGAGAACTCCTCAAAACCTTTCATCCCTGGACCACTCAGATTTTGAAGTTTCTTGGACCAAGAGAAATATGTCAGTTTTACAACTTTGATACTGGAGGAAAATTACATTTCTGCAATCTAAAAGCTCTTCATTACTCAAATGAATGAAAGAAAAGGGAAAGCTGGTGATTTGAAGCCTGAGCAATTAGTAGTGCTCCCATTTTCTTTCCCTGTTCTTTGAGGAGATGCTTAATATTCAATTTCTGAACATTCCTCTGGACTGCAGAAAATAATGAGAACTTTACTACAGAAGATGGAAAAAAACCCCAGAAACAATCACAAAGAAAACTAAGAGTAGATGTTCTGTGTTATGAATGATGTGGTGAGAGATTGACAACTCTTTTCATGTTGTGATCACATCCTTTGCAAATAGGCCTTCCAAAATTGTGAGAAACTCAAATTTTCAACAGCATGTTTAGATGTGAGATCCCTTCTCTAATGATTATGTCTAATGATGACAACAGACCTGTCTCTGATTGCTTAAGGTTGTAAAGAAGCAGATTCATTTGAGATGCTTTGGCATTATTTGATATGCTCTTAGATACCCTTGCAATCATACCATAGCTCTTGCTCAGAGCATAAACAACAGGATTAGTTTTTGTGATACCGTTCTGTAGCATAACTTAGGGTTATTTTCTGGAATTTGAGAAGGACATTCAACTAGCTGATGATATTTTACTATCCAGTATTAATTGTTATTAGATTTGTGGTTTCTCTCTGTCCTCTGGTCTGACACATTTATATTGAATATCATCTTCATTTTTACCATGAAATTTTAATTTCCTGTACTTACTGTGTAAAGAAGTTCAGATACTCTGCTTCATGTTGTATACCAAACAAAAATAAAGTGTTATAAGGAGAGGCTGAGGGAGCTGGGGTTATTTAGCCTGGAGAAGAGGAGACTCAGGTGGGACCTTATCACTTTCTACAACTCCCTGAAGGGAGTTTGTGGTCAGGTAGAGGGGTTGGGCCCTTCTCCCAAGCAGCTGGTGACAGGATGAGAGGGCATGGCCTGGAGCTGTGCCAGGGGAGGTTTAGGTTGGATATCAGGAAGCATTTCCTCATGGAGAGGGTGATCAGACATTGGAATGGGCTGCCCAGGGAAGTGGTGGAGTCACTGTCCCTGGAAGTGTTTAAGGAAAGGCTGGATGTGGCACTTTGTGCCATGGTATAGCTAATGTGGTGGTGTTAGGTCATAGGCTGGGCTTGATCTCAGAGATCTTTTCCAGCCTCAGTAATTTGGTGATTCTGTTAGGAAAATGCTGTATTTTCGTCTCTATGCTTGCATTCTTAACTGTTTTCTTGAGCTTTTGTTCTTATATAAATGTTCCCTCTTTCCTCCAGGTATGAAATATTGCGCTTTCTGAGTAAATAATTAAATCTCGTCTAGTAATTTACTTAATTTTAAATTAATTCTTCGAAAAAAATTTGGCCCTCTGCAGAAGAAGTGTATTAGTCCAGAAACACAAAAAAATCTTCCAATGGATGTTCTGCTTGTTTTGAACAGAGAACAGGAAGAAACACTGACAACTTTTATACTGACTACTTAAACTAAGAAATGAAATGGTAGTTTCCTAGCTGATGGGGAAGGATGCTGGTTACAAGTGCAGGTATCCTCAGGCATTTGGGGTGTCTATTGTACAGGAAAAAGTGGGCACTGACATTCAGGGTGTGATGAGCAGTGTAGAGTCAAGCTTCTGTTTTAGAGATGTAAGATTGCCTTTGCCTAAACCTTGCTGGAAGTAGCTCTTAACTGTAGAATCTCTGACAACTCTCTGTGTTATACAAGAGATTTATTCAAAGTCAAGTGCAAAACAAAAGCATCTGCTCATTCATGAGTTTAGTCGTTCAGAAGTGGTACCTAATGCATACCTCTGGGAGAGAATAGCCTCATTATGAAATCAAGTCTGAAAAATTCCCATAACCAGAAAGCCTTGGCTCTCCCAGAGCTCTAAATTTTACCGATTTTTCTTGTACTATGCTCATTAAGTATTAAGGAAAAAATTTTCAAGGAACTAATAAGCAGGAGAGTCTCTTTTCCGTAGCCATCTGGTTCAGGTGGATAATTATCTTCTAACATCTGTTCAGGAAATACATACACTGTATGGCAGTATTTAAATTGATGATCTTAAGCCATTTTCTAGTGGACACAAATATCTGAAGTTGCTATGAGGTTCTGAGGGTCTGCAGGGTCTCCTCTGGGAAACACCCAGCATATTCAAATAGTAATGCTGCTAAATGGTAACCAACAAACCAAATTTGCTTACTGGCAGTTCAGCTTGTCAAGAAATGTGCTCTGTCTCCCTATAAACTTGAGTGAGGATGTAAAAAAGAAAGATTTATGCATCCATATTTCCATCCTGTTTTCTGTAGCACTGTCAGCAAGTTCACAAGGCTTTCATTTCTTTTCCAAAGGAAACTTGAAAAAAAAAATTGTGCAAAAGCCTAACAGCATCTGCTTGATTTCTACAACCTAATGGAATCAAACATGCATCAACTGCAAAATTGCAAGAGTCTCCTCTATACAGTCTCCTGTTAACTCATCAGCTCCTGTCACTGTCAGGTGCTTGCTCCATATGAAAAGGCTCTTATTCTGTCAGGAGTTCGCTGAGTAATGTTCTCCACTGAAAATGCCAGGCTGTTGAGAGTGAAAGTGGGAATAAGAGAGGGTCTGTCTTTGATAAATACAGCCATTTGAGAACATTTGAGAAAAGAAGTTTCACCATGTTGTGCTTTAATAGTTTCTAATTTATTTTCTAGTCCAAATCAGCTTTCAAAATGCAGAGAGTCTGTATTAAAAAGACATAAAGATGATCAAAAGTAGAAAGGAAACCCTAAACTCTTGGAGTGAACTAATCTGAAGTGTATTTTAGGTAACCATTTCATTCCATTTTACAGCATTTCTATAAGACAGCTGCATGACCATCTTCTGATAAGCAAATCTGCAGTGTGTTTCTGAAGCTGTATGGCCTCTGCCTTGGTGGACTTGGGGGGATTCCCCAGTACATCCTCTGCAGGAGTGTGCCTGGTGACAAGTGCAGCCTTCCCCTCTGAGAGCCCTGTTAGCACAGTTGGGATTCCTTCCCCCAGAGAGCACAGAAAATGTCCCCACCTCTTTCTTAGGTGCTTGTCCAAAAGTTTCTGCAGTCTCAAGTGTGACAAAGCCTTGCAGTGTATGGAGCACGGGTCCAAGACGGCATCTTCACATCCTGATTAATTGCACTCTAATCCAGTAGCAGGGATGAAAATGTAAGGGATCCAACTGCCTACTTGGACAGGTAAGAGGTTGCTGTTGCCCAGCTGGAACACATCACAGCTGCTTTTGCAGTCAGTCTGTGTGGTGCAAGTGAGAGAGTTTGGAGGTAAAGTCTTCCAGAAGCCAAATGAGTGGTTGCTCTTCAAATCTAACCAGTTGCTTCTGTCTATGAGCGAAATAGTCAGTGGCTTTTCCTTCTTTAGCTCCATGAGCTTTTCAAAGAGTGCTACTGCACAGCCCTAATCCTCCTGTGCACAGCAGGTGACAGATCCCAAAATATGTTTCTGTTGAGAGAGGAGAGGAGAGGAGAGGAGAGGAGGAGGAGAGGAGAGGAGGAGGAGAGGAGGAGGAGAGGAGAGGAGGAGGAGAAGGAGAAGGAGAAGGACCAGGCATCCAAATGAAGATGGAAGACCTCAAAGCAATCTTTGCTGCTGAATATGGGCTGTCAAGGAGTGCAAAGGAAATAAATGGGAAGCAAAAAAAAGACATGCCTCAAACCTATTCTTTGGGAAAGAAGAGTAAGGCATGTAACAGCTCTGCCTCTTTTCCCTCTAGCTGTATGTCCAAGACAATTTCATAATGTATATTTCATGGACTGAAGCTCTGTCTTTAACAGACTGAGAAATTTAAATAAATCCAGCACCTCTTCCTTCTTTAAGGATTATGGAAACCCAATGCTTTTTCCCAACAGAACAAAATCTATCAGTCAAGAGCCAATGTAACTTTTGACTTTGTTTCAGTGACAGCTTATTGATCAGAGATGTAAAGTATTACATTTTAAGGATAGCAATCATGCTATCATAATGATGTTCCTGTTGACATTCTGCCCAGGGTCTATTTAAGCTTACAGCATGACTTTGTGATCCAGAAACATAATAATGCAACAGTTAGTACAAATTACTTACCTGAAAGCAAAAAAAGGACATTAACTTTTATTGCAGGGCTTTTGTAATCCAGTTATCCTCATAAATGTGTTCATAACAGAATCTACAGTTAATTATTTACTAAGGTAACTTTGGTCCATCTTTTCCACATTATCATAAGTATCTTTTGTCTTTTCAAATCAAGCCCACAGTTTTAATGTGGCAAATCTGGTTGTATGCAATTAAATAACATGGTTATGCCTGTAAAGATATATTACATGCAGTAAACTCAAACATTTTCTCTTAAATCCCAGAGCTTTTTACATTGATTTACTTATTGCAGGTTGTGAAGGTGTAGATAATTTTAAAATGGCTTAGCCTAAACACATATGTTTTCATCACAGTAATAACCTCCTGACTGAGCCTCGTTAAGCATTTACTGATTGTGAGATGATGGTTTCCTATCTCACTTTAATTGGAGGCAACTGTTCCAGCTGGGCTGGCTGTCTTATACAGAAGATGATGACATTGTTAACAGGATAGAGGTTCTTTCAACCATCTGTCTTCAATGGCAAGATGCTGGGTTATCTTCAACATCTCCCATTACCTGGGTTTTTCAAAGGCAATGAAGAGGATAAAACTTTTATTCACGTTTCTTTGGATATAGTGAACAAATACACTTAGGCATATCTGGTAACTGGAACTTCCTTGCAAAGAAGTCTAATTGGTGAACTATCCTCAATATATGAAACTTAGCCAGTATTGTATTTCCACAGAGAGATGTGAAGATTATAAAAGAAAAAGCTGTGGTAACTAATGGTGGGGGGGGGTTTCTGTAGTTTATGTAGCAATTGTACCTCTGAACTCAGACCACTGGATTCTGAAGTTCAAATCCAATGTGTGTTCAACAGTGCTTGCCTGGGACTCTGGAGCAACAGCCTTAGAGCATCATCTCTCACAACTTCAAAACTGTAAGTCACAAAAAAATTAGATTTACCTAAAAATAACATTAAAACCAGTGAATGACACTTATCAGTGATCTTCTGCTTTTTCTACTCATTTTTTATGCATTTTTGACTTTGGAAAGTTGATATGGGTTGCTTGCAAAAAATTATAGCCCCAGCTTTTGTGCAACTGCTGTCACTCCCACTATTTGTTGCTCTCTTGTAACATGCAGGATGAGTTATGCATTTGTCTCAAGTGGTCTGAAGGCCTTGAGAAGAGACAGGTTGAGAAGAGATAATAGGGGAGGCCATAAAGCTTCCCTGATAAGAGGAAGGGCCACAAAGATTGAGAAGAGACAAGAGAGTTCCTTGATAAGAGGAGGCCATAAAGCTTGAGAATAAAAAAGACTTGAGAAGTAGAGAAGACTCCTGGCTGGGAGGCTCGTAGCTGAGCTACTGAGAGGACAGCATCATATGAGAGAGAGAGAAACCTTTCTGCTGCCAGGCCCTCCATTCTGATAGCTGTGTTGCCAAACTGCAGACAGGCTGAAAGGCACTGGGACACCTCCAGCTCACAGGACAGTCTCTGCTCAGAGGCTGGCTAACCACCAGGTTGGCTCCAAACCCACTCAAGGTGACTACTGACCTGGGAAGTGGGGCTAAAGGAACTGGGCAGCTTTTGCAACTGTTTTCATCACTTCTCCTAAGACAGTCCCCTGAGAAAGTCCTGACAGCATCATCCAGAGCCTCCTGGCAATTGGGCAGGGTGTCTGCATGCTTGTTGGCCATCTCTGGGTGAAGATAGATGGAGAAGGTGGGAACAATGTCATTGTATATACCTAACATGAATTAGCAAACTAAGCCAAGGACAGGAATGTAAAGTGGTTTTCAGTGAGATAAAACTCAATGAAGTTAAGTACAAAGGGCTAAATTTAAGTGGAGGACTTTAATGCTTGATGGGACATACCTGGCTTAGTGTCAGTACTGCAGGAGGAACCATACATAGGTGTAGGATGAAGCCAAGGAGAAAAATTGAACTTTTATTCAGGAATATATGAACAAAATACGTGAGTAAGGTCGGATCATACTTATAGCTGTAGAAATCTAAAGTGAAGGTCACTTTCTTCTTAGAGTGATACCTTGTATGTGACATCTGAAGACTGTTATCTAGTAGAATGACAGGGACATGAGAAAGAGTCCAGGAGAGACTTCCAAGAATGTGAAGAGGTTTACAGAGGCAATTTATGAGAGAAAGAGAAAGAAACCAGAATCACTTTGTAGAAAACAGAAATCTGAGCAGGTAGAAGAATAAGCATTATAAACAATGTTATTAGCTGCTAGAAAGGGAAAGAAATGCTCAGGGACTCTCCTTCACAGCATGGAGAAAATCTGCTTACTGTTAGAAAGAAGATTCAGGCTGAATATTAGGAAAATCCTTCTAGAAGGATGGTGAGTTATTGGGCACAAGTTAAACAGGGAAATCACAGAAAGCCCTGCTCTTTCGGTACTGAGAATGGGGTAGCTAAAGCATGTGCTTGGGCTTGGCAAAAGTCAAGTCCATCCTGCCTCAAAACAGACTGCCATGGACTTAGGAATATTTTGCTGATTGACTTTTCTACCACTGCCCCTCCTTTCTGGTGCTTTTGCCATGTTCTCCCTCCACACAAGCTATCTGCAATGTTTCTGTACCTCTACCATCTTCTTCAGGCCTCCCATTACTCCAGGAAATCAAGAAAGAAATTGGTGCCTGTTGATGAGCAAAGCTATGGGAGGAATGTGCACTGGCATCCCAGGTCTTGGACATCTTCAGAGTTGTTTAATTTTCCTCCCACGCCACAGGCCTGCAAAGGGTCAGGATCCTCCTGCACCCTTAACAGCTGTATTGATGCAGATAGATGAATATATATGTTCAGTGTCTCTGTTCATCTTTGTTCTTAAAGGATACTGGAAGGTGCATTAGTGCTGCAGGTGACAGACAGAACTGTGAGTGACAGGCATAAGTGGGGAGAGGGGGTGCCCACCTTTGTCACTCACCAGCCCTGGGGGCTGTGCAAACTCAGAGTGAAAAGCATTTACAAACAGTTAGAGTTACAGGAGTTAGGACTTAGAAACAGTGGAGAAGGCTGAAACTTGTTTGTCAGGGCTGAAATTAGGGCCCCAGAACAGAAGTTTCAGATATCAAGTAATTTGAAGTCAAGTTTTCTGCAGTCGGTGGTGGTTTTTCAGGATTAATGTAAACACCTTCCAAAAGGAACATCCTTGTATGCTCTAAGGACTGGCTGATAACACAGTTTAATGTGTTGATTAATAAAATGTCCCAATTTCTGTCTGATATTTAAGCCACAGAAACAAAATGCAGAGGGGAAGGCAGCCCACAGGTAAGCCCCTAGTAATTTTTTAAAACCCCACTACAGTAATGTCTCAGATCTTCGCACTAGGATAGCTGTATGTGTGCACATTCACCCCACAGGAAAGTATTTGTCTTGTGTTTTAAAAAAATGGCTCTAAGAAATTCAACAACAAAATGCTTTAATGAAGGGATCAGGTTGCTCTGTGTATGACCTTTTACAGTATTTTTTAAAAAAGAACTCAAACATTTGGCATCTGAGAAACAGAAACACAGCATCATATGACACATTGCTACAACCCTACCTCTCCTCAGCCAATGTACTTTCCCAGTGTATCTATAGAAGACACATTTATACTTTCCTTTGCACAGGGTTAAACAGAATATACTTCTGTTTGCCTTCTGTTCAACCATTTAGCCCTCAAAAAAGTCTGGCTGCGCAAAATCACATGAGACCCTGACCCCATCGATCTTGTACTTATTACACCACACTGTAACCGTATTTCCCATCAGTAAACCCACAGAGTGCTTTCAAATCATTCTCACTGGTTATAGCTGGCCTTAATGGGCTAGGAAGGAAGCAAAGACAGCATGGCTGTGCATTGCAGTGCTATATTTCTTGATTTTCCAATATGTTGAGAGTTGCTGAGCTCAGTATTCTGGAAGGACAAGACTTATCACCAAGCACTAACTAACTCAGAATGGATTTAAAAAATTAAAAAAAAAAAAAAAAAAAAAAAGAAAGGAAAAAAAAAAAAAGAGGAAAAGAATTGCTTCTGAAATGATCACAACTAAGTATCACAGACCAAAAATGAATGTTTGCAGGATCTATACAGTTTATGATACTCTACAGTATTCAGTATTTCAGTGCCAAGGCTAAGCCAGCATGCTTTATTTCTCAGTGATATAAGAGGCTCATCTCAAATTAGCTTTGTAATATTGGTGTGATCTGTAGACAAATATGTTGGTGTCATCTCAAGCAAACAGACAGAGTTTAACATGTGCATAACACAAACTATAAGGCTTCTGCCACCTCCTTATAATAATACATCAGTGATTGTCTTCATGTGTGTTTCATGCCTGGATTTACAAAGACAAAAGGGCTGGTACATTGCAGGCCTTATCATGAGAGCACCATAAGCTTCCCCCTTAATGATATGTGCCAGAGCCAGCTCCTGGTTGGGGATCTCTTGGGTCCCACAGGGAAAGTTGGTCTTGGTGTCACTATGGAAGCAGACGATGCCTGGAAATTCATGTGGGAAGCAGATTTCAGAGCAATGTTGTGATTTCTGCTGTTTGATGAAAAAAAATATAAAACCCATGCTTCCCTCGAGTTCAGAGGAAGGCTAACTGAGCAGCTGATGGTACCCACAAAAGCTGGGGCTCAAACCCCACAATTTGGCAGAAGTCTTAAAAAGCACTGGTGTTTTCTTCAAAGGAAGAAGAGTCCTGAATGTGCTGAATTGCCTTTCCCCAAACCTCGGCTTCTTGAGTGCTCATTGTACACAGACACTTGTGCTGTCAAATTTAACTTGCTGAAACATTTGTAGAACTATTTTTAAGCTCAAGCACTTAGAGCTGCCCTGCCAGAAGTGATGCATTTGATGTGAGATGGAATAGTATTCAACAGCAGAAGGGCTGAATTCCCAAAATCCTCAGCCAAAGCTCCTGTGGAATCGCAATGAGATGAGACAAGATGTGCATCTTCTGCAAGAAGGGTGTCTGCAGGCATAATTGCATTGTGTTGGTGTCTGCAGATCTGACAGAAATTGGAACTGAATATCCCATCTTTCCCTGGTGGATTTTATGCAGTGTAGGAAAATGCTCAGCACAGTGAACAGAGAAGTGATCTTTTTGGAAAGCAGATGTTAAGAGCCCACAAAAAGTCCCAGCAAGGGTGTAGGAAGTAGCTTTAGCCATGAGAAGTACACATGCAAAACCTGATCTAACAATAATCTCCAAAAATCACATTTGCTTCTACTTCTTAAATGGAACTTTATTCCCTCTGGAATAAAAAGAAGCATAGAATTTTAGAAATTACATCCACAGAAGTGTAAGTGGTATAGAAAAACCCAAAGCTCTGAAAGCTTTCCTTGAAAGAAACAAAACTACAAGGACCACTCAAAACTCTCCTAAATCTACCTAAATTAGGCTTTACTAAGTCTAGCAGAAGGAAAGTGAAACAAAATTTATCTTGGAATTACAGGAAAGGGAGATAGTTCATATTTGAAATACTGCATGCTTACAACACATGTATAAAATTAATTAAGCAAATAAACAAATCCCAGGAAAAAAAAATGTTCTTAGCTTAGCAAAAACAAAATTATACCAGATACATGGAACCTATTCAGAAGGCCTGTTTGGGGGGATGGTAAAAATTCATCCTACTTGATTCCAGTATTTGAAAACAAAGGTTCAGAATCAATGCCTGGTAAACTGCTGGTCTCTCAAAATGCAAGAACATGATGTGGGAGCACTTGCTCTATGCAGAGACAATTACTGATGTGGTCCTGCCCACTCCAGCTTCCTTTTTACTACTGGTGGCCAGTCTGGTTTTCTAGCCCCTCATGCCATCTCTCCCTCTCTGTTTTCTCACTATTGATCAGGATTTTCATCTCTGTATTTACCATTTTTATGTTAGCTAATATCACAGACATTAGGTACACAAAGACACATTTTTCTCTTTCATTCTCAAATTCCTGAACTCTTGACTAAATAGTCTTCTCCTAGAACAATGATTACACTAAGACAAATGGAGAAAAGGGCTTTAGGAGCAGAAGGGAAAATGCTCACATTTCACCTCTGGGAATGCCAACCTAACCAGACCTGGCTGCTTTTCTTCATTTATGAACTATTTCCCCACAAGTGTTACAGGCTAGATAGCCTTTGACCGGTCCTGTTAGACTTAAACTAAGATGGACATTAAACACTTTTTGGTCAATCTCTGCTTCAGTCTTCCTCAGCCTGTAGATCTGTGAAGCATGTCATAATACATATCTTCATCCCTCTTCTGACCTTTCCACTGATGTTTTCTGAAAATTGCTGGGTTCTTTCATGACTTCTGTGTCACAAATGTAACTTTTTTGAGATCTGTCTGACACAGACTTGTCTTTAGCTATCCTCTATGCTCAGTGACTGTTATAGAACTAGCTTGTC
Organism: Phaethornis superciliosus; assembly: GCA_023637945.1. Classification (NCBI taxonomy): domain Eukaryota; kingdom Metazoa; phylum Chordata; class Aves; order Apodiformes; family Trochilidae; genus Phaethornis; species Phaethornis superciliosus. Next base: position 79,331,094 of record JAJQWJ010000003.1, on the reverse strand, counting down.
ACATTTTGGCATAAAACTTTCAAATTAGGTGTCCTTACACTGATTTCAGCTTTTCTGCACAGCCTCTAATTTGATCTGACTACATTTCAAATTTTATTTCTTCCTTCTGTGTCTAAGATTGTGTTCCTTCTATACAAAAAATCAGTCAGCTTTTTCTTCTCTCCAGCCTGCACATGACCAAGGGAGTTGTGCAGAACACAGGATAGAAGTGTCTGCCCACCACTGACCAGCTGGAAACCACCACTACCAGAAAAGCCTTGTTTTTCTCTGGTAGCTCTAAGTTCAGAGAACATCATCTTCACATGGTCGATGGGAAAGAAACCTGCTTTCTGAAGAGGGCTGTGAGCCTGCTAGGAAAGGACAGACCCTTCAGGCACTGAATATACAAGTAATTTCTCTGGAGATTAGGTAGATTAGGAGTTTATCCAGGCTTGGTCACATTTTGAGCTCATTTCCACAAGGAAGTGAAAGCCTTAAAACCATCTTTGCAACCATTTCAAAACTTTGGTGCAGCATTTTGATGAAAAGATTTTCTGCATTTTTCTAGATGTACAAGAAGATAATGTATTTTTCCCCATCCTTACTTTCAACTTCTAACTTCCCTCTCTTCCATACTTGTAGCCCTTCAATATTTCTATCAATAAACAAGTGTCAAAAGTTTTGTGAGGAAGATGAGACTAAGAGTTTCCTTTCCCTCTGAGGACAGAACAAGTAAATTAAAGGGAGCTTTCTCCCTGAATGATGATCAATAATGAACTTCACAGCTGTGGGGAGCAGCTTCCAAATCATTTTGGGCTATCTGGACTTGAGCTCACCCCTCATGGAAGAGCTTGGTGGCTTTTCACCTGCTGAAGAGTGAGCTTGGAGCCTGCTTTTCAGCATTTCCACGCCATAGCGTGCAAGGTTTTCAGGAGTAGTGTGCCATTTTCCAGGATACAAGTACACCACATGTTCCAGGATATTGTTTCCTGTTTCATTTGTCTTACTTTTCCACTTGGTGATTTTAAAGGCATTTAAATGCTTGCATTTTCTAGGGTGCAAAATTAATGCTAATAGATCAACTATTAGCATAATAATACCACTGATAACAATGGTATTTATGTAGAAATCAGCATGTTCTCAGGCTTTCAGCTCATTGAGGAGCTGGCTGCCTTACCTGCTGCTGGCCAGCTGTGTGGCATCTTGAAAGGAGGATAAAGGGGGTGGGTTTGCTTGCTGAGATCTCTTGCTGGCCTCATCCACCTCAGTAGTGCACATGATGTGAATCACAGACAGTTCCTGGAGAGGGGCTCCCAAGAGCCCATTAGGCACAGAGAGATGGGGCTTTTGATTACAGTCACACAAAAAGTCCTGAATCACGGAGATAAGTTCCACCTCTACACCAAGAGGTGAACTTTACCATGCCCAACCATGCTATTGGAAAGTGAGGTGTTTAGGCAAGGTTAATTGCCTTGACTCCTCTGTAGTCAGTAGAGGGAATGTCCAGAAGGGTTTTTTTTTCATCCTGTGGCAAGTAGGTAGGAAAAGTGTGATGGCTCATCTTCTGGGTTTGCCTCTCTGATTTTATGCACTCTGGAGGGAGCTTAGGGATTAGCTAACACAACCTGGTGAATCACAGGGATCATGGTCAAGCATCTGTGTCAAATCAGGTCATTACCAGAGGAGACTGGGCCCTGCTGCAACTGTGCTCACAGAATTTTCAGGTGTGGCACTGGGATTTTTCCAGCAGCACCCAAAGGCAGAAGGTCCTGGCTCTCCCTGTGTTCAGCATCCCTGGCTGGGGCTCGAGGCAGAGGACCTGCTGGTTCTGGGTTCCTTAAAAAAAAAGCATTTCCCAAAACTCATTTAGGTTAGTCAAGAGAGATTACTGGACACTCTATCATGTTTAACCTTAAGACTGTATTTTCTTAATGTTTATCTTGTAAGGATAACTGGTTAGTGGCTATTCAGCATACAGATGAGGTCAAGAGACAGGAAAAGATATAAATCAAACTCACAGATACATAGACCTCAAAAAGCTAATTGATGGGCCACTTAATGAATGACTCAACTATAACTGAGCTACAGGTGAAGCTTTGTAATAGGTAAGGAAATCAAGATTACCATGTGTCTTATGAGAAAGAGTGATTTTATCACAAATTGAGGGGGTTTGTGGGATTTTTTTGAAGTTATTATGCAGGATTTATGGAATGAACCAAAGGGAAGCATCAAGGTGGACAGAGAAGGAACCATGTGGGGAAAAAAGGTAAGATTTTAGGCCATAGCCATACATAATGAGAATGGTCCTGTGCCTGAGCACTGCAGCCTGCCCTATCTGCCCTATCTCCTTATTGAGCTCTAGCTATAGATATCTGCTGTGTGAGTGTCTTCCCTCCTCTCTGGGTGTGACCTGCTAGCAAGATGCAACTCAGACTAGCTGATGAGTAGGACAAGGGGTCTGTGGATGATTCATGGAAGTTGTAGTAGCTGGTCTGTAGTTGAGCCTTTGAAGAGGTCTGGGTCTTAGAGTTGCAGGACTTTTGCTTCTTTGAATGGTTCAACCTTTGATTAGCATCTCCATTCTTTTCCCCAGCCAGCAACATCTGCATTTCTCCCTAGAGGAGCATGCCAGTTTCCCTCCAAGTAATAGTTATTCCATTTCTATTGCTGGTGTGAGCTGTCCCATTCCCCTCATCCCCAGTGTTCCCAGTTTTTTTGAACAAGGCCAATTGATCTGTGGCTGTCATGAGGACAGCCATCTAAAACCACAGTTTTAGATGATGGGAATGAATTGGATTTCTTCCTCCTTCTGATCCAGACATCCAGATGCTTCCATCTGATCCTCTTCCTCTATTAATATTTCCAGAAAAGCAGTGCATTGATGTCACAGTAGAAGTAAACCCATTTTTTAAAGAATATGATGGTCACACACTCGCTTGAAAATTGGGATACCTTGGAAAAGAACTAGAAAGAATGGCTCCTACTGCACACCAAGTTAAAATTACTTGAATTGCCCCAGATGAGCCCTCCCTCATGTGGCTCCAGTGCTGGATTTGTATGCAGTGACAACTGCTTTTAGAAAAGACTCCAAGGCATGAAATTCAGGTTTTTAATTTTAAAAATTAGGCAACACTTTCACAGGAAGGGAGGTGGGCTTTTTTTATTGATCAGAGCTGTAGATAAACTGTTCTGATTTCTCTGTGGTCAGCATGACTTTGCTCAATTAACACTACAGGCAGCATCTAATCTATGGCAATAAAAAAAAACCCAGAAGAGATTATTATTAGCTTTTGAATTATGCAAGGAACAAATAGCTGCTGCTTAATTTTCCATTTGGTTCCACAAGAGTTACCACAGACATTAAAAGACTAGCAGAAATATTTACCAGAGTCAAGTGAAGTTCATGACATTTGGGGGTTCTATTGAGGTTTCCCTCTCAATGTATTTCTTTCATTTACCAGTCTAATTCTGGACTACGGTTAATATTACTGATCTCATCTTTTAATGGGTGTTGTAACTAATTTTTCTGCATTCATTTGTTTCTCAGCCATAGCAGAGGTCCTTTCAGTCTTCCAACTTTCCAGAAAAAAAGGAATTTTTTGGTAATAAAAACCATTTTTTCACTCTGACTTCAAGCTAGAGGGTGACTATCCTGAAGCTGCTTTTCAAAATATTGTTTCTCAAGTGAGTTCTCAAACCTTGGTCTCTTCAGGATCTTCTAAATCATAAAGGATTTTTCTCCATATAAATTTCAGATATAGTGCCTTGCTCTCATTCATATTATTTTCATTATCCAACATGTTTACCTTCTAGTTACAACAGCATCTTGAAGAAAGAGGTATTGGGAGTAAAAATATCTAAGTGAGAAACATAGAGTGCACCACATTCTGTCACCTATTTTGTGTAAATAATAGCTTTTGACAGTCCCATTGTGATAATAGGCAACTGAATAAAACAACCACTCAAGTGTCATTTTACCTAACACTGGGTAAATTCTAGGATCTTGCACTTGAAAAAGAACAAAGAACACCTGAAACATATCTCCCAAAGAAGAGATCTGCAACTACACTTATTATATCTTTTTTTTTCCCACTTGAGAATAATTTTCATATTATCAGTGTCTTCCACTACTAGACTGAGCAAGGAAATCAGTGATGTTCTTCTAATATCTCTAGTAGAATTATTTTAAGAGATTAATTCTATTGGTGTCTATAAGAAACATTTGTAGTTGTTCTTACACTGTAGAACCATAGAATAGTTCAGGTTGGAAAAGGCATTTGGGGGATTCTTAGTCCAAGTCTCTGCTTGAAGCAGAGCTTGCTTCAAATTCAGATTGGGCTGTCAGATCCTTGTCTGTCTGAATTTTGAATTTCCAGGGCTGGAGATCCCCCAGACCTTGGACATCCCAGATCTGTGCTTCATCACCCTTAGAGGAGATAGTTTTTTTCTTATGCCTGCCTTCAATTTCCCTTGCTATAACCACAGCCCATCACCTCTTGCCTTCCTGCTGTGCAGCCTGGGAAATCCCTGGCTCTGTTTTCTCTAAACTCTCAGTGTTGATGGTTGATGACAGCAGTCAGGTGCTCCCTAGGCCTTCTTTCCTCAAGGCTGAACAGACCCAGCTCCCTGCCAGGATGAACCTTTTCAATCTCTGTATCTCCAGGGGTGGTTCAAAGAGCTGGAGGTAGAAAAGACAAACATTTCCACTGTAACAGTGCTGTTATCTTATGATCCTAAATCGTAATGGTTTGGTCCCTTAGCTAGACAGCTCACCGACGATTTGCAAATAATTTCAGAAAATACTATGCCAGATTCCACACTGTTTTGATAAATGAAAAGTTACTATCATAATCAAACCAGTGCAGTTTCTCTGCCTCCTTCATGTGATTTTTTTTTTGTTTTCCATTTTTATTTTTGTAATTTAATGTAGTTTATGTAAAACATACCCAGGAGAGCAGACGGAATTTCTGCAATGCCCCAACAAGTGTAGTTTGAGGAATTCTCCCTTTCCAGCTGAGAAAGGACACCCAGTTCCCTACACAGCTTTTTAAAAAGGTACTTCTCCTGTAATACGTTTTGTGTCTAATGAAGAACAGTGTGTCTCATCTACTTGTTATCATATAAAGACATTAGCAGCTACACAAAAACAAGAATAGGTAGGGAGCAATTAAAAAGCTTTATCCCCAAATAAAACGCTCCTGCTACAGAACTGTAATTTAATTTTGAATAGTGACTGTGCAGAGATGAGCTAGACCCTGTTTGTGGGTAAGAGTAATATCTGTTATTAGATCATCCAGTACATTCACACTCTGCAATATTGCTTTTAAACCTAGGTCGTAGAAGTTGGTATCTCAGACAGACTGGCACATAGTGTCCAGCACGACTGTCACTTTCAGCAGGACAAAGAGCTCTGCATTCAAATGAAATCCTAGCATTTTTCTAAACTCACCTTACCACATAGAAGGGCAAAATGGTTCACAGAACTGCTGAGGCTGGAAAGGACCTCTAGGTACCATATAGTCCAACACCACTGTTAAAGTAGGGTCAGCTACAGCTGGTTGTCCAGGGCTGTGTCCAGTCAGGCTCTGAATATCTCCAGGGATGGAGACTCCACAACCTGTGCCAGTGTTTGGCCAGTCTCACAGCAACATTTTTTTCCTTATGTTAAGGTGAAAATTCATGGGTTTTGATTTGTGCCTTTTGCCTCTCGACCTGTCTCTAAGTACAGCCAAGAAAAGCCTGGCTCCCTCTTCATTCTTTCTCTTCTCCAGGCTGAAGAGTTCCATCTCTTTAATCATGAAAAAGCTTCCAGTCCCCTCACCAGCTTTTGACTTTTTCCTGGGCTCACTATAGTACATCCCTGTCTCCCATGTGCTGAGGAGCCCTGACTTGGGCCCAGCAGTTCAGATGTGTCTAACCAGAGACAGGATCACCCTTCTTGGCCTGCTGCTTCCCCTCACACAGCCCAGGATGCTCTTGACTGTCTTTGCTGGGAGGGTGCATTTCTGGTTTAAGGTCACCTTGGTGCCCACCAGGACCTCCAGGTCCCTTAAAGCTGGTTTCTAGTCAGACAGCCCTTAACTGTACTGGTTTAAGGGATTATTCCCCACTTGGTTCAGGGATTTGCATTTCCCTTTGTTGAGCATCATGAGGTCCCTGTCAGTCCATTTCTCCAGCCTGTTGAGGTCCCCTTGGATGGCAGCACAGCCCCCTGGTGTATCAGCCACTCCTCCCACTTTTTTCCATTCCTCTGCTCTTCCTGTACTGCTCTCTTTACAAACTCACATTCCTGATTGATTTCAAACTTTGTCAGTAAACCATCAATTTTACAGTTCAGACTACCCCAAAAGGGTATTGTCTCTCCAGACATTTTTAACCAGGTTGTGCTCTATCTACCCCTGGCACCTCAGATGCTCTGCTCCTATTTCATCGAGTTTTCACCCCTGCAACTCCCAGTGTATTTCATAAGGGAATACATTTCTGATTGCACTCAGGCTCAGTGGAGAGAGGTTCTTTTACCTAATAAGGAACCAGGAGAAAGCTACCAAGCACTCCCAAATCAAGTTAGTCAATACCTTCAGTTTAAGGCAGTACTACAAAATTTTGCTGGCTGAAATACTTGAAGCTACTAATTTTCAGGTCAAACTAATAAAGCAACATTTGATCTCATCAGGAACAGAACAAGGTCACAGTGCCCATACTGTGCTTTTAAATGGTTTCAGCCAAGATTACTTTTCTCTGTTTTCTGAGTATCAACTTTCTTTCCCTTTCTTGCATTAAGTCTAGAGGAAAGCATATGCCAAGGTGCAAATACTTATATAATGGATAACTACAAAGTGGCTGCATTTAATATTTAACTTATAAATTTCAGAAGCTTATGTCTGCAAAAGCAATTTTTCTTCATTAACTGAACTAGTGACATGGGGGAACCCTTTATGCTGTTTAGTTAGTTGCTCTAATTAGTTCTTTGGAAGTATTTACCTCTCTACAGACTAGATGGGAAATTTAGGCTCTTAAAACTTGGTAATTTGAATCATGCATTTAATCAGACTCAAAAGTTGCTTTGAGTGATGGCGAGAACACTTTGTGAATCCAGGACTCATGGCTTAAACAGAAAGTAGAGATCCACAATGTTCTGGCCTCGCTTGCAGTATTTTAGAGGTACAAAGGAAAAGTAACTGCAACAAAAATGTTAATTATGCAAAAAAACCCCACCAAAACTCTGACTAAATATCTGGATTAGTATTGGATTTTGCATAATTCCTGCATAATCCACTGTCTGTAGAAGAGCTTTTTGTTCCAATATGTAGATGGTTATGAATCTGTATGAGATGTGTCAGTTATTATCAGGTTATTGTCTCTATCCTGATATCTTTGCTCTCCTGAAATGCAGGAATGGTAATGCAATTCTCTTTTAAGAAGGCAATAGGAAAATATTAAATAAAATGGTATTTTTATGAAAGAAAGAATAGAATCTTAATATCTTGGAAATACAAAACCAGAATTCAGTTATTAGATATTGCTTTCAAAATAGACAGAGATGTGTTGTTCCCTAAACAAATAGAGTAACAGAGCTATAAACTTTGTCACTGAATCTTGCTCACAATTCTGCACCACATCTTTTAATATTCCCTGTTCTTCTAAAATTTTTAACAGCTGAACTTTCTTGAGTAATTTATCTCAGGACCTGTCTATGTATAAGGTGAAAACAGCATATAGAGTCAGTACATAAACTGAATAGTAGCATGCTGGAAAATATAGCTCCATTGTCAGGATGTGTTCTTTGGTCCTCATTATTAAATATAAAACAATTTTTTTTTCTTTGTTCTGTTTTGATTCTGATGAAGGAAAAATCTTAACTCTTTAGATGTAACTTTCACTTTTTTAGTTTAAGAAAAATTCATCAAAGAATATTTTCTTATCAACGTGTCCAGTTGTGTGCCAGGTAAAAACATCCCTGCTATTGTTTTATGTCAACTGACAGTCCCAAATTGTTTTGTATAGTACATCTCATTTTTTGCCTCTAAACTCTCTGAAGTGTGTTCACTACCCTTCCCTTAAGTAATAGCAGAGGTGTGAAGCTCATTCATATTTTGGACATAGGATGGAGAGATAAAGCTGTTAAGCCAGGGCTGCCAATTTTTCTTCGTCTTTCCATTAAAAATGGACCCAGTCTTTAACACCTTCTGTTAGCATTATATCTTATCAATTAAATCTTCAGGAAGACCTAGTTTATTTCTTTCTTTTTAGAGAACAGTGATAAATAAGCTTCAGAATATCGTATAAAAGTCAGCTTTTATATTTACTTTCACTGAACACATTTCATAACAAGATAATAAATAATTTGGCCTTTCATGTGCTGTCAGGAGTTGAAATTCTGCAAAAACACCTACCTGAATTTGTGTACACAGAAAGTATTTGGGAACTGTAAAGTTAAGGGTGACTCATCAGTGAGGAGACCAAAAATAGTATTAAAATGAAAACAGCAAGCTAATGAATCTGTATGGGCTCTTCATTGTCAGTTACATGCTGTCTGGAGAGAAAAATTATACCTTGCACTGCAGTTATGTTCTCTATCTCAGCACCTAGAGAAAGTTTTATAAAATTCAAACAACAAAAATGCTCAAAATCCCATTCTTCGGGGAACCCAAGATTGGATAATTTTCCATTTTCAGAGGTAGCATTTTGTCTCTGTTGGTGGTACTAACATCAGGTCACAGAGCTCTTCTCATTGCTAGAAGTGATGGCAATATGTCTGTAGCACAGAGATTACAGCAGGAGCCAACTCCCCCATCACCAGAGCCAGGAGAGGGGTTTGGACACCCTTGGCCTTGGGGCTGCTGCTGTCTGCTGATGCATTGCTGCTGGGAAAAAAGATGGAAAAGTTCTTGGAGATTGTGCACAGCCAATAACAGGTGAATGAAGGAAAAATGCAAACAGTGGGGTAGGTTGACAGATGGGTAGAGACATGCAGATCCCAATTTATACTCATGGGATGCATAAGGAACATTAAACAGCCATTACTTATGACAAACTCCAGTTCCTTCTTGCTGAAGAGCACGCATTTTATACTTCTCTCTGCATTTACAATTCCATTTGTTAACTAATCTGTAATCTAACCTCTTCTGGAACATCCCATGCATTTTTCCAGTTATTTTATGCTGGTTACAATTTTGTTAACACCTTGATTTTCACATAAATGGGAGAGGAAAAGAAGTTTTGTCCTTGTATATAAACAGAATACAAATGGCACCCCAAATAACTGAATTTATCAGTCTATGGAAAAAAAAATTTTCAGAAAAAAAAAAAAAGAAAAGGTTGCACTCAGATGCCTGATCTGTGTTCAAGTGTGTTTCAATAAGCACAAGGAAGTTAATAGTACAGGTGAAAAACATCATTGTCTATTCTCAAAATGTGCTGAATAAATGCAGAGATAGATGCAATAAAAATAAAAATATTGATGAATTTATATGGCATCTTGGAGAAAACAACAGCATAATAAGATGCTCTGGACTGACCTTTCAGACACAGACTGGAAGCTGCCTGTAATGTTGTATAATATGATACGCTCCACTTGATTCTTACCACTCATACTATGGATTTGTGAGGAGATAATTTAAGCAGAAGTTTGATACATATATTTTAAAAAGTGGAGGATAGCTTCAGATCCCCCTTCCTGCTTATTTATCCCAAAGAGGCAAGACAGAGAAGGAGGAAGGATGGAGTGCTCACTTGTTTGGTGGTTGCTTTAGCAGGGTGAGAAGCATAACACAAAGAGAAACAGTACTTATGCCAGTAAGGAAAACTCAGTACTAAGATCTGGGGGAACTGGGGACAAATTAGATCTGCTTCAGGCTGGGGTTAAAGGTCTTCGAAGCTTCTCTTGGGTTTGATTTTCTTCCCTCTTGCACCCTTTCTTTCTTGTGTTCAGATGAACTAATGCAGTTCCCCAGATGTGCTTATACCAATCACACTGGGTGACAACCTGCTGAAGGAGATAAATAAAATTCAGATGCTATTTTTATGATCTTCTCCAGGGTAATGGGACCTAAATCTTGTAATCTCATTACAAACCTCAGCTCTCTTAAAGAGAGTACTTTTTCAAGAGTTCTATTATGAAAGGAAACACTAAAAAGCCCACAAGAAACAAAAGAAAAAAATACCCAAAAAACCCAAAAAGCCCCCCACCCCAAAACAAACAAACAAACAAAAAACCCAAATCAAACCAAAAAAACAAGCCAAAAAAAAAAACAAACAAAAAAACCCTCTCAAAACACCTCTACTCCAAACCTACAAGAGGTTCAACACTACTGCAGGATGACAGTGATGGTTTCTGAAATACCAGCAGAGCCAACCTCAATTTCAGTGAGCAAGACTGGGATGAATGATGACAACATGTTCTCCACCACCTTCTTTCCTGGCAGCCTTGCTGGAGGATCTTCTCTCCTGAGAGCTGTGGGCTTGGTTGGTGTTGTGATGACTCAGGAATTCCTTCTCTGAAGTCAAAGGCTTCTCATGCTGTTTGCTGTATTGTGACTTTGTCAGCTGAATCTATCAATCTAGCCTACAAAGATGTTTAAAGGGCCAGGAGATTTCTAATGAAGCAAAGGTTATTTCCATGTCCCTCATTAAGCAGCAAAACTCATCCCCTGCTGCTGTGTGGTGTGGGTTCTGCAGACCAAGTGAGGGTCCCTGCCACAGAAGATCATAGAATCATAGAACAGCTCAGGCTGGAAGAGACCTTAAAGATCACCCAGTTCCAACACCCCACACTTCACTACCTCTGTCTGTTTACCTGGCATTTTATTTTTCCTAAAGGTTTAAGAAAGTTTGCTGCATAAACTTTTTGTGAGTCCCATGTGTTATATTTGGCCCTTTCTGCATGTTAATAGTGATACCTGCTGATACATCAGGAGCTGACATCGCAAGACTTTAAAGAAAATTTGTATCTAAACATAACACCCATGCCTTGGTTTTTCTACAACTATAATGCATCTTTTTAGCAAGCAGATTTCAGACAATTAGAAAACGTGTATTTTTTCTCCCTGTTGTGTAAATGATCTGAATGGTGTAACTGACAGCTGGAATGTGGACAAAAAGTCCTTATGGATACATTTCATGCCAAAAGGTATTTTTTAGATGACTCTTAGGCATGTACTTTGATTATCCTGGATTTCCTCTTTGTTCATCCTCCCTCCCTTTCTTCCATGTCCCCTTACTTTTCAGCCTTTTCAAATGTATCAGCATCAGTCACACAACAAGCAGCCTAAGAATACCTAAACTGCAAACCTCAGTTAGATGAAAGGACCAGAAGTTTATTTCTGTCTAAAATAGCAATCAAGACCAAGTGAGAGGAATTGTCAACTGGACACTTTTCCTTTGCTACGTGGCAGGAATGGTCTTAGGGTGTGTGTCTGCTGGCAGGTGAGGGAGGTTAGGGAAGGTGATGGCCACTGCCATGAAATCACCTCCCTCCTGATGTCTGTCTGTTCTTGTCTCTCCTCCAGACTGCTCCAGCTGGTTGCATCATTAATATCTCATTTGTTCCTTGGAGTGGGATGTAACTGCTATTTTTCTGGAATTATCCAGGGTCCAGGAGATGCATGCCCTGGCTGGAGGCCCCTGCTGCTGCTGCACCAACAATAACATGGGCTGAGGTTCTTTACCTCCATGCAGATGACCAAAATCCTCCAAGGAGCCAGGCAGTGAAGTAGAGGCTTATGCAGATCTTCATGGGTAGGATCTTTTCTTCTGTATTTATACACTAAATTGTAAAAATGTCAACTGTGCAGATGCTAGATAGTGAAGATCTTCGAGCAGCCAGACACTGTGCCAGACTGGGAAGCAGAATCACTTACCAGCTCTGTCAAGATGTTTCTTAGGCTTCTCAGTGTCTTATTGGTAAAAATAAATGGGAGCAATAAAGACAGATTCTGATTCTCCCTGTCCTTCAAACTCACACTAATTATTAAAATATGCAAAAAATAAATATCTGAAAGTAAGAATCTACACTCACCCAGACAGGTCATAAGCTCATCACTGAACCCTTTAAAAGAATTAATGAATGATTCATTAGTCCTTTCTTTTAGATATTTGTAGACTTTCAATAAAAGTAAGTAGATACATCACATAATAGAGCTGCCTGTAACAACATTAATCTTTCATTAATTTGATTTCTGTCTCTGTGTATATCATATTTTTACAATACATTACAGGGTGCCATGAGTAATTAGTCTTCCCTTTACTTTAGATCTCCTAGGCTATTAAGTGTAATTCTCTGCTGAGACAGAAACAACAATAATTAGAAACTGTAAAAAATGTATGAAGTTACTCCCCAAACTGAAATGACTAAAGAAACTTTCCTCTCTGTAAAATTTTCCTCCAAGAGCTGTACTTGATGCTAATGGTGAGGGCTGTGGACAGGTATGGTCTGTGCCTGGGGCTTCACCTGAGCAAAACTACTGCAGAGCTGCTCCAGCCCTCACCTGGCTCTCACCTTAATGAGAAGGACTTTTGGCTCTGCTGCATGTAAGAGTTTTCCACCTGCCTCAGTACAAGCATGGACTCACAAAAGGTTTTATATCAGAACATCAGAACAGTTCTCCTTACAGTCACACCAGTTTTTGGAGATATATATAGGCTATGGGATAGAAACTACCAAAATTTTATGATGCTAAGACTGCAGACAAATTTTAATACCCTGCAGTAGTTACAAACATTGTGATTTTGGCTTTGATTTTTTGTTTTGTTTGTAGTTGAAATTTCTTTTGTCTAGATTGTCACACAAATGTAAAGTTGTTAGGAGCTTAAGAAATAGGTAACATGCCAGTATTTTTGGTAGAACCATGGGTACATTTTTTTTTCCAAGGGAAGAGATTTCAATATGTTAATAAAATTGAAGGGTTTTTTTCTTGTTTGTTCATGATCTGTTCACAAAAAGATATACACAATGATTGTGTCAATCAGACAGAAATTGCCTGTCTGTGTACTTGTTGCATTTGACTTGTCTTCTACTGGAAGCAATGTGGCAAAAGTGTGACAAGCTCACTGGCATTCATATTTTTCATTGGTAGATGAATTCAACTAACTAATTCAAATCCCTGAGGATTGATTTTTCTCCTTAACATGATTATTTCTACAAGCTCTTCTAATGTGCTACTGCTTAAAAATATAAGAAACTTGAAAAAGCCCCTAAACCTACAGATGATAAAAAATGCAATTATCACCATATTCAGTCTTTATACAGTCATGGTGTTAACTGATTCATTTTTTTCCTTATCATGGAATGGGAAGAATTCAGCTGAAGGCTAAGACATCTATATTTGGGTGTCTGTCAGCATTTTAGATATCTAGGCAACCATTATAGTTGATGGGAATTCAATTAATTCAGTAGATGGGGTCTGGGGACACTCAGTTCACCCCAAAGTACACACCTTAAGGGGCAAGAGGTCTGAAGCAGAAGGTAACTTAAGGAAGAACTCACAAACGCACTTTATGAAAGACAGTTTACGTCCCAAACCTGTTCATTTGAGGACATACACCTAATGACAGATCATTATTCTAACAAGGTATGGTTAGAACAGTGGAGGACAGATGACAGCTGGATAACAGAGAGTGCTGAGCACTTCAGATCATCTTCTGAAGGTGGCCAGGACACAGCTCTGCTGCCTGGCAGGAGCCAGTAAGTAATTGGTAATCCTAAGGATCACTGATAAAAAGTCCTAGATTATTTATGAGAAAGTAAAGAAGATAGATGATACAATTGTGTCCCACGGATTATGATAATGTTATCTCTAAAAGGAAAAAAAAGTTGTGTCACTAGTGAAATAGTTTGTAAATTGCAGCTGAAGTTGTGGTTGCAACAAGTTTGAGCCAAATTTTTGGACTTCATTAAAGAAATATTAGATCAAAACCCTGATCTGTCATGAGTTGAACCAAAGGGTGGCAACACCTTCAATAGTACCACAAGCTCCCAAAACCAGTGTTTCAGTGCAGTGTTTAGGAGAACAACCACCAAAAAAAAAAAAAAAAAAAAAAAAAAAAAAAATTTAAATAAAACAAGATATTTGGATAATGTTATGTGCTTTTCCATGTTTTTTGTACAACACATGAACTGGCTTCAAAGGATCTTTTAGAAATGGAATGATTATTAAAACAATTCTGTATTTAACTTGAAATTGGCCTTATTTCACCCACTGCATCCTTAATGGGGGCAATGGTCCCCAGGGCCAGATCAGAAGTGTTTCCAGGCTACTGAGTATAACAGGTGGTCTCATTTATCAAAGTCCCAACTCTGCTTTTCTGAGGAATGTAATTTACCAGCTTGGAAGGACATGTCTGTAATCAGTGCTTTGGAGCTGGGAGTTCATCTCAGTGGCCAGGCACTGATGGGATATCATCCTATTCCAGAGGATCAATGCACACTTGAAACAAATGCCTTGTTGAGAGGAGAGCAGTGGGAAGCATGTTGGCTCAGAGAGGTGGTGTGGGAAGTTGGAACTGGATGGTCAGGAAGCCTGAGCCAGCAGAGGAGGCTGCCCAGGTGCTGGGAGACTATTCCCACTGCCTCCCCATCTGTTTGCCTGGATCACTGACTGATCCAAGCAGCAAAAGTTCCTTCTGGGAGAGTGTAATTATCTCCCTTAGATGGATCTCATTACTGTTAACCACACCTTGCTTCCTCTAGATGAATCTTCCCATGGAACTGTCTTTGAAGCCTGCAAGACTTTGCTTTCCCAGCAGTACGTGGTGGGAGATTGTATATTCATTATGTGGAGGACTCATTTCTGTTTATTTTAATGTTGCACACATCCAGAAATGTGATTCAGACCACATATGCCAGTCACTGTGTTTCTACCAAGTTTGCCTTTCCTCTATCAGGCATGAACAGATTTGGAGTTCAGCAAGGGTGCTAAGAGTAAGTAGTATGCTGTGTTTCAAAGAAGTTGTAAAATTTCAGTAAAATTTTATCTTGTTCTTCAATAGGTTTTGGTTCAATAAAGACTAATAGGATAAAACACAATATGCAATCAACTTCTACATATATCAAATGTTAAATGTCAAATGTAAACATCATGTATCAAATGTGTTAAATGTACCTAAGTATCCTCTTTTCCCTTCCATGGTTATCTTGAGTGCATGTAGTTTCTTTTGCTACACAAACCTAGAAAAGGAAGCTCCAAAGTCTCATCTGACATACAGAAGAAATGATGCTTCTGCTCTCCATTGGAGCAGGAATTTTTGAAAATGCAGAAAGAGAGCTGTTATTAGGATAGTTTAAGGCAAATCTTTCAAGATGTTCAATGAGTTCTTTTAATTGAAGTGCTATCCAACTGTTTCTCTAACCTGATCTGTTCATATTGAATATTCATCTGTTATTTCCCCTACCATAATATTCTCTCTGCTCATTTTCAGTTCTGGTCCCTCTTGTTCCCTACTCTTCCACTTCAGCCTTGCTTCTCTCTGATATTTTCTGTTTATTTCAGCTTTGCTTTCTTCCCTGACAAAAGGACTTCCTAAGACAAAGGAACTGAAGTAGTTGGCTGTAATGACACAAACAAAAGCATGAACATGAAAAATGACTTCTGAAACATAGGTGTGGGAAGCTGATGGGTAGGTTGAGCAGAGCATGTACATTAAAGGACCATAATTTTCTAAAGACTGTTCTGCCTACTCACAAGCTTTGCTGTTGAGAAATCATTTTGTTAGAGCCTAGGTATTCAGTTGATCTGTCTGTCTCTTTCTGTCTCTAATAATGTTTTATTTGTTATAGAGGGACTCTGTGGGTTAATCTTCAAAAAGAAGCAATGATTCAAATAGAGGTATTTGACTTAAGGCATGATGTGCCTTATTGACACGGTACTCTTCTTATATAGCTTTCACAGAATTTATTGATATTAATTAACTTAATCAGAAAAGGTGGTCCCTCACATTGCGTCTTTGGCTTTACATGGCCAAATGTCACAGTCTGTTTGGATCTCTCAAATTTACAAGGCAATGTACTTCATATATTAAACTTTATTTTATTTTTTTCATTAGGGAAGAAAATAAACACAAAACCCAATGGTCTAATATGTCAATTCATTAGTTAATTGCTTAACTCATAAGACTTCTAACTCTAGTTCATAACTCCTGTATCTATGAGTAAAATGGTTACCTGGCTGGTGATGCTCATTCTTCCTCCTCCATCATGGTGTGTGTGGGTGCCCCCCCATCACCTGGGACACATGAAAGCCTCAGCATAGTGCATGCTGTTGGATCCACTTCAGAAGCTTTTTGAGAAAGCTGACATATTTATCCCTTCCAGCTAGGACAATTGGTCTATACCATTTCCATAATTTAATGGATACTGAAGAAACTATCTGGCAATTAATATGCAAGGATGATGACTGCAAGAGTCAGCAAGCTGGAAGTGATAATGGCTGCATGGTCATAGACTCATTTATGCTGCAAAAGACCTTGAAGCTCTTTGAGTCCAAATGTGAATGTAACGCTGCCAAATTCAACACTAAACAATGTCCCTAAACACCACATCTACAGATCTTTTAGATACTTCCAGGGATGGTGGCTCTACTGCTTCCCTGGGCAGTCTGTGCCAATGCTAGACAGTGAAGAACTCAACCCTTTCAGTGAAGAAATTTTTTCAAATATCCAATCTAAACCTCTGCTGGCACAACTTGAGGCCATTTCCTCTTGTCCTCAGAAGAGACTGACCCTCACCTGGCTACAGCCTCCTTCCAGGTAGTTGCAGAGAGCAACAAGGTCCCCCTTCAGACTCTTTTTCTTCAGGCCAAACAGCCCCAGTTCTCTCTCACGTTGCCCTAATGACAATGCTCCCAGCACACATCAGCCCTTAGTGTGAGCACTGCATTAGCCAAAGATGGAGCTGGACTTGAGTGAACAGTCACACCGAATTATTTCTGAATAAGCCCTCCCACAGTGAGCAACAAAACCTTGGTAGGATGCTGCTCACCAGAAGAATAATGCCATATATTCACTATTTGCCTAAGTAATTTATCTGCATGAAGAATGGCAGAACTTCTTTATTTTTCTTATTATTGTTTGGGTTTTTCCTCTTTACTTTTCACTAATATTCCACTGCACTTACTACAGTAGGAAAAGTTATTTTGCTGTTCTCACTCAAAGGCAATTTATTTTCTTTCCATGTCTACACTAGATGTAAGCCTAGAAGTTTTCAAAGTGTGATCCTTAGATCCTTACCTGCAAAAGCAAAATTACTTTATCTAGCACTGTGACAGAAGTTCTGTTTCACAGACCATGGCACTGTTACACTGATGTATAATTTTGTGCAACTGACTTTTACGACCTCATGGAATGTTTGTGGTTTATCTGTTTATCCATCCAAGTCCATTAGCTGTCTCCTAATACAGAAGCAAGGCTCTAACACAAATTCACTGGAGCCTAAGCCTATGAGCCAAGTGCTTCAAAATGAAGTTCTGTGTGTGGTACTGGGTCATCAAACCTTTCAGCCTCCCTGGAAAGTGGCAGAGCAATTCAGGTGCTCCCTAGGGACTCTGAGCAAACCCTGACACACTCAGAGCCCTGGGCAGCTGGGCAGTCCCTAAGCACAGGCTGAAGATGGGGGGATGCTCTCTACTGTTGTGAGGTGCCCCAGTGCCCACATCTCCACCTTTAGCTACTGCATCCCAAATGCCTACCACAGCCTAGGCCTCCTCTGTCCCAAATCCCCACTGTCCTCACCTTTCCTCCACCCTTCTCACCTCTCTGATCACTTCTGTAGGAGTTTGCAGTTCAAACTGGACTTTAGTGTCCTCCACCAGGCTGCAGTTTGGAAGTTTTGGCAGGAGGTATACACCATAATAAGAGTATTTTCTCAATAATACTTATCCCACACTGTCTTTCCACTGCAGCATTCAAAAATCTGTCCCTTCATCTCTTTCAGCGTAGTTCCTCACCAAACTGGGGAAGGAAGTCTATGTATACTTTACAGTCAGTCTGAATCTCTAAAACAGTGTAAGCAGTTCTCTAAAATAGTTTCTTGCCTTGCCTTAGAAGAAGTACTTGCCTAATATTGCTACCCTGCTGTTTCTCAGTGCCTGCTCCTCTGCAGGATACCTCGCAAAGTTCCTGAAAGGCTGATGCCAAGAGACTTTGGAACTGCAAAGATGAAATACAGTTTTTTTCTTCACATTTTACCTTTATGTTCATCTTGCATAGTATTTTGAAAAGAAAGCATTTAAATGACAGAGCTGCTGGGCAGAAGAGGCCCATTTCCCTATTTCCCTGTGTATTGGGCACCACATGAAGGTGGAGATGTGCCAGGAGAGTGCTATCCAGACTGTGTTGCCTTTCTGGGTCACATAAAGGACCATGGGTGAGGATGGAAGCTGCCCTGTATGCTGTTCCTAGGAGAGGAGTCTGACAATGCGACCAGAGACATCTGCAATCAGATGCTCACTTTTTGCCACCATCACCCTTGCTGACACTTTCTCTGTGTCTCCAGGCACATCCGTAGGCCAAGGAGCAGCAGTGGGGTTAGCTTCCCCCTCTGTCCCCATCCCCACAACACCCTTACCATGGAGAAATTTTCCACGGATGCTTTTCTAGCCTGGAAAAACAGCCTTAACAGGAAGAGATGCACCCCACAAGGTGTTCAAAGTAACCCAGGAGCCGTGTGCTCTCTCAAGGATGGGCAAATGCTGTATTTTTTGTGCAGACAATCATAGAGACACAACATAATACAGCAGCCTGGGGAGGGAGACCACCTTAACTTCAACAACAACAACAAAAAGACATACCCCAACTCTTTGTCTCCACACAGCCCAGGGGCTCTTCATTGCTCTCTTGGTCTCTGCACATCTCTGGGTTGGGCAGGTTGGCCATGCCCTGAAGCAGGAAAATTTTGCCCAGAATCTTTCTGGAAGTCTATAGAAGAAAATGGTAATATGTAAGTTAACACCCATTCATTACTGATGTCTTTCTGTTTTTATATTTATATCTGGGAGAAGCAGCAGTAATACCCAAATAAAGAGGTTGGCCCTGAGAGATTTCCTCCCATATAGTTCTGATTTCAGTGATCCAAACAGTCTGGATCCAAACGATCGATTCCTCTCTTCTGCACTGTAAGAACTCAGTTTCTTTCAGCTCCATGTGATACTAAAAACACTCAAGTTAGAGAAATCCATTAAATTCTGGGGGTTATTTATTTGGAAAACTGAACTTCTTTAAGAAACTCAGATACAGAGTTATATGTATAAGGAAAATGAGAAAATGTCTGTTTTGTTGATATCTCCCATTTCTACTTTTCAGAATTTGTTCTGATGGATTTGGAGCAGAAAGAAACCTTAGTTTCCCTATCACTCATTGTAAAGTAAAAGATAGAAGTTTCAGCTGAGTTACTTAAATGAATCATGGAAATGGAATCATGATTTCAGAAGATTTAGGGCTTCTCTCAATTTTCAACTGGGAAGTTGTGACAGTTATGAGACAGAGATGCCACAGCATAGAGGAAGTATTCCAGCAGCATCAGCTGCCTAAGGTTATGTGAGAAATACATTATTCCTGAAGAAGTTGCCAGATGCCCTGTTCCACAGCTGATTTAGAGCTCTGTGAGAAAACATCAAGGTGAGACACTACCATCTTTACTTTAATTAGCAGACTAGAAACCAAATCCAGCCACAGATCACCACATGCTGACATAGGCTTCAAGGAAATAATCTTAAAATATATTTTACCACTCTACAAGATAACACCTACTACTTCTAAAGCTGGCAAGAGGGATTTAACCCCAAAAAGAGACACAATTACCCCGGCAACAATACTCATGCCAAAACCTG
The DNA here is from genome assembly GCA_023637945.1 of Phaethornis superciliosus. NCBI lineage: Eukaryota > Metazoa > Chordata > Aves > Apodiformes > Trochilidae > Phaethornis > Phaethornis superciliosus. Next base: position 79,311,298 of record JAJQWJ010000003.1, on the reverse strand, counting down.
AAATAACTGAAAAGTCACCATGACATATAAATCCCTTACCATAACAAGATCTACACGATGACTTGCAGATCAGTCATATCACTGTAATATCTGAAATAATTTTCACCCATCTTCAGTTAATTCACCCTCAAACATGAGACACTGGCTGTATCTTGGACTCATCTTTGGCACCAAACTGACCCTGCTATTTGTTCACCTCTTCGTGACCAGTGTGCAGGAAGGGGTATTAAATACATCAGGCCCTACCTTTGCTGCACAGATAGATGGAAAACATGAACTTCTGCACTGATTTCCACCTCCTCTTAACACTGTACAAAAATACCCTGACACATATCCTGAGACTGAGAATACCCAGACACAAACACATACAGAGACTCCAGATTCTGCAGTCCATCTCAATTAGTGAAGCATAAATTACTGTGCACAGAGTTTACACAGACCACCACAATTTCCCTACAAAACATGCCAGTGAAAATATATCCTCCAGCTAGTCCCAGAACATTTCCAACAAGTACCACCACCACCGAGTTTGCAGATGCAGTGCTGAACAGCAGCTTGCTAGAAGTGCAAACAGCATTAAGAAAGCCAAACCAGTTCTGATCTGGCAGTTTTGCAACAGCTGAGCCAGGGTCTGTTCCCCACTCAGCATCCCATTGCATTAGCACCATGCAAGTGCAAGCAAGCACATGTACATCTTAACCTGATGGTTTGGAGAGCAGGGGAAACTCCACCCAGCTTTGACTTTATGAAAAGGTAAAAAGCAATATCTCCCCAATTTATACTGAGTTCACAGGCAGAAAAAAATTAAGGCGTTGCCCTAAACTTCATGTAGTTACCTTTCTTAGCCCTTTTCCAGACAGCTTTCCTTGATTTATCTCCATGGTACAAGCATCTTAAATAGAAAATATGACATTTCTGTCACTTACAAACTGAAAAATTTGCAGTATATTTTCTTTCAAACAACAAAATCACAATGAAACACATTTATATCTCACATTAAAAAAAAAAGAGGAAGAAAACATAGAAACCTTGATTTTGTCTCTCATTTTAAATATGGGGGAAAAAACCTGATCACTAACTTTGTTCTTTTGGGAATGGGATATTTAGGCATAACACAAAACGAACAACTTTTCATGTTTTTGCAGTCAATTAGTTCACAAGCTAAACTTTTATTTGGCACAGGCATAGGTACAGAGACGGAGATGGAGGGAGAGGTGGAAGTGGAGATGGAGGTGGAGATGGAGAGGGACATGTCACCCCCACTAAAACCTTTCCAAATTTGAGTTTAAGCCTATGTAGTAGCACCCACCTTAGGACTGCAGATACTCTTGATATCATATCAATTTTGAAAGGTATTGAGCAAGAACGTGCAATCATATCTCATTTTTTCCTTGAGAAGAGCTGCTCACTGCAAAGGCAGGAGATGGATCTGTCACTCTCACTAATGCCCTCAGTGCTCAGGTAGCACCCAGGGTCTGACAACACATCAACCCTGCTCCTTCTTTCTCTTTTATTTCTGGTTGAAACCTCTTTTTCTCTCAACAGATAAAGGAAAATTGTTTCTCACACCCTGTCAGTGAGCACTGACATATAAATATGTTAGTCTTGGTTTGTAATTCATATTCACTTAATATATAAAACTAACCTATTTCTCAAAGCAGTTTAAATATTCACATAAACTTAGTATCTTCCATTGTGCCTTTTTTTCCTTTTCCTAACCCTAAAACCAAAAAACCCTAAAAAGAAAAGAAAGTCTTCAGACTTATAATGGTAAAATTCAGCCTTGCATTTTGAGTTCATCCTTGGGGTTTTTTTGTTTGTTTGTGGTTCTTTTTTTTTTTTTCCCATTTCTTTGGCTTGCTAACTGAATGTTTCAGATGAAATATATGATTCTTTTTATTCTGTTCTTTATCCTGCTTCATGACTAACAAGATCTGCCAGCATTATTTCAAAAATCAGAGAAGAGTTGGAATATTCCCTTCACGAGGAATTCACAGATTTGGGGAAAGTTATTCTGAATAATAGAACATAGAGAGATGTTCTATGTGTCTTACGACACAAAGTTACCATAATAATTCTCAAAACATGGAAAATATTCAATGTTTTTTTCACTTTTAAAACTTTCTAGATAAGATTTTAGATAAAGTAAAATTTTGAAAGGAAAATCAAAACATTAAGTTAGGGCAAAATCAACCCACAACTCAATACCAAATCTTCAGATTTAATTTTTATATATTATAATACATAATAATTAATATATTATTTTATATATTGTGAAGGACTGTTCATTTCAGCAAACAGCACTTTTTTTTCCAGCTGAAACACACCTTGTAAGAAATTTGCAGATGAATTTACAAATCCTCCCTAGCCCCATGCAGCGATTTGGAAGAGCCAGTTACTCCGTGCAACAAGGACATCTCCTATTTGTTTAAGAGGATGCTGGAAACAAGGCACGAAGCCTTCAAAAATGGAGCATGTAATATATTGCAAACTACTCTGTCAGTGACCCCACAGTGCTAAGGTCCCTTGCACTTTAAGTAATATCCATCTTAGGGTGGGCTGACCCTTCAACATGCCAGGGCCTTTTTCTAGTGGGCTGTCTCCCAGCTGTGCAGCTAAAGCTTCACTGAGGTGCTGGATAATCACAGCCACCCACTCTGATCTCTGATGCTCCTAAAAAGTGTGTAACAGGAGCTGGGACAGGAGAGATGCTCTGGCCACTCTTTGCTGAGCCAAGTGTTTCTGACAGCAGAAAAAAAGATGGGTTGGTACGACTTGCAGTGTCATGCAGGTCCCTGAGGTGCAGCAGGAGAAAGAGCAAAAAGCAGTAGCAGGGGCTGTGGGTCTAATCCTGCCTCTGTGAAGTCTATTTTGCCAAGAGCTCAGTGGGAGGGTGATGGAGTCAGCACCCAGCACTTCTGGGACCTCTCCCTTGCAGTTCAGCTGCACTTCCCTGCACCACTTTCCACCTCAGGAGCCTGAGGACACTTATTCTCACACTATCAACTATTTTCCCCAGTCAAAATCCTTAGTCACTGATGCTGACGCTGAGAAGATGTTTTATTCCTTCTGAAGCAAAAGAAGATCACCAAAGTCTGAGAACCTCCTTGGCAGAGAGCTGACTTGCTGCTTTTTCTTTCTTGACATCTGGATCCCCCCAAGCACTACAAGTGTGTGAGACTGATGTTTGTGGGGTTGGAAACCCAAGCACACAGCAACATGCCACGTCTGGAGAGACAGAGAAAGAAAAAACTGCTAGAAAAAACTTCTCTTCTCTCTTCACATCTCTCCTGTGACTTTGGAGAGGTAAACATACAGTATACCCCTGTTAATTTTCAATAGCTACCAAGCATGGAATTGAATTATCCAAATGCAGCAGGTGCAGAGTGTGGTTTACAAACCCAGAGAGAATAGACCTTGTACCAAAATAATACAACCCAATGAGACACACAGTCTAAAACCTCTCTTCTTGCACAATGAACATATTTTAAAAAGCCATGTACTCTTTTAATAACATCTCCCCAAGATCATAAAAAGGGAAAATGATTAGGAAACACAAGTGGCATTAAACCCAATTGTGATCATCTGTTATGGCTTAATTCCCTTGGGGATCCCAGGGGAGGTTCTGCAGCAGGGCAAAAAAATCAGGGGAAGAGCCTCACAGGCAGCAGCAGCAGTCCCAGTGTTAAATTAAAGCCCTAATTGAGCACTGTGTCCTACACAGCCTTGCAAAGGTGTCACAAGCATTTATGGCCCAAATTGTTCCTACGTAGCCCTTCTGGAAAAAGAGTTGCTAATTGCTCTATGTACACAGGCAGAAAGTGCCTGCAGAAAATTTATGGTAATTTACCAAATGGACTGTGGGATCTTTTTACCTCAAACACATTAAACAAAGGTGGGGCTGAAGTAGAAGTGGAGAGTGGGGTTTGTAATTAATGCAACAAAGGACATTTTGTGGTTGGTTTGGAAAAAAAAAACAGAAAAAGGTTTCTCAGGAGAGACTGCTAATGAACTCCAGAGCCCTTAACCTTCATTGCAAACAGACAGGCAGTAAGGACAGCTTGTCTCCCCTCCCACATATATCATATGCACATATGCAATAGCATATAGAATGCTTAAGGACCAAGATATATCTAAGAGAAACTTTTGACAGTAATTTTGTTGCTGGGTACCAGGGATTTTTGGTGTGTTTGCATGGAGCACAGGAAATCTCCAGAGTAGAAACCATGGGCTGGAGCAGAAAGGCTTTCCAGCTGGCCATCAGCCACCAAACTTTTCTGAAGGTGAAACTTTCATAAATTTGTTATAATACATGAAGATAAAAATGTTACACTGGCCTTGGAACAAATTCCAGGTTGGGAGTACTGTCCTTAAAAAGAGAAGAGGAAGATGTTCTTTGGATGTGGAAGCACACAAACAGTATTTTTTTTTTAATGGAAAAGTTATTTTGTTAGTAAAGAGGTTAGAGGGATTAGGGGAGACTTGCTGCACAGGCATTATCTCTGTCTCTCTCATTATCTCCACAATGGCAGCACATATAAAACTGCTTCACATTCTTCCATCCAGGTAACACTTGCATCTTCCTTTGAAATAGGTGCAAGATAAAAAATTCTGGCAAGTTTTGAGGTATGAGACTAATAGGGAAAGGCAAATGTTAAAATCTGAATGCGGAATAGTATTACAATTTATATCTTATTAGTTAGGGGTTCTAAGAATCTGTATAGCAAAGTTAAAAGTTTATGAAACAGCAGTAAAGACTGCATGGAAAAGGCAAAAATAGCGAAGTTTTCATTTCAAGTCAGAGATGGCATCAAGCTTTAAAGAAGTGGAAGCTTGGGAGGAGAAATCAAAGTGAGGGAAACAAGACAAAGGCAAGCTCCTTGGGAGACACTAACAGGAGAAAATTGGAACAGGAGATCTTCTCTAACTGCTAAAGAAAAGTATTTGGAAAGATGTAGCAGTTGTAAAGTCAGGGGAGCAAAACATCTGAAGATCTCTGAGCTGGTCCTGGAGAATATTCTTATTTATGTCTATTTTAAGAACTAATGAGTGGAAGGAAATTCGGGCCAAAGTAGAGACTACTACTCACCTAGAATGAATGGTACTTTCGGGTCTAAAGACTTTGAGACATTTATGTGCTGTTGCATGCCTTCACTTTCATTCTGCAGTTCCACATCTCCAACTGCAGAGAGAAGATATGCTGGCACAAAATTTGTATAATGAGGTGATAAATTGGGCTGTTGTTTTGAAGAGGGAAGCACTGCAAAGACATGACAGGCTTGATTCGTAGCCACCAGTTTATAGCTGCAGGAAAATGCCAATAGATATTAAATGGCTAATTATCATATGTAGAGCTAAATTAATGCCTTAGACACTTGCATAGATTTTCTCTAAAAAGAGATTGATCAGCTTAGTCAAAATACCCTGGAATGATAGCTTTGCTTCCAATAATGACCTCAAAATAATAATAATGATTCAGATAAATCTGACACACTAGAATTCAAACTGTTTTTCAAATCATTAGTAAAGGTTGCCCCTAGACTATTCCCATCATTTAAATCAGCCCTTTAGAGTAGAAAGTTTACTTTCTCTGCAGGTGGTGGATATTAAGAAACTCACATAAAGTTGGTTCTCTAAAATAAAGGTAGGCAGATGCTACATAGCTAGAATTGTCAAAAATTACTTTACATGGTGTTGGGTTGTATTGCTTCTTCATGAATATATAATGCTCCTCAGCGACCATGTAGCAAGAACCCCACCAGACTTCTCTTTCTGATATGTCTCACACTGTGGATGTTTTGATATTATTTTAAAGGCAAACTATTTCTGAAACCCTGAGGCATCCTCTCCTACTTCTCCTGAACTCTGTGGGAGTATTAGGGTAGTCTCTGATGATTAAATCTCTCCCAAAAAGGGAGGAAGAGTTGACTTTTTGTAACTCAGCTCCCAGTGCTGACTGCTGCTACTTTGAATGTATATGCATGTGTATGTCTTTTCCAGAGACATAATGTTCTGCAGGCTGGTTTCAACATAAATCTTGTTTAATCCTGATGGGTGGGAATAAGGAACAGTTTCATGGAAGCCATATTCTTTATGGAACTCTTCTGGCACATCAAGAGTTTTGAACAAGCTCAAGGAATGACAGTATTCTCTCACTTGCACTTTAAGAGTACTTTTTCTCCTGTTGACTAAAGCTGACATATGAAGACAGTGAAAAACCATATAAGAAAATCGCCTGAGACACCTGTTTTCCTCTCCCATAGCAAGTTTTGTTACTGAACTAAGTCAAGGAATGATACCTCTGGGAACTGCTTAATAAAAGCAAATTCAGAGACAGTAAATGAAATTGTCAACTTTGACAAGAGCACTCCACATTTGTTCACTAACAGAGTTCTTGGACATTTGATATACTACAACAATTCTGTAGAAATACTCTAGAACATCATAGAGTGTTTGGACTAGTGAGGATTTATATTTCAGAGGTTATTAGGCTACTAGTCTACAACATGCCTTGCCTTCATGGACCTAGATGCTGGTAAACACAAAGCTGCAGTATGGTTGGGGCTCATCAGCATCTGGATAGACATATATGACACTCATTCTTCCATCTACACTTTTCTGTTGTGCCCCCAGAATTGCTTGGACTCCTCCCAGGGCAGGAACATAGAGATCTCAGCATCCCACCCTGTAAGCTCCCAGCAGTGGGTTAGCATTAAGGTTAGCAATGGATTGCTTGCTCATTTCTGAGCAAGGTAAAGAAAGCTTCAGGAAGAGAGGAACACACCCACAAACACCCATATCCCTTCTCTGAGTGTATCCAGGATTTTCTAGGTATGTAGCTGCACCGTGACATCCTAAAAGACATACATACATGCAGGGAATAATTAGCAACAGCACCAGAGTTTCAGCCCACCCAGATGCTGGTAGAGATACCTCAAGTAGAAGTGAAGATGTGTTTTTTAATTCAGGAAAATGACCTGAGTCTGACTGAAGGGCATGTGTTCTGGGAGCTTTTTTTGGAAGAGTTATTCAATAGGAATTCTGTATATACAGAGTATTTGATACTACTACATAGGACTCTCTTTACATACACAACTAACTTCTCAGAAGCAATTTCCATGTTTCAATAGTAGCAAGGAAGGGCAGCAAAGACAGTTGAAGAGTTTTCAGCTATTCTTCTGTTAACACAGTATTTCTCTGCTTTCTGTTGCCAGATTATTCTCATCCTGATTACAGGGCCAGAGCTTCCCAACCACATCTCCTGAGATTTCCCGCATGATTACACCAGAAGCGAATACCCAGCCTGAAATTTCATCAATTCACATCTTCGTAAAATCACATTTCTGAGAAAAGTGATTAAGTGATGTACACAGATGCCAGGCAAGTATCTGTTAACACAGATGAAGACAGCGAAGACAAACCATCTTTTCTTTAAAGCTTTTAAGATCTAGGTGCTTCAGACTAAACCAACACACTGACAGCAAAGGTGGTTTCCTCCAGAGTTCAGATTGGCCAACTGAATAGTTCAAAACATATTCTTGTTATGTAAATGCAATTTTATTTTTCCTAGTTCTTAGCAGACTACAGTATAAACAATAGATGCTGTTGTTGTAGGAAGCATGCACCATGCAGTGGAGCGAATGATAGGGTAGTTTATCAACTATATTGTTCCCATTTACATCTCAATTTTAATGCCTATGGATGCCAAAAAGTCTCTGCTTTAAGCACTGTCATTTACAGCGATAAAATTATCTTTCAGACTACTCTCCAGTCCATAAAAAAAAAAAAAAGGCAGACAATTTAACACTGGTATCCTTGTCCAATAAAAAAAAAATCAATGCATCTTTCTGGCTTCCTCTTGAGAAATGCAGTGCTTCTTTTCACTGCTTCTCCACTCACCAGCACAAATTTTTTTTGCCCACACAGATAGGGAGCGGGTGTCACTGACAGCATCACGATTCTTGCCTGAGGCTACTTCTGCCACAGCTCTACTGCACTGTTTGCCTTCCTTGGGGGCACAAAAAAAGATCAGTATATTGTTGTGGACCCTACTCTGCTGACTGAATCCCATGACTGTGTTTTCTATGCAGAAGTGTCCTGCTGAGGATAGATAATTATTTCAGCCTATAAAAGGAATGGACTTCTAGTCCATTCTTGTAGTAAGTAAAACTACTTACCATTTACCTTTTAATGGTTTGGGCTATGAAAAATTTCCTTTTATGGCTTTTTTTTCAATTAGGGGAGAAATGGGGAAAATGAAAGTTCTGTGAAACATCAAATGTATAAAGCCATCCAAGACACAATTTAAATCAAAGAATAGAATTGAGTCACTAACGTAGCTTCCAAAAAATTATGTATTTCAGTCCATACTAGTGACCATAAGCTCATTTTATACACAATAGGCAGAAAATAGCAACCCAATGGGAGATTTATATAACCCTGAAATAGAATCCAGGATGGTTCAGTTGTATCATATTACCAGAGACTACATCTCTCCATTACCTATCAAATTAACCTAATGTGAGTAGCTCCAATTTAGATGTCTAATATGAAGTGACATGAGTCCCACTCTCAGGATCTGTGAAACAAGGGAATCTTGATCATTGAAATAACATTTAAAAGTGTAGTAGCAATGCTCATCATTCACATTTCTGCTGCCAACGCCTTACTTCAGGGTCAAGACCTATTTGCTCAAAATGTAGAGGAGGACACGGTCCATCCATATTTTCTACAATAAAGTTGAAGTATGTAGCTGTTTTTCCTTTGCATTAAAAAAAACCCCAAACAACAGGAAGTGTTTATGAAATTTCCAACATTACCTGATGGAATCTATGGATGAGTAAGAGACTATTTCAGGTAATAAAAATGCTCAGAATTAACTGTACACTTGAAAGTAGTAATGAGAAGGCTCAGGTTATACCACAGCTTCTCTGTACCAGTGTGCTGCTGTTATTGTTGTAATGTGGGGCTGAGGTAACCTCAGCTACTGAGACTCAGCAGCCTGACATGGGTACCTTCAGACTAAGGATTCAGAGCCCTTTTCAGTCCCCAGTTCAGCCACACACCTTTCTCTGAGATGTGCTTGTACTAGAGGTACTGAGGTCCTCTCTTCCTCCTACCCCACATGCACCCCTTCACAGACCTCAGTCCACTGACAGCAAGTTGGATACAGAATCCAAACAGGATGTTTAGGCAGATTTTCACCCCAAAACAGCTGTGGAAGGACCTGAGAGATCTGCCTGTGTAATCAAACTGATACAAATGATCTGATTAAACTGAAAAGCAAAAATGCTTTATTGGTGAGAGCATCTTATGGAGGAATAGTGCTCTGGGCACGGCAAAATTATTTCACCTTCGTTTCACTTTTGTTAGAAAGTCTGCAGCGATTAAAAGAAATTAGGTAAAACAGAACATTTAAAGCTTTGGTCCACAAGCACAACATTGCATAAAACTTGCATTTGTTTAGGTTAGAGGGTGACCTGCAGGGCTAGGTTTCATTGGCATTTGTTGACTCATTCAAAGTTATGTGTGAAGCCAAACAAAACCCATTGACCTGTTCTGGCAAGAAAAAGCGATGAGATTGTATTAGTATTATTAGGTCAATTTTATTTTATTTCTCTTGAGGGATCAGACTTTAAGACAGAGAAAGAATAACTGTTTTTTTGTTTTGTCTCACCCTACAAAAACCTCCAGACTTTAAAAAAGGAATCAGGTTTGATTATTTTTTTCGCTGGAGTTGAATTCAATCCAAGCATAAGGAATAAACAGAAATGTAGAGCATATGTCTTGTGAAATAATTCAGTAGTTCTTATGAATTTCCATGATGTTCTTCTGAACAGGCAGACAAGCTAACTCTCAGAACATCTTTGAAGAATATTGTGTTCTTCTTTTACTTTACAATGAACTTTAGGAAAAGTCAATATGCTTACAAGATAGGAAATACATATGGTTTCAAAATTAAGGACTCCCATCAAAACACCTGTCCAGGTTAGTAAATCAGTTGTGACATTTCATTGAATTTACATAATTTTGATGACATGGTTGAACTTGGCACAGTATTTTACTCAAGTACAGTAGTACACCTGTGGAGTAATTTAAAACCAGAAGATATTGGTAGTGTCATGAAAAAAAAACTAGACCTGGAAAAGACTGGATGAAGCTGATGTAATTCTTGCAAATGTTAACATCTGTCCTGCTTCCCCGGTGCACGTACACATAAGCGGGTGTATAAAACATAAGACCACCTCACTGCATCAGGCAAAACATCTATCTAATCTGACATCAGATATTTTTCCTACTGTGTTTTGAATCTCAGGGAACCTGATGGTATTTCTGATTTCAAAGCCACCCCTTCACAGATCTCTCCATCTCCAGAACTGTGAGTATGTATATCTTGTGTTGAGGTGCTCTGAAGTCAACACCCATGCTAATCAAAAAAGTCAATTACTCCTTTGCAGTGTTGAACCCAACATCCACCAATTTCATTTAACACCTCCTCAATCTTACTTTGAGAAGATCTGAAAAGTGGGTCCTTATTCAGCTACCCAGTTCTTCTCATGATTTTAGAGACTTTCATCCTGTTCTCTACCAATCACCTACTTTTCAGATGGGAGGAGACCCTGTTTTACTCTGCAGCTCTTTCTATGAAAGTCCATCAGTACCTCTGACCACCTTTGCTATCCCTGAACCTTTCCAAACTCTGACCCATCAAAGCACAGTCAGAGGTTCCCCTGTGACATCCCTCTCTACTGGGGCAATTATATTCTGCACTGAGTGGTCACTACAGCAAAATTATACCCTAGAATGTGACTTGGAAGAGAGGCCAAGGACAGGAAAGGACAGGAATTCCTCCAAGGAATAACACACCCTTTGCTCCCCATGCATGCACAAGCTCCAAAGATCTGATGTGCCTTGCTTAGCCTCAACTGCAGCACAGCCCCAGTCTTGGTCAGAAAAATATTCCATTTTTATGGGTGTCAGTTTTGCTATGGAATAAACTTGGAATTGCTCCCCTTTTGCTTCTCTGATGTAATTAATAGCCTCCTAGCTCCCACCCTAGCTTTTGCACTGACATGCATATAATTCAGATGGCCAGAATTATCATCCACGTGCAACTTGTTCAGGTTCTGTTGCCAGCAACTAAAACGTTCTTCAGTTCTATTTAAACTCTCATGAACTCACCTTTATAATTTCTTATTTTATCACTGCTAAGGTCTGCTCTGTTAGCCACGTGAATTCCACCACCCAGCAACAGTAACTTTGGCTTTGGTGTCATGCCAAAGATATCCACAAAATCTGTCCTGCAAATCTCATGAACACTTAAAAAGTTTTGGTGACACCATCAAGGGGTCAACTCTGACATCATAACATGCTCTTGCTGGAAAATCTCTCATTCTGGGACTTTGGATCAATCTTCTGCCCACTAATTTCTCAGCAGGAGCATATATAGGCCCAAATGTTTCTTGTGCTTTTTGTTACTGCCCAAGGAATCACTTCATGAAGGCTTCAAAGATCTGGGTGAATATTATAAGCAGCTTTTCCATAGCTGCTTATTTGATTGCCCCTGTTTCGCTGTTGTTCCCATCCCTTTCTGCAAGTAGGCCTGGATGCCTTCTGTCACTAATGCTCAGCACAGCTGGGAGTTCTGTCTGAGCAGCAGCAGAAAGAAAATTCTGAATCTCTGACTACTTTCATCACAAGAAATGGGTCTCATAGGGCTTTTCATAAATAGTTCTGGTCTGAGTGACCTAGTGAATGTCATTAAATCACAGAGGCTGACACCTAAGTCCTGAAGAGTTAATGACCTAATCCAAGATAAGACTTGACTGCAGCAGACCATGTGGGAGGAAGGATGCAAGGTCTGGCTGTTATAAATTTCATATAGTTTCAAAAAAGTTTTTAGAGACACAAATCATTCTAAGTTTTGCTTGCTTGCTTTCAGATGTAAATAAATGCAGACAAGTCTCCCTGGCTATGAGAAACTGCATTTTTCTCCAATAACACAGTCAACGTGAATTGCAAAGACAATCATGAAGAAACACAGGAGGTAACCTCAGATATTAACATTGGGACAGACTTCCATTTAAAGAAAGCAGCAATGGAAGGAAAGAGATTGTTGCTTGGCTGGCAAGAGAAACAATGAATAAGTTATTCAAGTACAACCCCATGTAGGACAGGAGTAGCACAAAAAGGCAGTGAATTTTAAACAAACAAAATAATTACATGTCAGGAACTCCTGTACACTTTCCTCATTGTTAGCAAGGTTTCCATTTTTCATCACAATGAAGCTATGCTTTTCCCTATCTCATTTGTTTTTAGTGTTTTAGTTTTTTAGTGTCAGCTTCCCTCCAGCTCGATTCCAGTCACAGCCTCAGGGGCTGTGAACACCCAGCATGTGCACCACTGTGGATGCCACCAGTGCCTGAGCTGAACAGCAATTCACCAAATAACTGAGAAAAGCTGCTGGAAGAAAGCTCAACCCAACACAGAATTGTGGCACTTGAGCTCCCACTACATTCAGGATTTCTTCGTCTCCCCTTGGTGCAAGGTCAGTCAAACCTACAAGTGTCATCTCCTGAGATGTGCTCCTACTCAGAATGCCAATCTCAGGAGCTGCTCAGCACAGATCTAAGCCTCTGAGGAGGGACCGACCTTCACAGTTTATCCAGCCCAGGGTTTGGGTTATTTTTGGTTTATTTGTTTTGTTTTTTTAAAATCTGTAAACTGGAGGGGGGAAAGAAAGGAAAAAGAAGCTTATGTCAAGTATGGCTGTAGTGGATCACATTTTTCCTGAGGCCCCTGATCATCATCAGAGAAATAGTTGGATGGTAATATTGCAAGGCTGTAAGTCCTAGCAGAGAGGGACTGAGGATTCTGTGTTTGCAGTTAGTAAGCACAGAAAGCTGCCCTCCCCTGAACAAGACATGCTTGCAATGCAAATCAGTCCTGGCAATAAGTGGAGGTAAGCTTTGGTTCAGAGATGGTGCTGGGAAGGGGTCTGGAAATAAGCTGGAAACATAGCTCACTATCACTCATTTATTTATTTTTCTGCCAGGTAAGGTATTGCCTTTATACTAGCATTTATGAAGAGGCTAATCTACAACAGAGGTAACTGGTAGGAGAAACAAGCCAAATGAATAAAAGGTTACATCAAATTTGCAAATGAGGTCTCACCTTTTTTTGAAGGAAGAGTGGGTTAGAGAACAACTGAATACAGACTGACATTTTGGTGACAGAGCAGAACTCAGGAAAGAATCTCATGAGAGATGTGACAGACTTGGTGATGCTAAAAATGTGAGAGATCTCTTGAAGCTGCCATAAGGCAAATGTTATTGTTCAAGCAGGGTTCTCTGCTTACCAACAACCACTTTTCCAAAACTATCACTGCATGTGCTAGATTATTAGTTCCCATGCTATAAACCTGCCACTACTGCAGCCAAGGTTACACGAGCAGCTTTCACTGTGTGACTTCTCAGAGTGATGGGGAGGCTGGAAACAAAACCAAACGAACATTTTCTAGTAAATCCATTATCCATACTTTCTCTCTCCCTTCCCAAAAGTTTCCAATAGAAAGTTATGACTAACACATGTGGGATTTTTCTTTTTCAAGTAAATCCTTTCATTGGGTACATCATTAAAGGATATGTTTCTGTCAGGTCTGGTGAAACTGTAATTACAGTGAGTGCAGTAAATAAAAGTCTAATGGCTCCACTGCATAAATGATGGCTCATTATCCCAGTTTTATTGGTGTTTAGTTTGCTGAGCCAATAACTCCTCCTGCGTGCCCAAAGAAACTGTTCTGAACAATTTATGCTAGATCCCAAGAGAAAGAAGCAAAGGAGGAGCTTTTGTAGGAGGGAGGGCATTTGGTCATCCTGGTAGCCCCTTTACATGGGCTTGCAGCACTGCCTTCCCCAGCTGAAGAGAAGTGGCAGGATGTGTCCTATGAAGATAGGCTGTGAAAGTTGGAGCTGTACAACCTAGAGAAGAGAAGGCCCCAGGGAGACCTTCTAGTTGCTTTCCAGCACCTGAAAGGGGCATACAAGAAAGCATGAGAGGGACTTTTTACAAAGTCCTGTAGTTATAGAGCAAGGAGTAATGGCTTTAAGCTGGAAGAGGGTAGATTTGGGTTAACCTTTAGGAAGAAATTCCTTTCTGTGAGGGTGGTGAGGCATTGGAACAACTTGCCCAGAGAAGTTGTGGATGCCCCCTCCCTGGAAGTATCCAAAACCAGGCTAGATGGGGTTTTGAGCAACCTGGTCTACTGGGAGGTGTCCCTGTCCACTTAGGGGGAATTAGGAATTAGGTGACCTTTAAGGTCCTGATCAACCTGAACCATTCTATGATCCTATGATTCTATGCACCAAGCCAATGAGCAGCAATAAAACCAACAGCAAAGCCAACAGTCTTCTTAGAGGACCATGAGGGCAAGGTTTTCTCATGCCTCCTGCTCACTTGCCCTACTCTCCAGGGCAGGTATGATATAGCCCTGTAAGGCAAGCAGGAACTGTGCACTGAATTTTGGTCCTGCTGCCCTCATGGCTCAACATCACACTTCGAGGGGGCTGGAGATGACTTTACCTTTTGTCATTTAAATAACAACAAATGAAGCAGAAACCCCAGCTTTGTTGGAAAGTTTCAGCATTCAAGCAGGGAAGGACTGTGAAATGCTAATCCACAGTCAGACATGCACTTGGATGATCAGAACCAGAGGTCATAAAGACTGCTTCTGACGTCCAAGTTCATGCTGAGTGCTTCTTCCCCACTGCAAATACACCCCCAGAAAGCCATGGGACTGCTCACACCAACAGGAGGGCAAAACTGGGTTCCAGATGATAAATTCATTACTCATCCAGGCAAGTGGCTGCCTGACAGGGACATGCCGTTCAGCTCATCACAGATACAAAGCCCTGAGTGATAACAGGTACATCTTTAGGTCACGCACATAATCAAATTACCAAAGTGTAATGAATTATCACATGTCACCTGACATGCCCTGGGAAGAGCCCAGTGCCCGTTCTCCTTCCACATGCTGAACAGAACACTGAATTTACCATGAGCCAGAAGTGCCTATGGACATTTTCCCTGGTCCAGCCAAGCACAGCTGTGATGCCACCCCTGAGGCCATGCCACCTGCTCACCGGAGGAGATTTTAGCCTCACTGCCAAGGGTGCTGCAACTACCATAGGTAAGACACTTGCTGACACTTTCCTCAAGTTTGTGCCTCTCTTTCTACCAACACACTCTCTTCTCTCAGTGACCCTGGCTGATATCGGTCTGCCCCAGGATGCTTTGAAACCAAGTAATCAGCAGGATGACCCAGACAGACCCAGAAAATGGGTGAATAATACGAAATTTTCTACCGCTATCATGATGTTCTGATATTCCCTTTAGGTCATCACTTTAAATCTAATTCCTCAGTACTATAAAAACAGAATTTAGCACAGAATCCTGCTCAGAATTCTTGGCTTCTGCTTGCCAGCCTTGAGTGTTTTGGTATTTCTAAGCTAAACCAGCTCCGAATGCAACCTGCCTTGAGGTAGGTTTCCTGCTCCAGGCATTTTCAGATTAAGTTCTTCATTGGGCTGTACACACCACACTTGTCAATTCAGACAACTCTGTGGACATTACAAGAGGTGAATTATCAGCACAGAACTGCTCATTGCCCCTTCCTGGAGCAGTAACCCTATCTCCAGCCACCATGGACTCCTACCAAACACTTATCTCTGGAGCTTGGCAAGCTGGCCCCTAGCAAACACCCTTGTCCTGAGGATGGCTACCATAGCATTATGGATGTCCTTCACACAGCTGGCTTCTGACTTTCAAGCATTGCCACAGTGAGTAGCACAAAGCCCTTTCTGGGCCCTACCTGTTGGTTTGTATCTTGAAGAAGCCATGTAAAAACCACCATACTTCCCCCAAGACCCAGTTTCTTTTATTTTCCACCTGTCTAATTGTGGATTCACTTCCTGCAGCTGACTTCAACTCAGTGGTGCTTGTTTTCCCTCATGATTGATGTTTTGCATCAAGGAGGTGCCAACTCTTCCTCAGTGCAAAACAATTTGGTTTAATACATTGCACTCATTTGCTCTCTAAGTGGTTGCATTTGCTGTAATTGCTTAAATCCCCTCTGTATGACCCTCATTTTGCACTCTAATGCAGAACTGCTGAAATGCTTTTCTGAACTCTGTGTACTTTTTTTCATGTATGCTCCCATATTTGCAGAATCCCTGCATAATCATAATCAATGTTTTATAGGGAAGCTGAAACATCAAATTGCCTAAAACCTATCAGTTCCTTGGAACATTCAGTTTAAATTGTGCTATCACATACCTTGGTGATTTTTTCAGTGAAGGCTGGAAGTTACTATGCAGAGAAAACATAATCCTTCTCTTTCTACTATGGTCAATCTCAGAGCTAGAAACCCCCTTTTATAACAGTTTTGGCTCTGCCTGGTAAGTCATTAGCACACTGGAAATAATATATAAACAAATAATAAACATTAGGGGCTACAATTAAGAGTAAGTTCTCTACTCTTGGGAGTGAGTGCAGTCTTGGGTGATTGCTGTGGTTTACTGGGGTTTCCAGTGTTATTAATCTACAGCATTGTTTCAAAAGGAACTAGAGGTTTGATATATATTTCTGATGTATGTTTTTTTTTCAAGATAGTGGCTTGTGTGTTAATTTCTAAAGCTTTTTTTTTTAACAGAAATACATGCAAGGAAAAAAACGGACTTCCGTTACCACTAAAGAATAAAAAAAAAAAAAAATCAGTGCCTATTTAACTGCTATTATATAGTTCCATTATAATTTCTTGAATAGCATATTACCAGTAATTGGTTTAAACTTTATGGCCATATCTATATCATACCCATTATCTAAGCAGATTTGAAAAGTGCTGGCAGGGTGCAAAGACAAACAGAGCTAATTGAACACATGCAGGCTCATGAAGGAGGTTTGCAAGAATTTACTTACTGAAAAAACCCAGTTTGACTTCGTCAATTAATCTTCAACTGAATCACATTTCTGGGACCTAGATGCCCCAGTACAGGACAAGAAGCATGCTGTATGGTAGTTTTCATGGTTTAATACTTGTTCAAACCCAAAAAAATGAGCAAGGCCTCAGGCATTCTATGTAATGAGTTAATATTTCTTCCTGTAAAACAATTTAATGACTGATTACAGTTCTCCTCACAGGTATATTAGTTCAGATTGCTGTCCTATTGAGGGAAATGTATAAGGGGGATTGAGATAAGCCCAGGACTGGTAATCAGCCTATAAAATCTAATGCAGGGTGACAGTGACCAAGAGAGACAAACAAATCATTACCCATTTTTTTTCAGAAACAAGCATCAGATGATATCTAGATTCCCTTATGAAGATGTCATTACGTGCAAATATTAAACATTGGTATCTCTGGAGCTTTTCCAGTGTAGCAGACTCAGCAGCCATGAGCTTTTTTCTCAGGATGTAACTTTATT
Organism: Phaethornis superciliosus; assembly: GCA_023637945.1. NCBI lineage: Eukaryota > Metazoa > Chordata > Aves > Apodiformes > Trochilidae > Phaethornis > Phaethornis superciliosus. Next base: position 79,293,818 of record JAJQWJ010000003.1, on the reverse strand, counting down.
GCAATAAGATTTTAAACTAATTTTATAAAATAAGTTTTTTTAACTTCTATGGGGAGTTGTTCTCCCTTTCTGAGTATCTTTTAGATAACTCCCCTGCTACCTTGACTAGTAGAACAGACATAGGGCCTTGGAGCTGGAGTTTCTGCTCTGCATCACCAGGACTTACACATTTTCCATGAGTACAGTAATGTCAATACATGGCAAAGGCCAAGAGTTCCTTATGTGGATGCCATGCTTTATGCTGACCCAGTAAAAAAATCACCATTAGCACCATCACTACTGCCTACTCGCTGAATCAGCTAATGTATAGTAGAGGTTTGTGTATACCATGAGCTTCTTCCAACACAACTGTTGCAGTCAGCAATCACACTCCTTTAAACCCCAAACTGAAGTAGAGATGCACCAAGAAAGGGTTGGGGGACTCCTGTTGTGGTTGAACCCCAGCCAGCAGCTAAGCCTCACACAACCACTTGCTCCCTCTCCCGTGCTGGGATGGGGGAAAGAATTGGAAAGGTAAAGTGAGAAAGCTCATGGGTGGAGATAAAGACAGTTTAATAGGTAAAGAAAAAGACACATACATAAGAAAAGCAAAACAAGGAATCAGTTCACCATTTCCCATCATCAAGCAGGCACCCACCTCCAGGAGAGCAAGGCTACATCATCACACATAATGGTTACTTGGGAAGACAAAAGCCATCACTCCAAATGTCCCCTCTTCCTTCTTGCCCCAGCTTTATATGCTGAGCAAGACATCATATGATCTGAAATATCCCCTTGGTCAGCTGTCCTAGCTGTGTCCCTACCTGACTTCTTGTAAACCCAGGTGTGCTGTGAAAAGCAGCAAAGGCCTTGATTCTGTGTAAGTACTGCTCAGCAATAACTAAAACATCCCTGTGTTATTAAAACTGGTCAGTACAAATCTAAAATGTAGCCCCATACTAACTGCTATGAAGAAAATTACTTCTATCCCAGCCAAAACAAGCACAACATCTATTGCTGTTTCCTCCACTGAAACTCACAAGACTGCTCACTACTCTCTCTTTCAGGGCACCAGCCATGGCATGAGCTCCTAAATGTCTCACAGGCACACATGATGATCTACATGATGATCTAGAATCATAGAATATACTGAGCTGAAAGAGACACAGGAGAATCATCAAGCCCAGCTTCTGACTCCACACAGGGCAACCTAAAAGTTAAACCTTATATCTAAGAGCATTGTGCAAATGCTTTTTGAACACAAAAAGGCTTGTGGCCCCTTCTCTGGGGAGCTTGTTCCGGTGCTTGACCACTCTCTCAGTGAAGAACTTTCTCCTAATATCCAACCTGACCTCCCTTCCATGCAACTTTAAGGCATTCCCTCACATTCTATCAATGGGCACCACAGCAGAAAGAAGAGATCAGCACTGCCTTATAGATTCCCTCTTTTGAGTATGTTGTAGATAGCAATGAGGTTGTATCTCCATCTCCACTTGGGTGAGTAAACCAACTGTTCCTAATAAATCATGCCTTCTAGTCCTTTCACCATCTTTTTTTTCCTCCTTTTGACATATTCTAATATTTTATATCTTTCTTACATGGTGGAGCCCCAAACTGCACACAATACTTGAAGTGAAGCTGCATCAGTGCTGAGTACAGTATGACAATAATTTCCTTCAACTGGGTACTATACAGGTCTTAAGGCACCACAGGATAGTCAAGAAAGAGAGACTGATTTGAGCCCTTTGAAGAGAGGTGTTGCATGGTACCAGTGAAAGTAGGTAAGAGGAAACAACACCCATTATAATATTATTTTTTTGCAATATTGCTAGGAATCAGAAGAGACAAACACACACACAAAAAGAAACTTTCACCTACAACAATGATGTAGCAGCTGAAAAAGAAGAAACAAGGCTTACAGGACTCCCCATCACTACCCTCCTCTGCTATTTACATATGGCATTTCCAATTTTCCTTACCATCATTTCACCTTTTGCTGCAGAATTATTTGTTGTACCAGAAGGCAGCAGACAGATGAAGAAGAAGATAAAGGGCTGCTGGGAGGTGGTGCTGCCAAGGTCACCAGATTCCTAGCCACTATCTCATGGGGAAGATAGATTCGGTGATTTAGCAAGGAGGAACCACTCAGATTCAACAATGATGAGAAAACTAAATTCTGCCCTTCCTGGGTCCCTCCAGGATAAACAGGCATTTCACTACATCATTTGTAGAAAGGCAGCTCCAGGTTCTAAAAATTGCTCTTTATTAAATAATTGCAGAGTCATTTCTAAATTGGAAAAGATTTAAAAAGAACATTAATAATGTCTCTTCTCCTCCTGAAGTCCCCTGAAAGTTCCCTGAGTTACAACTCATTACTCTAGAGTACTCTTAGCATTATGCACTTCTGTCTGAAATACGTATTGCCTTTATTTTTAACTAGAATGATATTTAAAGATTGATATTTTTAGCATAAAGACTCTTCACTCCTTCTTAGTAGTGTTGTACTGATGTCAGAGCTTTTTTCTTTACTCATCTCTCCCTGATCCCAGGAAATCATGTTCCTTCCCTGAAAACCTGGTTTTATTCATGGCTTTGGTTCCTCTGACTTGATAAAGTCAACTGTCCTTTTTTATGGGTGAGGAACATCTACCTGAAATCAGCCATCTGTGAAACTCCATGTTAGAGATACTCCTCACCTCAGGTGAACTTCTGACAGGAAAGTGTCTTGGCAAACCCCAGGCACTGGGACAGTTTTGTCTGAAGAGCACCAAGCCACCAACCATGGCCTCTTCTCACCTTAGCAACAGCTGGAGTGGTAACTACTTATGATTAAATTTTTGAGCTGATGTTTACTCTCCTCATGCTCTTTGCATCAGATAAGTTTTGAAAGGTTAAGAAAGGGGGGGAAGAGAAAAATAAAATATCAAAATCACACTTATTTTGTAAATGAAAAACATATACAGCAGGCCCAATTCAGGCTGTCCATCACAACAGTAGTACAAGTTGATTCAGTGCATATTGGAGCAAAAGGTAAAATGGATGTCTTTGGAAAGTGTAGACATTTCTACTGCCTTGAAGAGAACTGCATGCAAATTCAGAGCTTTTGTAATGCTTTGCACATGATCAGAACTGTCTAATCTTGTCAAACATTTGCCCTCTGGCAAATAGGCATTTCCAAGGAGTGCATCTGACAGTCATCTGCATTTTAGAAACCATCAGCAGAAACACCCGGTAAGAGCTTCCTTCCAGCAACAGTGACATTTAAGCAGTTTTTGTTCCCCAGGCAATTTGCGCTTCCATAATTGCCTGGTTTTGTCCATTCTGGTACGAATGGTAATTATTTGTACCCCTGTAGCTTTTTGAAGCCCAAACCGTGTTCGCATCCCACTGTGAAAGGTCTTCTAAAACCCCAGGAGAAAGCAGCGTGGACATTGCTATGAATGCCCTCAACTCTTTTTCCCTACTGTGGATCAGCTCTGTAGGTTCACAGTCATGGCACATGAACTGAATCTGGCTTTTTTGTCACTGCTAGGCTTTTGTGACAGGTCCCACGGATGTACTGGATCATGATTTCTCCTTTGAAGATTGTTCTGTATGCCTTCCCAATGATGCAAGGAGGGCTTACAGTAGAGACAGCAGATGTTCCAAAATACACAGAGGAAGGAGCCATCTCTGTCCATATTATTAATGGGGACAGTCAAAACTCCCTCACCAGCTGTAATGTCTCTTAACCATTGTCCCTTGTGAGTAGAGCAAGTATTTGAAGTAGTATTTGAAGGCAGGTAGGTATGTAGGTAGGTAGCAATATGCCTCCATGTTGAAGGTGGTTGAAAATTGACCAGCTGACCACTTTGAAAGTGAGCTATCATCAAAACTTGCTGCCTTTGAAAATTGTCTCCAGGTGCCTAAATACATCTTTAGATATCAATATTCCTTAATCAGTTTACATCCATCACCATCAGTTCAGGAGTTTTCCAGGCACATCTTTGGAAAAAGGCCTATTCCCCTCCCTTATGTCTTTGTCTTTCAGTGATTTTATTTTCATTCCCCAAATAACCAATGTGAAGTTACTTTTTCTATGAGGTATTTTCTTTGGAGTTTCTTAAAATGACCTCACTTTCATGAGCTGCATGTCACTTCATTGTGGATTCCCGTGAAATGACAGTGGCCATCATACCCAGAAGACCATCAGCCTGGATAGTTTTGTTCCTGCCCATGCAACACTGAGGCTGGCAACAGATAGAGCCAGACAGTAGGATGAGAGATGGTGAGTGGCATGACAGACTGAGAAGGCTTCAGGAGTTTGGCTGTTCTAAGTGTCTCCTACTGAAATGTCCTCAGGAACACACAGGATGGATTTCTCTCTTCCTGACCAGCAGCAGGGCACAAGTCTCCTTTCCTTTTTCCCCAGGGGCATCTGTTATGTCTGACTTGGTTTTGCACCCTCACTTCTGACCTCCTCCCACATCCTCCTGGCCCACCTTCCCAGCTGCATCACCAGTTGCCCGCACAAGGAATTTTAAACCTCCCTTTCCCATGGGTTCACAAGGCCAGAGCTGGTTCCCCAGGCTGGTCTGCAGCCCAGCAGTTCCCTTCTCAGAACCCATCACTGCTCCTAAGCTGCCAGACACCTGCCAGTTTGCTCACATGCAGGCAGTGAGACCACTGGGAATAGAAGCATCATTAAACTACAGCTTGCTAACGGGTGGCCTCAGAAGCAAAACCTGAGTCCTACATATTCTCTACTAACTATAGGAATGGTTTTACATCGCTGTTACCTTTCTCCCTCCTACACTTTCACTTTTTGCTCTGCCAGCTCTTTGCCCTGCCCTGGGGCTCCAATGGGCATGGACCAGCCTTACCTTTTGGCTGAAGGGGGCTCAGCTCCCCCATGGAGCATATCCATCTCAGCCCAGTCCCCTTGTAAGGTGGGAGGCAAATAATACCCACTGTAACTATTGTCTTTGAATAGCATGAAAAAAACCCTTTCTTTGGTCCAGAGGAGGGCAACGTGGCTGGTGAAGGGACTTGAGGGAAAGCCTTCTGAGGAGAGGCTGAGGAAGCTGGGGTTGTTTAGCCTGGACAAGACTCAGAGGGGACACGATCACCCTCTACAACTATTTGAAGGGAGGCTGTAGTCAAGTGGGAGTCAGGCTCTTCTCCCAGGCAACTGGTGACAGGGGAGGCATGGCCTGGAGCTGTGCCAGGGGAGGTTTAGGTTGGATATCAGAAAGCAATTCCTTATGGAGAGGGTGATCAGGGAAGTGGTGGAGGCACCATCCCTGGAGGTGTTTAAGGAAAAGCTGGATGTGGCACTTTGTGCCATGGTATAGTTGATGTGGTGGTGTTAGGTCATAGCCTGGACTTGATGATCTCAGGGGTCTTCTCCAGCCTCAGTAATTCTGTGATTCTGTGATTTCTTTGGCAAAGATGAAAAGATGGGACACAGATAAGAGAAGTGTGCTTATAAAAACTGGTGATACTTTCCTTTAGATCTGCTTCGTGAGTTTCTAGTTAGCTGTAAAACAGGCAGGGGGGAAAGGACAGCAAGACAGGGTTGGGTGAATTGTCATTCCAGTTGCTGTCCTTCCTATGCCTCATAAAATGAAATAATGATACAGTAAAGCACAGAGCACTTCTGAAGTTGCAGCCTCACTAGGAGATGTCATAGCTGTGATAGCCTAATGAGCCTGAAATGACTGAAGAGTGCCAGTAGATAAAACCTATTGTGGGAAGATTTCTAATCCTCAGCACAGCAGGGAAACACTTTCTGAAATCCCAGCATATTCGCCTGTGACAGCTCAGGCTGTAAATCCATGCAGTATGAAGATACACTCAGTGCTCTAATAAAACACATTTTCATTTTTATGAATCCAGAATAGCTCTGAAATAAAAGCAGTTCTAAACAAAATCTGAATGTGGAGTTTGTCCAGTGAAATACACTCTAGAAACTTGCATTTTTGAAGTAGGGTTTTTTTTGTGGTTTGTTTGGGGTTTTTTTGGTTTTGTTTTAAGTGGGGTTTTTTTGGTTGGTTGGTTTTGGGTTTTGGTTTTTTGTTTTTTAGATTTTTTCTATTTTACAAGGACCTCAGAAGTACATCAAAGAGCTTCCACTGCTTTCAAAGACACATAGCCAAGATGAATATGTAAAACAAATTGTGACAAATCAATTAAATTACCTGCAACTTTGTAACAGTCCTCATGAAAAGCTATGAAGGAGAAGATGTCACAACTTGATTTTATCAACTTTTCTTGGTGTTGTTCAATTACTTTTTCATACAGAAGTTAAGGAAAAAATCGCTAAGACTGTTAAGTGATGGATGCAAAACTAGATGCATACCCTGATCCAAGGAGCTTGCTATCCAAAATTCACTGCCAAAATGAAGGAGTGGAAATTTACTATTCTGGGTCTAGATCAGATCTTTGTTTCCATCAGGCACTGGGACATCTGAACACACAGATGGGAACCCAAAGGGCACAGTGCAGTACACAGTGCAAAACAGATGATGTTGCTGCTTGTGCTGGGGAAAAACTGAGATGGTGAGGGTCACACAGGGTGCAAGAGGTGGGCAGTCAACTACAAGCTTGATGCTACTCATTAGAAAAGAAGGCAACTGAAACATCAAAAGCACAGACTGGAGTTCAGCACATGAGGTAGACATTTAGCCCTGCATGGCACTGGTAAGGATACCAGACCTCATTTGAGACTCTGTTTCAGGAACATCATGGGCCACTTGGAGAAAGCCCGGAAGATACTGGTGAACGTGGCAGGAGCTCCAGGAAACATCCTTATAAAGAAAGATTTAGAACAAAGAACGGAAGAAAGAGGGGAAATGTGATACCAAACACTGTTCAAATTCCAATATTTTGAACCTCCCAAAAGGAGGCTAGACAAGCATCTCCAAGGACAAGCATGGGTGCAGGAGAAATAGTGGAGGTAAGAGAAGGGCTCAAGAGACCTGGAAGGTCCCCCAACCTCCTCCTCCTGTATCAGCACAAAAGTGGAGCAAAACAAAGCTTTTCCACAAATCTCTTGGTCAAAAGTAGACCAAACCCTGGCCAGATGGCCCCTCCTGTAAGTAGGTTGTCCCTGTAGTGTCAGGCAAGGACATGAACACACAGCAAATTCCAAAGACCAGAGTAGAACCATAGCAGAACCATACACGGTGTCACTATAGAAAAGCCTGTATATATGCATGGTAGCTGATACACTGGATTTGCCACTTAATTTTATGGAATCTGAGATCACAATAGAGATGTACCAAAGAATTACTAAAACCTCATCACTGATGTGTCGGTGTGAGTGTGAAGGAGAAATCAAATTTGGTTTTGAGTTTGAGAAGTGGGTCTTTTTAAGTATAACAAATACACATAATTTTCCTTCATGTTACTCCTTCACAAAGCTGCATCTGACAAAAAGGATGTTCTCCTTGACAACAGAATGGAGCCTTTTACACTGAGAGATAAGGTGGCACAGCTCATCACAACTTCCAAGACACCGTCACTGGACAAACATTCAAAACAGGCAAATTCCATATCACAGTGTTCATGGCAACAATCTCCTTCACAGGAGTCCATGGTGAGGGGTCTGCATCAGAACCAAAGGAAAAGGGGGGACTTCAGGGTAGTCAGTTAATTGTTTTTACCAAACAAAGCATGAAGCTGCTTTGATGTATTTGGCTTTTATTTTGGTTTGTTTGGTTTTTTTAACCAAGTTCTTTCATATTAATCTTATACTAGCAATCCTCTGTGTGAGAAAGAGTATCTTATGACATTGAGTAGCTGGCTTTTTTCAGGCAGTTAACTCTTTTTCTTGCTTTTTAGTCTGGTATAAAGAAAAAGCAGAAATGTTGGCAACTGGAAATGCAGAAAACTAAGGAGAGCTCTAACCTGAGTCCTCTCATTTCTCTCACTCAGTTTAGCTATGTATGTATTACAGTTATATCAGTACACAACAGTGGAAACTGGATAAATTAATTAGCACTTTCTCATTTTTGAATGAGACAAACTCTGGGAAGGAGTACTGTCATTTATGAGTTTAATCACATTGTTCAATTTTAATCATGTGACGGGGCACTTGTACTCAGAAAACTAACTACATATTCTACTGTTTCCATGCTCTTCAGCTTCTTCTAAAATGTCATTTTATCAGTATAAAACAGAACAACAAAAAACCCCCTTATATTTAGCAGGGTTTGCTCTAAGAAATAAATTTTATGAACCATAAGTAATTAGAGACTTTTAAAAATATCATTCTAAGTTCACAGTAGTCATCAGAATTTTTACTTAATTCTGGAAAGCACGTTTGTCATCAGGAGGCAAGAAATTTAGGAGACAAAGAGTTCCAAGCAGCAGTGATGTGGAGGCCTGGCATAGGCAAGCAGAGGCATATTTTTAGAAGGATGCAGAAGTTTTCTTATTTCCTCAACCTTGTGCTGTTGCTAAGGACTCAGGCCTTTCTTTTGCCATCTCTGGTCACTCAGGGAATAAAGGGTCATCCAGAACTGAGAATTTGTTATTAAAACAAGAGTATCACACATCATTGTTGTATCTATTTGATCAGGATCTAACAAATTGGAGGATAGATAGGGACAGGCTCAGGGAAACTATTTTTTTTCGGTTGTTGCATTTGCGACCTGGACGTTGTTATTAAAACAGAAACGGGGTCTGTGAAATAGAAGAATTAACCAATGGGATAATTCAATGTACTGAGAGATAAATGTAAGTAAAGGTACAAATTAAATGGTTTGTGCAGGAAAGAGCATGTTTAAGAAATGAATATCTGAATTTTGCTCAAGGTCATGCCATCTCTGCCTGCGGATTGTTTTCTTCTCCCAGGCTAAGGGATATCCTCTTCGAATACAAAGAGGATAAGAAGCCATTTGCAAGGATTTCTTTGTAAGAGTTCATCTGTCACGTGAACAATAAATAATTCAAACCCTGTCCCTCAAACAGAGAGCTCTCTAGGGAGCCTGGGGCAAGCTATCCTGTTAATGAGAATTAGTCAAAGCCAGCAAAAGTAACAGCTAAACTTTACCTAATCTCAATCAAATCTCACAGTCAAGGCTGGAAAGAACACGCTCCTGATAAATATATTCTTCAACACCAAGTCCCTCCTGGGTTTCCACACCCATCACAGAGCCTGTAGCCAGCACAAGGCAGTGCAAGGTAACCAAATAAGGAGCAAACATCCCCAAAGTTCTGTTAAACACAATCTGCCAAACCATTTCTCTGCCTCTGTTTCAGTCCCTGCTTCCCCCCCACCTGAAGGGCTGCCTGCCCAGCAGCTGTGCTGCTCTTGGCTCCCTTCCTTCACGGAGATGTGTGCACGCATGCATGTGATGTACAATTTAGCAAAGGATTCTTTGAGTGAAGAACCACTGGAAATGGTGCTTGAAAACATTAGCAGTGGGAGCTGGAAGCTCATTTGCTTCTGATAACTGTGAAGGTACATTTAAATGTGGTTCAGAGGCAGCAGGATAGAAACGCATAATACAAACTAGGAGAAGAAATAGCATGACACAGGGGCATATGCAAGACTCCAGCATATGCAAACAAAACCTCAGAGAGGCAAAGTGCATCCAAAACACACAGCCCTGCTCTTCCTCTTCTGTCCCTAATGGGGATGTTTGTACATGTTTGGGTGTACTCCTGCCTTTGGTCTGAAAAGCACAGATATAGTAAGGAGAGCAGAGGATGCAGAGGATGTCCAACCTTGCTGCATCCCACTGTTTCCGCTGTCACATCTATTCTTTTGTCCTCAGCCTGAAACTGATACCATGCTGGATTCCCTGCAGCAATCACAACAGTTACCTTGCTCTGAAAGCTGCATTCATCATCAGGAGTCAAGAAGTTTCAGAGACAAATGTGTCTGTGCAGCGGCAATCAGCTTGGCAGAGGCAAATGAACCACTTGGTCTGTTTCCATGCTTTTAGATTAAAGCTCCTTTTCATGAGAATGCAGAAGAATGGCTGTAATTTTCTGAACACTGTTTCACTGCTAAGGGAGTTGAGTCTTTCTTATGCTTTCTTTGCTTACCAGAGGAAAGAGGACGACAAGGGTAAAGATTTCACTTATTCCCTATGGGATGAGGGGCCTCCCAGATAAAGAGCTCAAGTTGTTGGTGGCAGTAGTTTCCAGACACTGTGGTCTACACAGAGCTGTCAAGCCAGTTTCCCATAGCATTCTCTGCTCACACACCACCTAATCTGTAAGAGAAAATAAGAGAGCCGAAATGGTCCTGAGGATTACTGCCTGTCCTCACTGGTGCATCACAAACCAGAGCTTGGAAACTGTCATCTAAAGAATAAAACAAAAAAGCCTGAAGGGCTTCTAACCATGTGTCTAAGCACAGCTTCTCCATGTATTTGATACAAGAACTTCAGCAAGGAAATCAATTCTTTTCTTTTTCATTTCTCAGAACTTAGGCAGGCTTACACACGGGATGCTTGGCATATGGGCCAGGGTGATGAGCCAGATAGCTAGATGGGAAGGTGGGAGGTGGAAGATGGTGGGAGCACTGGATACACCAAGACATGGACTCATGGAGAGTGGGCAACTGTCAAGAAGGTCAGGAACTGTTCACTGAGTCCTGCAGGGACATGATACAGGAGCAGAAGTGATGATGGAGACAGGTGGATGCTTCCCTGTGTTTTCCATCTGCATATGCTGGAGTCCTTCCTTTTCACTGCATCATTCTGTTTCTCCCAAAGATTTGAAGTATGTGCTTCTTCTCAGTATTATTTTCTGGCACCCTTTTCATCTGCCATTTTCTCTGTCCTACATGGCCTGGCTCTCCTGTGTTTCAGCAGCACTTGTCATTTTCCCCCCCAGATTTGTTCGCTGTCTGTTCCTGCCTTAATTTATCCCGTTGGCTGGCCATTATGTAAAATATTGTGGGAACAGGATGTTCTTTGATACGTAATTAAGGATAGAGTGCAAACAGCTGATCTGGCATTTTCATCAGGAAAAAAAAGGAAGGTGAAAAAAAAAAAAAAAAAGCTTTTCCGTTGCACGTCTATTTTAGATTAAAATTGCACTGGATGGAAATGTGATGTTGCAGTGACCCCAAGTATCCTCCAAAACCTTCATTCTCCCTAGGCTAAAATGAGGAACATTCTCAAAGTCAGCTTCACACACTGGTATTTCCATGGTTCTGTCAAAATTAAGGCATGCAAATAAGAGGAATGAATGAGAACAAAAAACAGTTTGCTTTGGCAAGTAGTCTTTCAGTAAAAAAGAACATGCAGTGGTGGGTGCACTGTAGACACCTGGCTTCTTGGGAAAGAAGTACCTGTGATGGAGAGGGAAAGGCATGCTTGCACAGAAAATCTCCTATGAGCATGATTTTGAGAAAGGTGTGTGGACAGTGAGGACCAAACAGCTCATCATAAGCTCTCAGGACTAGGCAAAGACAAATGTGCAACCTTTGGAGCTACAAATGGAAGGGAAGGATGAAAAATTGGACCAAGTCCACAGTGAAGTATGAGCATTAGCAGGCTGGAAAATGTCAACACATTCTGAGAGTTCTTAGGTTATTAAACATAGGCTGAGCTCTAGCTTTATCACAACCTTATCTTACCTACCCAGAGAAAGGACACTCAAAATTAAGATGTACAAATTTACTGCAAAGTGGAGCAAAGCACTGTAAGATGTTACTAGTGGTGATGGCAGCTGCTCCAGGACCAGAATTTTCAAAGTGCCTTTCTCAGTTCTGCTGATTGCTTCAAACATTGATACATTTGGGATCGTCCTCCAGCCTGTGCTGAGCATTGTGACAGATGAGGTGGTCATAGTGGTCCTCTTAGGTCTTGTACCCTACCACACATGCTTAATAAAAATGTATTATAAGGCTGCCTGCCATCAGGCTGTGCATGCTGGATGTGTCCTTACAATATACACAAGATGTGTGTGCTTTTCAGTGGGTGGGATCGCAATCACAAACAATCTGCCTCAAACTTCCTAGGGAGGAGGAACACTCTGAAAGCCCATGCAGGCGTGGGCATGGATAATAAAGGGAAAAGGCAGGAGGCACAAGGGCTACAGACCAAAACACGTGGCTCGGATGCTTCAAGAGGAATGGTGAGGACTGCTCCAAGCTTTGGAGCCATCCCAGCACCTGGGGTCCTTGTGGACTGAAGCCACACTGCAGGTCACTGCCTCTGCTTTGCACAAACTCCATGTAAGCAACCTACTCAGATGAAAAGATGTCCAAATGGAATCAGCAAAGACTGAGAGATAAATGAGGCTTTATGGTTTATCAGCGCATTCACACCCTTATCTGGTGTGAACCTTTTCAGGTTTCCCCTGATGTGTTAAATATTTCATGTGCTATATATTAAAAGGGGATTTTAGGAACTCAGTACACTATCTTTATAAAAAACTATGATGAGGGACACAAGTAATTGTCATCATCCCCTCTGCTCTTGGTAGTTCACCGATTGTAAAAATGTCAGAGTAGGCTAATTTTATCCTGCATGATGTATTTGACCTACCTCTTTCACTCAGGTGCATTTGAAACTATTCACCTGATCCTCAGTAAATCTTGCCATGAGCACTAAATACCAAGTGTTATTGATTTATATTTTTATTGCCCTATATATGATTATAACTGTAGAACACTGTTCAATACAATAGGTCAAGTACTTTCTTTGCTTAATTAATATATTGGTGGGAAAAAAAAAGAAAAAAAAAAAAAAAAAAAAGACTAGAGAGATGCTGCCTGTAAGTTTTGTGGAGCTAATAAGGAATTTACATTTACTTTACATCCTGCATTAATCTTCCATCCTATCCTGAGACATGTACAGTGAATATTTTGGGTTGGTTGTAAAAATGCACAGAATGTGAATGTTACTAAAAGTTCTATGCCTCTGTGTCACCAACAAATGACTGGATGCTTAGTCATAAGTATATGTACATCACACAACGTCACGTCCTCAGTGCAGGCCTTCATCCTTCACTTTCAGGTAGCTGCATTTTACCTGACTGTGATGCCAGATGGTGATGCTGTGTCTAGAACCATGATAGCTGAGATGGTCACAGTGTTCCTTTTAGGTCCACACCTAAACCACACATGCATGCTGTGCATGCTTCCAAAATTGCCGCATCAGGCTTTAATTTCAGAGAGCAGCTGAGAGATTTTGTGCTCTAGCTAAATACACTCATGGGCTCCCTCCAAGGTTAATTTTCACAAATGCTGTGGATTTGGCCCTTCAGACAACCAACAATAATCCTTCACTGCCAGAATGCCCTAACATTGGTCCCATTCCTAAAGCTCGGCATCTCCAGCAGGTTTCAGTAGGTATTTACAGATGCCTATCTTGGTGCCCTGGACAATTTCTTAGCATCCTGCTGTGGACCAGCCCCATCAGCCAGGCTGTTCCTGCACCTATAAAGCTTCTCCATGCTCATGCAGATCGGGCTCCACATCAGGGAGAGGGGCTCCCTGCCAGCATCCTTGTGCAGATGAGTTGTGTGCTGCCTGCCTCTCAGTGGGGGAAGGACAAGTTTCTCACAGTAGCCCCTTAACAGACATAACTGTGAACTTAAAGGTCTCTGATCTTCCAGGAGACTCTCAAGCATGATATTTAGATTCTTTTGTTCTTCAAGGCTGTGCTGTTTTGTTATATGTTCAATTTCTCCGTCAGTGGAAGCTGTAATAGTCTCTTCATTGTACCATGCAGCAGAACATACCTTGCTTCCCTGTGACTTCTTTCCTATATTTCTTTTCACAGGCAAATTCATTGTGTTTTCTGTCCCTCTGGCACTATTCCTGGCAACTTTTAACTCTTCTTTTGATGTTTCCAGTCACTCAGCAAATCCCACTCCTTTATTTTCTCATTTATTATTGCTTAGTTGTCCCTTGAATTAATCCTTTGCAGTTGGACCTTAGTGAAATATGCTTTCTCTCTTTTTTCCAGAAAAGGGATGAGAATTGAATAGTGTGGGAGGAAGGAGAAAGGCAGAGATGTTCCTTTGTGCAGGCAGGGAGATCACTGTGACATTAAGAGATTCGCTGTGGACAGATGCTTCTTGCAAATCCATAAATCTTCACCAACTGATGTCTCTTCCTGCACTCTGCTTGGGTCGTTTCAAGCAGCTACCATGGCATCCTCATTAAAAAAAATATATATTGGTGACTTTAAACTACAGGCATCTGACTGGGGATGACAAATACTATTTCAGTTTCTGCAAGTCTCTAACTTAATAGCTGTGCCTGTTCCCTCAGCCTCCCACAGCCTGACCACAGTGCCATAGCCAGAGTTGTATTTATCTCTCCTCCTTTCTGCACTCCATGCCTTTTTTTATTTTTTAATGCATCTTGATACTAGCTGCCCCTCCTTTCCAGCATGTCCTGAGACCTGGCTCTCTCAGGGCCTTGTTTTTCCCTTTGTCCCCTTCACTACACATCTAAAATACCTGGTTCTTCCAGTTTTCCACTCTCTCAAGCTGTAATTTTTTATCTTATTTGTTTCCCCTACCTGTACCTGGGACATTTCTTCCTCACACAGGATCATGTCTTTCCTTCTCCCTTCACCTTGGTCTTAGTGGATGCAGCAGTAGAATCCACACTGATCCTTTGCCTGTCCAGTCATTCTGCATCCTCTCTTCCTACTCAGATGGCATCTCTGAATTTGAATGCATGGCCCTCCAAAGCTTGAATTCCAATAGATCCTAGTCTTTAATTAGTCACCAGTTTCATACAAATGCTCAGTGCTACCTCTGAACAAGTCTCTCTGCACCAACTTCATTCTGACAAATTTCTTCAAAAAAATTCCTATAAGCAAATATTTAAAGTTTTGAGTTTTATCATGTCTGCTCAGACAATTTACTGTCCATGAAGCTGCTGGACTTCAGGAGACTGCATTTCTCAGCAGGTCATCAGGCTTTCCTTTTCCTTTGTATTTTTACTGAACTGGTATTATTGATTATGCTAACCCAAAAAGGATATTCATCAAACCTCCTAGGACAATTCTTCTCACCATGAGAGCAGGGTGACCAAGATCCAAGTGAACCAAGATCCAAGTGACCAAGATCCTCTAGTGAACACAAATTTTCTTTTCTTTTCTTTTCTTTTCTTTTCTTTTCTTTTCTTTTCTTTTCTTTTCTTTTCTTTTCTTTTCTTTTCTTTTCTTTTCTTTTCTTTTCTTTTCTTCTCTTTTCTTTTCTTCTCTTTTCTTTTCTTCTCTTTTCTTTTCTTCTCTTTTCTTTTCTTCTCTTTTCTTTTCTTCTCTTTTCTTCTCTTCTCTTCTCTTCTCTTCTCTTCTCTTCTCTTCTCTTCTCTTCTCTTCTCTTCTCTTCTCTTCTCCTCTCCTCTCCTCTCCTCTCCTCTCCTCTCCTCTCCTCTCCTCTCCTCTCCTCTCCTCTCCTCTCCTCTCCTCTCCTCTCCTCTCCTCTCCTCTCCTCTCCTCTCCTCTCCTCTCCTCTCCTCTCCTCTCCTCTCCTCTCCTCTCCTCTCCTCTCCTCTCCTCTCCTCTCCTCTCCTCTCCTCTCCTCTCCTCTCCTCTCCTCTCCTCTCCTCTCCTCTCCTCTCCTCTCCTCTCCTCTCCTCTCCTTTCCTTTCCTTTCCTTTCCTTTCCTTTCCTTTTTTCTTTTTAATTCATATCAAGCACTTCTTTCTGCTGCATTTCTTGTTTTTCTTACTCCCTGTGAGTGACCATGAGACTTCATCTACCACTTACAGCAACAAGCATGTTGTGAAAATACATCAGAGTGCCCTTAGCAAGGCTGGAAGCAGGAGGAGGTGTTTATCCCTGTACTTTCTAACAAACCCACGACTCTGCAAAAACAGCATCACATCAGGAAAAAGTAAAAAAAAAAAAGAGAAAAAACAAATAAAAAGCTCTCCCGGCTGCGTTGCTGGTCAAAACTTGTCAGCAAAAGGTAGAGCTGTAAACAGACAGATAGAAAATTTTGAAAAACTGATGGATGGAAACAAGCTTTTTGAAAGTCAAATTAAACTCATCTTACTTTTTTCAGACTTTGGAGTCAGTACTACTAGCCACATTACATTTACTTTCAGACTGAGAAAGGATATTAGCACCATGAATAAAACACAGTTGTTTGTTTTACTCTTTAACAGAATAGACAATAAGTTACAGAAAAAAAACATCAGACTCAGGAAAACATTCAGAGAGAACAAAAAATTTTTCCTAAGGCAGCAAAGGTATAAAATGGGTAGCTTCATTTTTAGTTTTCTAAATGCAGCAGAGCAAGTGCAAAATAATGATTCTTGGGATATACATTTATGAGAAGAAAAAACCCACAAACAACTCTATTACTTGAAGTGTTTTGGACTGACACACTGTCTTATTCTGGTTTTCTGTTGTCCTGAGTGTTCTAAGAAAGGGGCTTGCTGTAGTGAATTTGGATTCCTATGCAAGCATCATTTGTGGAGAAAGAAGATAGAGATCAGCCAAAACTCTCAAGCCAGGCCATGGAGAATATCAGTGGGTGGTCCATGGAGCCCATTAGGCTTTCTGAGTGCAGGAGTGCAGACACAAACAGAGCAGGGGAATGCTACAATGGTACCTAAGCCCAAGTCTGCAACTGTGAGTTTTTCTGATGTTGTAGTTTTGTGTTGGTGCATTGAATAAGGTAAAATTACATATGCAAAGAATGAGAATAATTTTAACAATAATTCCCTAATGGATGGTCTAAATAAAACTAGAGGCACAATTAAATCTCATACACAATATAAAAAATAAGGTGTTAGTGGTTTTCTGCACTTAGTAAGTGACCCCTTTCCTACTGAAATCTGTACTATCCCTCTCTATGCTGCACATACTGCTGAGCTGTTATTCCAGTAATGTCCTGTGACCTCATAAGGAATCAGGGTCCTAGCCTTTGCACAGTCAGAAGATAATACTTTTCCACCTATCAATCTGCACAATAGCTCTTTCACTGAAACAATGGACCATATAGCAGGAAATAAAGCAAGTACCAGGATCTGTCGTGAAGAGAAACCATCCAATTTGCTGGCTGGCAATTTGCTGGGAGGCCTGGTTTTACAGCAGGAGTGATAAAGCATCTTTCCTTGAGTTGCAATCAAGACTTCTCAGTGCAAGCAAACAAAACTGTTGTTGAGACCAACATGCTGCTGTCCACAAGGTGAGGCCAAGCCTTGCCCACTTCTTATTAAGCCTTTGAAATTTTGACCCTGCTTTTCCAGAATCAGCTTTATTTTCCACTGAAGGTTTTGTAGCTCCCGTCGGGCTGGAGCACCGCCCAAAACAAGATTGCCCCTTTGAAAAAGACTGGAAATGCAGAAAGAGACTGATTTTCTTCTCAAGCACCTGGAAACAACAGCTGCCAAGTGTCCCAGCTGGCAAGCCCCCTGCTTTGCTTCCTGTCATTATTAGCAGCAGAGTAAAGATAGTATTTGCTGGTATGGCAATTCTAAAAAAAAGTACTAGAATATTAAAAATAGTAAGAGGAATGACTGTGAAGACTGCTTCTTTTTTTTTTTTGCTATTCTTTTCAGCCTATCCAGGCATATCACAGAAACCACCAAGTGAAGATGGGCAAACCCATGAGGAGTCCATGCCATCCTTCCAGGAAAGGGGATGAGAGTGGATAGCACAAAGCCAGCAGCAGCAGCAGACTGGGAAGTGATAAGAAAGCTTTGACCCCAGTTTTTCTATAGTTCTCTCATTTGATTTTTTTTTTCTCCCTATTTCCCTTCAGCTGGCCTCTTATTTGCTCTTCAGTTAGACCTGGAGTAGCCTGTCATTTCCAGGCTGGAATGACAAAAAGATGTGCTCCACCTAATCACAATCTTAAAAATACCTCATTGCTTTGCAGAATTGCATCCACTCGGGATATCTCATTGTTGTAGCACAACCCCTGCACAGCACAAACAACTCAGGCCAGCTGGTCACTGCTCATAACTACCTAACATTTATTTCCCCAAATTCCCAACATGAGAGCAGCTTTGCAGTTAGTGCAGATCTCCACTGGTTCATTGATAGCAGAACAGCTCATCTAAGTGCTAATAGAAGAAGTCTTTGATTACCAGTGTATTCATAGAGATTTAAACTCAAATTGAAGTAATTAATTCCTTGTCCACTTATAGACAAAATTAAATGGTGCTAAAGATTGGTAATGCATGGAAGAATATTTTCATTAAAAACTGAATTTGCCCATTTACCAATTTCAATTAGAGTGGCATCATTTGCATTTGCATATAGTTAAAGGCCTATTGGTATTCTGGTATAAATAGGCTGCCGTTTATAGTAATTTCTCAGTATGCATTTGTGCTGAGATAGAACATGACAGAATGTATTAGCCTGTTTTAATTTTTTTTTTTTTAATGTTAATTTAATACATTTTTAGTGTAAGTACAAATTTAAACCCAGCTCTGAAAAGAATTAAATATCCCTCCTGTAGACCCGTGTTTTATTAGAAAATGCTTTTAGCATTAACCAAATGAGTTCCTTGCCCCCAAAAACATCTTCTGAGTTTTCAGGTTTTTTCTTCCTCTCTGTATTAGGATGAGGTCAAGACCCTACCAAAGTTACTATCACAACAAATACCAGCAAAGACTTCCCTTAAACTATCTTGGGAATGCCAGCATTTGACACCCATCTTTTGACAGATTCAGGAAACTGATCTCTGATCTTCTGCACCCACAGTGCTTGGCTCACTAAGGTATTTGGCATTCACAACTTCTTGTGCTGGTGTGTCCCTATGTTACCCCTGATGACTTCCCTAATGATCTCATCTCTCGCTTTTTACAGATATTTTACCTGTGAATTGCACAATTTCCCCAAGCTGATGTCATTTGCCAAATTCTGTAGTCCCATCTCCTTTCTGCTTCATCACAATCCCCCACAGGTGCTTTTTGAGGAAACACCTCTCTCCAAGTGACTTTCCAAAGGAATAAAAAGTCCTATGGCACTGGCACTTCTGCTCCTTCTTGCCCACTCACATACTCGACCTAGGTATCCGTTTTAATTTGTGCAAGCAGTAATGAGAGGATGTAACTATTTATGAGCCCTCTTATGCCAGATCCTCTGGGAAAGCATCCCAGCCCTCAGTGTGCTTGTGAGCAGAGGCTACAGAACTTATGAACTGAAGACCTGGGTTTTGCACAAGCCTGATGATGGGCACCCCTATCCCTGATGCACAAAAGTACTGGCTGCCAAGGTGACAAAGTCAGCTGCAGGTGGAAAGCTCCTTGCAACAAAACTGCACATGTCATGTGTCTGCTTAGCTTTGTGCAGAGGGAGAGGGGGGTGACAGAGGGGATGTGTTGGCAATGGACAGAAAATTTAAGTAAAATGAAGTGTGAAATGCAAAAACCACATTATTAAGTGGACAAGCCTCTTGGACAGGAGGTGGTCATGAAGACTATTGAATGGGCATCTGTGAAATACTGTTTGGTACAGCTTTTAAAGCAAGCTTTTCTGCAAGGCACCTTGCTATGAATGCTACTAAGGTTGTTTATACCCCTATTTATCTTTATAGGTACAATTAATGTAGGGAGATTTGTGTCATTAACTGTACCGTGTAAACAAATTGGTTGTGGCTGATTTTGGAGGTGAGTTAAACCAAGGAAACTCCTCAGGGGATATGAAGAGCAGGCTCCAGTTTTGCTCACTCTGAACTCACACAGGTATTCACTAAACATGTGCTAAAACCCCTTATGTGGCCTGTCCACATGGAAAAACAGTCCAGAAGTGTTTCTCCATTCTCTGTGAAGTTTGAGGATTTGTGGTTTGTGCCCCACCCCCCCCCGGTCCTGCTCCTCTTCCTCAGTTGGCAATTGCTTTCTACAGTTCTCCCAACTACCTCCCTTCTCAACATGAGAAGTGGACCCACTCCCCTTTATCTGCACCTTTGACTTCACAGGGCTCAACTTCATCCCTGGGTGGGCATCTGGATGAAATGGGAGACCTCTCCCACTCCAGCATGCAGACGAGGTGGGAGCAAGGCAACCCAGGACTGATTGCTGCCCATGGTTTGCCCATGGATTGCTTTCCTACCTTTCTGCTTCCTGAGGACTGACTCAACCCTACAGAGGTCCTCCTACAATAGCATTTTAGCCACTGCTCAACAATCCTCCTGAAGAGCTGTACCTGTTTGTTGTTCATGAGAAAAATTATGGCTAGGCAAGGAACTCCTCTCTTTCTTGAAAAGATCCCTCCTACGTTGCCATGGATATGATGACCTGTTTCTAAACCACTCTTAGCCCTTCACAGGGTATGGTCTCTACTACAGTCTTTACATTTTCATCTATATTAAGTATAATTTCTACATGAATCACTGTTCTGCTTGAATCTTGTGAGCACAAAACTGCCCTGCAATACAGTAACACCCACCCCACCTTTCTGCCTTGCTGCACACAAAGAGGAGCATAAAGGAAAATGTGAAGTACTGAAAAGATTTGAAATATGATTTAGATGTGAGGTAGATAATTTCACTTGCTAACATTGCCCTGTTATAGTCAGCCATCACTGCAGACTTGGTGCCTACAGCAATATTTGACCTGCTTAGGCCACTTCGTAGGTAAAGACGTAGTTCACCAAAGAATTAGGAAGCTCTGAGATATTATTACACACTTTACTGAAGAGAGGAATATATCTCCCATGTTTTCTGGGGCTTCCCACTCTCCTGTGGGTCCCCAAGAGCTCAGCTGAGCTATGGTGGTGGTCGCAGTGATGTTTCCTCCACATTACAGCTCCACATTATACACAGCTAAACAGCACACAAAGCCAGAGGCACCTTGGGGGCCTTGGAGGAGGGACCAGAGGAAGATTTGCAGTTTTATATATATATATATATGTATATATATATATATATTTATATTTATATATAAAAAGTGCCTATCACCATATTGATAAACATTCTTTGCAGCCCCTGTAGCTTTGCTTTTGAGCTCACCAAAGTCCCTCTTTTCTACAGGGCTGGAATAAAATCCTTCCCAAAGCTCAGTATTTTCTCCCTGACCTGTGACGTCCAGCAGTGGGAAGCACACATGCTGATCATAAAGTCATTGCAAGCTGCTATTGCTGAGGGCTTTCTGGCCCTCAGGGGGCTCTGAGGAGGCTCTCTGCCTCTCTGGGTCATGTCTGTACAACATATGTTTTCCAGGACTGGGGAGGGCTTCCATCTCCCAGATGGATATTCTTCTTGAATTACCACCTCTCCACTGATATCAGCTTTATAACATCCTTGCCCAAACCTGGTGTTTCTGATATGGCAGCCCAGGCAAGCTCAGCTCTATATGCAATTACTGATGCAGTGACTGAAGTACTGTGGGTCTTGCAAGGCTGTGCTTCCAAAAAGTCCCCAGTGCTCCCCTCCACTTACCTGTGAGTTTCAGCCACTTCTCACACACCTCAGACTCAACCACCTGCAAAACCCCAGCCATCCTCTGGGGCACCATCTGTGTCTTTTGTCAAGTGCCTGTGCTAATATCTGTCATGTTCTGTGATTTCTCATGACATGCCCAGCAGTATACCTTGTGCTGTTCACTCAGCCCCTTCTCTGTCCAGGACCAAGTGAGGATGTCCCTGCAGCCCCAGAAGAAGGGCAGAGCTTCTTTCCCAGGGAAACAAAAACAGTCTTCCCGCTGAGAGGCAAGGCAGCAAAGCTTAAGGTGAGGAGGAGAAAAGAGGTTCTCCAAAACACTGCTTGAAAACACTCCAAAAAACACTGTTGCTCAAAAACCAACCAACCAAACAAACAAACCAAGACCAAAAACCAACACATTCCCTTCACTGGCAAAAGCTTCCATCAGCAGTATGCACATCAGGACCAGCTTTGAGCTATGGCACAAAACTAAACACACAGGATCATCCTTTCTCTTTTTGGTCAAGAAGTTGCTACTGTTTATGAGCTACTGAGTGTCCCATAGAGGCACTGGTAGAGGAAGAGATTTATTCTGTCTTCTTCACAGCTGCACACCACTGAAACAGAAGGTATGGGACTGTAAATATAGTGTAATTGAATCATACTCTGTGTATTGTATACTGCCAGTGGCACTGCCTTTTCTCTCAGCCACATGATTTTCTGCACTTGCTGCCCTGATTCCACATTAATACCTCTGCCTGCTGCTGGAACATGCACTCACATCAGCAGCTTCTTCCAGAAACAGCACTGTTAAAAATAATGGCATGTCAGGCTGTGCCACTCTGCATCCAGATCCAGTATGAAAATGTGCTGCAGGACCATAGCAGCCTTAGTCAGTCTTCCATTTGGCCTTTAGAGGGATCAGATGAGATGAAGGAAGTGATTTTGCCCCTGTACTCAGCCCTGGTGAGGCCACACCTCGAGTCCTGTGTCCAGTTCTGGGCCCCTCAGTTCAGGAAGGAGATTGAGGTCCTGGAGCAGGTCCAAAGGAGGGCAACCAGGCTGGTGAAGGGACTCCAGCACAAGTCCTGTGAGGAGAGGCTGAGGGAGCTGGGGGTGTTCAGCCTGGAGAAGAGGAGGCTCAGGGGAGACCTCATCACTCTCTACAACTCCCTGAAAGGAGGCTGGAGCCAGGGGGGGGTTGGGCTCTTTTCCCAGGCAACTTTCAACAAGAGAAGAGGACAAAGTCTTAAGTTGTGCCAGGGGAGGTTTAGGTTAGATATTAGAAAGAATTTCTTCACGGAGAGGGTGATCAGACATTGGAATGGGCTGCCCAATGAGGTGGTGGATTCTCCATCCCTGGAGATATTTAAAAAGAGACTGGATGTGGCACTCAGTGCCATGGTCTAGCACCGCAGCGATGGGTCAAGGGTTGGACTTGATGATCTCTGAGGTCCCTTCCAACCCAGACGATTCTATGACTCTATGATTCTATGAAGACATTTATAGTGTTAAACAGCACCTTGGTTCTTCGCTGTGTCTCACCTTTGCCTGAGCAGTGCTTTTCCCAAAGAACATACAGGGCAACATTTTAGTGAAAGAGGCACCAAACAAATTTTGCACTACTGACAGCCCTTCTCGCAGTAGACAGAACCTCTGCTGTTTTTTCTCCACCAGAATGTTTGCATTAAAATTAAATGAAAGGATGTTGGATGCTGTAGGAGTGGGCTGGCAAAGGATTTCAGAAGATTGGGATAAGCAAAGATGGTAATATAGGAAATAAAAAAGCAGCAGACACTATACAGTAATTTTCAAATCCTATTAGCTACACTGCCAGAGAGACCAAGATTATTCTGTCATTGCTGATTTCCACTGAGGACAGAGGGAGGTCTTGGAGAGAAGAGAACAATGAAATGGTGCAAAAGATGCAGGAAACTTGAGTTGGGTGGAAGATAATGGTAACTGGAATTTCTCAACAACAAATGTGCTTCAGTTCTCTCAGAACAGTTTAGCCTGATTGCACAGGCAAGTTCATTTTGATTCATATTATCCCTCTCACTGGGAATTCTCCACCTGCTTCCACACAGGCCAAATGTGATGAGCTAAAAGGAATACAGACTAGATGAAGAAAACAATGCTTGGTAGTGACAGGGTGTGCAATATCTACAGAATTAAATACAATCTACTCATTTGATTTGAGCCTGTGTTGGTGTCATAAAGGAGACAAACCTGCTCCTCCCTGTTTAATCCCATAGCACTTCTTGTCACAAGGATGCCTGGGTTGTATCTCTCACTTGTGAGGTGTACTGAATACTCACGAGTGCACACGCACCCCAGTGGAGAGTATGACTTAGTAATGGCTTGTAAAGGTGTTTGCCAAATAAATTGCACATGCAGTGGCACATAAAGCTGTTTCTGAGCAATCTGTGATTCCAGGGGGAATGCTATTCAGATGCTTCTGTAGCTCCAGGACATTGTCACCTTCCCAAGTGAGGCAGATCTGTCACCCATATCTTCTTTACGAGTGTGTACAAGGAAAGCATTAGAGTTAGCATTGCCTTTAATAAACACTTTGTTTTCCCAAGTCACAGTGATGAGTAAAACAGAGTGATCAAATGAGAGCCATGAGAAGGAATCAAAGCTGTCAACTTGTCAGCGTTTCGACTGAGCAGCCACCTTCAACAGCTGGGATGCACCTGGCAGCCCATGCAGATAGTCAGGCAAGCATCAGCAACAAATATCACATAGAGCAAATATGCCATGCACACTTGAGAGAAACATCATCCATAAAAAGCACCATTCCTTACAACGGTGTATCTAAGCTGAGCTCTGCCAGGTCAGAAAGTTTACAGAGTGTGTCAGCTCAGCTGGATAGGGCAGTACTGTCAAGAGGAAAAGCACTTAAGTGGCTTCTTGCCTTATCCAGTGCTGGGGATATTACTTACCTGACCAGACACAGTTGTAAGCATGTGAAGGATTTAATTGCTTAGTTTCTTTCAGCCATTGTCCTAAAATATGTTCTCAAAAACTCTGGATACTTCATCAGCCCATAAATTTTTCTGTATTGTTAGATCCTAATGCATCTTCCACTGTTGGTGATAAAACCCTGCTATTTAGTGAACGTCTTATTGTGAATTGGCAACTTTACTATGTTCCAGGTAATGTAAAAAGTTACTTAAGCATTTGTTAAAGAAAGAAATAGAACAGAGGATGTCTAACTGGAGGTGCCCTCTGTACAACTTGCTCCAAGAATGCAATCAAAAAACATGGGCAAGTTTTCTTATTAGAATCAATAAGAATTGCTCAGGCTGGAAAAGACTTGCAAGATAATTGAGTCCAGCCTTCTCCTAATCCTATTACCCTATTCCTGATGACCCACCACATGTCCCCAATCACCACATCCAGACAATTTTTAAACACATTCAGGGATGGAGATTCAACCACCTCCCTGGGGAGTCTGCTTCAGTGCTTAACAGCCCTTTCTGTAAAGAAGTTTCTCCTGAAATTTCTCTTCTTCTTTTTATTAGTTTTAGCAGGCTTCGGTTGCAACTAAAAACCATGCTGAAAGTGTCTGAAAAGACTTAATCCAGTAGAGGTGATTATATTGAATGACAAAGTGAAACAGACTCAGCTTCATTTCATCTTTTAAACCCATGTTAAGACACACCCCTGTTAAGGGATCATGGTATCCCCACCTCTATTTATCACCCAGTTCAACATCACCATTTAACTATTTGAAACTGGCAATGGCAGTGTTCTCAAACAACATCCCAAATCAGTGATCCATGCCCTTCACAGTCAGGCTAAGAACCTTGTAACATACCCACCTAACAACTGAAGTTACTGCAGCAATGCCAGAGCACGCCGTGTCCTAAAAGTTGCAGTCATCACAGGCACAACCCAATAGGTGGAACAGATATAATTAAAGAACTGCTTCAAGATGTAGCTAAAATGAGACAAAGCTTGGGGTAGTTCTTTGGAATAAAAGGAGTTACAGAATGCTTTTATTCTGGAGGATTTTATCAACTATAATTATTGCCTGCAAAAAACTTCAGACATGCATTGCTTTGAGTGCTCAGTGTGAAAATGAGTTTGTTTTTCACCACTTCAGCCTCATCTTTTCTTTTCTATATAATTTTGAATTGTAACAGAACACAATTATTCCCTCGATGTCTCCACAACTGTTTTTTATTAAGCTGAGAAGATAAAGACTTTCAAGTTTTAAAGATACAGTTTTGGCTTTTCCTTATCTAGCAATATGAAAGGCATTCACAAGTATTTCTTTATGATTTGTCAGAATAGCACTAAATTCCAGAAAAATAAAAGCAGGGAAAAAAATGTCTGGTCACTATAAGGCATGGACTAGGCTGAATATTTCAGCACACTCCTGGTTTAGCAGAGAAATCTGAGTGTGCTGAGATGTACTGACTGCAACTGGCCTCGGCCCATTGATCCATGCCCTGTTCAGGTCCTACCCTCAGGCAGATCAACACTCCTGCCCAACTTGGTGTCATCTGCAAACTGATTGAGGGTGCACTCAATCCCCTCATCCAGATCATTGATAAATCTACCAAACAGAACTGGCCTCAACACTGAGCCCTGTGGAACACCACTGGTGGCCAGCCTCCAGCTGGATTTAGCTCCATTCACCACAACTGGTGAAGCTAATTTTGTAGCCAGTGAAGAGTACAAAAATCTTGGCCATATATAGCCAGTTTCTCCAGAAGAATACTGTGAGAAACAGTGTGATAGACTTTGCTGAGGTCCAGGTAAACAACACCCACCTTGTAAAAACCACATCTCAGCAGCTGCGATTTGAGGGAGTTGAAGTTTGTGTGCTGTATTGCACAATATGACTAGGTTGATTGTGACCAAGTAAAAAAACTGAGACAAATGTCAGCCTTGGCAGAGCATCGATCTGGATAGGTTATATTATGACTTTCCTAAAACATTAACCAAAGCAGATCACATACAAACCGTGGGCAGTAAATGAAATGCCTGCACAGAAATGGGCTGCTGAGGTTGGGGGGATGCTACCAGACAAACAAGACTGCAAAATAACCAAGAGAAAATGATAGAGTGAGGCTGACATTTGCTGAGGATTTACCAGTGCCACTGATAGAGGTGGAAAGAAAATACCCAGAGTAGGGCAGACACATGAGCTTATACATAATTATTTTGACCACTGTATGAATAAACAAGTCACAAACAGGCTTCGCCCGAGTGTAGCAGAGCCAGAAGGCTCCTTGCCCACGCCATGTCACAGGCATTAACACTTTGTCTGTTAGAAGAGATTGTGTTAGGGCTCTGCTTGCTGGGCAGTGCTCCTGGCCAGACCTTTGCTTCTGAGCTGACACTGTAGTTGCTGTGTTTGAAGCCAGACAAAGCTGATGGCACAGAGCAGCACATTGCATCCGTGAGGCATCCGAGCCTGCAGCACTGACACGTGGACAAGCAGGGACCACAGAACAACAGCAAACTAATGACCAATTGCAAAGGAGTACACACCTGCCAAGTTTTGAATTTCAACAGCTTTTACTAGGATGCTATTTTTAAAAAGAGTAGTTCTGCTTTTCCCAGCAGAAGTAGCATCTGCTTATGCTTCAGAATCCTAGTATTATATGACCAGGGGCCACCCATGGTAAACATGAGCCTGAGAGTATTTCTGAGAAGCTCAAACATAAAAATACATAGTATTTACATTAGTATTTTTTGTATCATCTGTCAACTCTTAACTGCAAAGGTTAATCCAAGTAAAATGAAGATGCTGTTTTGTTAATTTGCTCATCGGGAGTAATTGAAGAGAAGTAGATTACTGGGCACTGACATCTCAGTAGATCACATTTTCATAGAAGGCAAAAAAAGGATTATAACCTCAGGAAGATAACAGGGTAGCATTCAGAGCTCAGGAAAAAGGCAGCTTGGAGAGAAGTTGAGTGCCTCATACAGCATCTCATCGTGACCAGCACAAGGTGCTTCAGAGAGAGATGCAAGAGCCCTTAAATTGAGTTTTGAGTCACTCTACTGCTGAAGAAGAATGAAACTGGTTCTCAGTTTCTGAGTACCCAGCCATGGGGTAGAGATGCATATGTTGGTGGGAGTAGCCTGTAGCAAAATGGTATGTCTGGAACCTGTATGAACACTTCTTTTCCCCTTCCTAGTTTAGCATCATCCTGCTGCACTGGGATTAACTTGACCAATCTGCACTGCTTCTATTTGTCTGTTCTGCTCAGATTTGCCCCTAGATAGGATTTCACAGGATATGCAGAAAAAACCTCAAGAGGTTCTCAGTCTCTACTAGGTCATGACTCCTGGAATTACTCAAAAGAAGTGAGATTCATCTCACCTTACTGTACATATCTAAAAGTTAATAATCTCAATCTAAACAAGTCACTCTGGGCTCCCTTCAGACTCAGTGGAGAGAAATGGGCACCTCTAAAAGGCAACTCATTTCATCTTCACACAGATGCCTAAGATGGATTAGGTGAGTTGCCTTCTGGAGGTGTCTGTTTCTGCTATTAACAATATAGAGAGCCTTAGCTGATGAGCTTGCACTCAGATGATTAATCTTACAACATCAAAAGCTAAAGGCAGATAAATCCCACAGTCAGCCCTATAGACAGAAGGGAGGAGTGTACAGAACACACTGCTGACAGCCACACAGGTGGCTTCTCCTAGCTCTGCAGGGACATACCTGGTGACATATCCAATGACTTCCTAGGAAAAAAGCAGCAACCTGAACACAAAGAAAGCACTGGGGAAGGAGGAAGGCAATACATTAAAGAAAGAGAAGAAAAAAAATGAGTGCAGTTAACAACCAGCCAGTTATTCTCTGCTAGATATTTCCAGCTCAGTATGACCAGTTAAATCTGAATTATCCAAAACTGAAGGAATCCCACAAGAGGATGGTATCACTCTGCCCTTCCTCTTGTATCTGCAGTTCTGCCGTGATGGAAGCGTGGCTGATGGAGGGAATACATGCACATATACCAGAATGCATATGAAATCATCTTGTCTGAAAGGTGGGTTCCTTTTCATAGCAAGACATACATGACTGTCTGAAAGGAAGCAACTCAACCCATTCTCCACCATCCACCTACAATTACACCCTGGAAATTACAGACCAGGTCTGAGGAGCATTGCTGAGATACTCAAAGAGATGGTCCACTTATGGTGATACCTTCTCATCATGCAAGCTGAGTACCAGTTCCCAATACAACTTGTGGGAATGAAGAGTCCTTTTATCACCATACAGAGCTGGGTAGATCTTAAAATCTGACCCTCGTCTCTTAAGCACCAGCCTGGTGCTATATTTACTGACTAATCTTACCTCTGTAGCCTGTCACAAGAACAGTTTTTGGCACTTATTCCAGCTCCTTTCACAGTCACATGCAATTAATTTAATTATTAAAAAATCTAAAGAATAATGGGATTTAATTTACTTAATGTGAAGCTTTCTGGGCTGTCAATCCACCCAGCTCCTGTTCAACTTGTACTCATTCATCTGTGAGTGACTGATGTTTGTGCCTTTCATTTAGAGCCCATTGACTCAGTTTAAATCCTTCCTACCATGCTTACTATTTGCATAATATGGCTTTTATTTTTCAAATGTCTATTTTCATTATCAGGTGCCCTGGATGGAAGGCTATCCATGTAAATGTGTAAATGTAATCGATGATTCCAGTCACCTCCTGCTCCTGGAAGTTCACCTGTTGCTGCAGTGTGTAAGGGGAGGATGGATGAGATGCACAGTCACTGCCTGGGACAAATGCCAGAGTGGAATTAGGTAGGAAGTTGTTTTATTCAGTTGTGCACATGTCTAAGTAAATACTACATCTTAATGTTTTCATTTGCTGGACCATAATGACCCACTGAAGATTATGGTTCTGTTGTGGCTGACACTATACAAACACATAACAGCCATCTCATCTCCTCTAATCCCCAAATAAAAATAAGAGATGCCAGAAACTATATAGAAAGTCTGAGAAAGAAATTCTCTTCATCACCAAAGACTATAAAAAAATGCCTGGGAATCTCATTACTCTGTGGTTCAGCAGTCTGAGGAAGGTACTACCACATAAATGACATCCCAAGATTTTTGCTGTTCTTTGTCTGTGCCATCTCCCACTTTTATTTGAGACCATGGAGCCCTCCAGCACTCTTGGACACATCTCACCAGAAAGCACAAGGACAGCACAGCTCTTCCTTTGCTCTGCTTCTCCAGTAAAACAGGAGAGACAGGAACAGAGAGTTAGTGAAGGGATTTTTAAACCAGAAACAGTCCACATTAAACCAAAAATTTCTAAAGCTGTGCAAAATAATATTATTTCTGATTAGAGAAAACCTCCTTAAACAAAGCAGAGATTCTTTTACTTCCATGTTGTATCTCATGCATTCATCCTTCCTCAGAAAAGCAGAAGCCTTTTAGGAGTCTCCTGTGGCATTTTTATCCAAATTGTTTGATAGATTGGGAAGCTTCCATCCTATCTATTTTGGCAGAAAAACATAGCATCAAAGCAGCGTTTGACAAAGTAGACATTGCTGAGAGAAACGATGTCATTCTCAGAGGGAAAATCTAAACTCCGTGTGATACTTCCACGCGGTATACACTGGACAAGGTATACAAGGCAGGACTGAGTGACTTGCACTCCTGAGTCTTAAACCAGGGTGGCTGAAAAGCTACAATCACAAAAGAATCCCGCAAGCCCACATGGCTTCCACTGCAGCCCGGCCCGGTCCAGCACCGCTCAGCACGGGATGCTCAGGGATGGGCGAGCTCCAGACAGGCTCTCCCGGTTCCTGGAGATTCCCAGGAGCCGAGAACAGCAGGCACCAGCCCTCGGAAAGCCCTAATGCCCGCGGACACACCTACTCTCCAGATGGGGAGAACCTGAGGTCCGCCTGGCAGCGGGTCGCCTCCCGGCCCGGCAGGAGAAGGTTTGACCCGCCCGCACGGCTCCAGCCCCCCGCGTATCCCCGGGGTGAAGGGAATGCCTGAACACCCGCAACAGCAGAGCACAGGAGCTGCGGGTCAGCGTCAGAGCCGGCATCGGCACCTGGACCGATACCAGCACCAACACCTGGACCCGGACCCGAACCAATCCCGGCGCCCCGCCCCGCCCTGCCCTGCCCGGAGCCGGCGGTGTTCGGTGGCGCCCCCTGGTGGGCGCGGCGGGGAGGGGCGGGGCGGAGCGGAGGCGGTGCCGCCGCTTCCCCTCCGGAGCGCAGCGGAGAGACGAGACACGGATCGGATCGGATCGGATCGGATCGGATCGGATCGGATCGGATCGGATCGGAGGCTCCGCATCCTCCTCTCATCCCGTCCCCGCCGGCTCCCCCCTCCCAAGGAGGGGCGGGAAAGGCGGCGGGCGCTGCCCACAGCCGCGGCGCTCCCCGAAGTGGCTGTTCGCGGCGTGTTCTCTCCCCCCCCCCCCGCCGCTGCCACCGATAAATCCCAGTGCCGGGGGGCAGCGCGGTATTTGGGGGCTGCCGCGCTGCGGGGAAGCGGAGGGGCACTGCCCGTCCCCCGTCCCACCCCACCCTCCTCCACAGGGGACAGCAGGAGCTACAGGCACCGGAGAGCAGGTGAGTGGCTGGGTTGGGGCGGCAGGAGGAAGGAGGGGACCGTGCGGGGGTCCCCGGGAGCCGCGGGAGAGTGCGAAGCCCCTGGGCTGTCACCGCCCGCTGCTGCCCCGAGGGGACGGGCTGCGGGGGAAAGCCCGCTCCGGAGCCTTGGGCGGGCGGCCGCCGGTATAGTTGTTACTCTGCGAGTTTTCCTTCGTGAGCTTCAGACGTTTCCCGTCGGCGTCCCGGAGGGGTCCCCGCGGGGTGCTTGGGGTGGTGGTGGCGGTGGGAAGCCGAGGGTGAAGGTGGGCGGTGGGTATCCATCCCACCCAACGGGGCTTCCCCGCGGAACCAAGCGCCTCTGTGGTGCTGGTCAGGGACCAGGAGCTCTGCCGAGCTGTCGGGGCATTCCCGCTCTCTATTCGTGATGCTCTGAGGTCGTCTCTGAAGTCCCTTGTCCTTTCTTTCAGTGGGTCTCTGCCCTCTGAAATTCTGCGGCTGGATGGGGACTGAGGGCTCTGTGGTGCACAAGGTGTACAGGGTACAAGGCACTGTACAAGGTAGACTGTGCTCCACATGTTAGGTGAATGAAATAGAGCTCTTGGACTGTTTGCCTCATAGCCCTTGTAAGACAAGATGTGCATCAGGTGGAATAGAGACGTTTCCTTGATCACAGATTGGGGGATCCTTGAGTGGTGAAGATGGTGGAAGAGAAAGAAATGGTGAAACAAAGAACAAAGATAGTTAATTTTATTGTTTATCACCAGCCTTCTCCTCAAAATCTATAATTCAAATCCACCTCTAAATAATGAGCTAGTTTAAGCATAGGGAATTTCATCAGCATTTATATATTTCCTGGTGTTTGGGAACCTTAATGAAACACTTCTGAGATTTTCCATTTTAAAAGAACAAAGATGGAATTGGTATGCAGTCATACATTCAAAAAACTGTGCTTCTAAGTTAAAAAAAAACCACCAAACACTAAATATGCAACTCTGATGATACAGAAGCTGCACCTTTCTCCCATAGAGAAATATCTAAGTATAACTTCCACCCAGTGAAGTGCTTGTTTAATTTAAGTGAGGGCTTAGGAACCATGAGCTTCAGTAGAATTACTCAGCAGCTGAGGGCAAGGCTGAAGGCAAGCATGGGCTTCTCTTTGCTTTTCCAAACCAGAGTTTGAGTATTGCTCTGAGGAGCATTCAGTCATGTGAATCATGCTCATTCAAAAGTTCAGGCAGACCAAATCAGGGAAATCATGGACTGAACAACATTGCCAGCTTCCTAGCAGAAGAACTAGGAAATCCCCAGTGCTTTGGCTTTTTTTCCTATGATCTTTAGGAGGTCTGTAAGCATAGAGCAAACTGTTCCTGACTCTTTCTTGAAATGCAGATCACAACCTCATGAGAACCTGTAGACCTACAAGATCATGGGCTGGTTTTAGCCTACCTTTGCATCTTGGTCATCTCTCCAAGTTTGGGACTTCAGTGGGCAGTTTTTACATGATCTACCCAATTTAAAATAAACAAACAAACAAATACATAATCTTTTACTTGGTAAAACTATCATCTGCAATTCATTTACAAGCACCAAAAGCATAGATGACTGTCACTCACTAGAAAAATAGAAGATTGTTAGTAAACATATGCCTTTATGGCATAAAACCCAGATTATATAATTAGATGTCTAAAGAGTAGCATTTATCTCTAAATAGCTTGGTTCTTCTCTGAGGAACTCATTGATTCCTTTGAAAATGAGAGAAAATGGTATTTAACTCTTCCCTGTTTTTCTCTGCTGACAAAGTCCTGTACATGGGGGAAACCATCTGTATTCTCAGGTATTTTCCCCTTTTTTTGCAGGAAGCAGATAAGCACATCTGCCTTAAGAGCTCTAAAAAAAGCAAAGGTGCATTTTTGCTTGTATTGTTATTTTACAACTTCAGGAGCCTTCAGGCAGAGGCAGCTTTGGTTTCACAGCTCTGAGCTTACCCCTATTGCAATTGATTACGTGCCTTGAAGCTTTGATGTATTTTTCTTCATCAAGCTTCATCAAGTGTCTACCTAAAGACAGCCAATATGAGCTTTAAACCCCCTGTTCCTCTAATCTCAGTACTTTTGCTGAAATCTGGGTGCCCCTTGCTGGCAATTGCATGAGTATGTAGAAAGGGAACCTGAGAGTAGCACCTCTTCTGACTGAAGGGATTTGGATTTCACATAACCTCACTATGAGAGTGATATATTTAAGATGTGAGGATCTCCTCTGGGACACAAAGGAAGTAGTCTTGTATATGAAAAAGGGAGAAAAAGATCTTGATGCAAAAAGTGAGAAAAGCCTTAAATTGGTTTGAACCTATTTAAAGAGTCATTGGTCAAACACTGGGAAGACTCCATGATAAAGAAAAAGGTCACCACGCCAAACGCATCTCGGTCTAAATACATCAAGTCTGTCAAACTAATCCCTGGCATAACTTGACTGAAAATATCATTCTGGTTTTCCTTGATAAAGAGACCAGCATATTAAAAAGGCCAAGACCTATTCTCCACACACACGAGTATGTAAATACGGCTGCTTATGAGCAGCCCTCATAAATTCAACAGATTTGACCTGTGCAAAGTTGATCACCTGCCCAAGGCTTTATTTCTGCAAACAGCTGGTGGATTAGCCCTTCTGAACCTTTTTACACAGTTAATTCAGGGCTCTTGACAGTTCTGGCAGTAACAAATATGGGGTCTGTGGAGGACATTGTGGTGGGACTTTCAGCAGGTGCAGATGAGGTTAGAATTTGAATGTAATTGAGTTGAACTGGAGGTGGGATATACGGAATCAGGCTCAGGAAGATCAGGGAGGAAACATCACTTTGAGCTGGGAGTAGTCTGCTGCAAAAATACAGGATGGGAAGCTGCTCGCCTGGTAGCACTTCCACAGAAAAAAAGCAGTACTGAAAGAAAGGCAGGCATCTCACAGGGCTGCACTCTACAAAACACGTGGAGGGATATGGTCCTTCAGCCTAGCATCAGTGAGGTCTTGGTTGGAAGACTGCACATGGAATATGGCCACTCAGTGTGTCAGCTACCTGGTGAGGTCATGGGGAAAATGCTTAAAAATATGGTCCAAGGGAGGTTAATCATATCCTTGAAGCTCAATACCAAACTGAAGCATGGCATGCTAATAGTTTTCAGAGCTACAAAAGCCTGCTCCAAGAGGAAGGGAGTTACCTGCTCCCCATCCAGCCAGCATGGGCTCAAGCCCCAGTGCAGTGATGTCTCTGGAGTGCTGAGAGTTTCTCAGGCTCAGTCACCTGCAGAGTAGCAATTGCGCTCCCATCTGAGCAAGGAACTACCTCTGGAAAAGTCACTGGCTCTTGTAAGAAATCCTGGGCTTGGGTAGGACTTGGCACAGGTGCTTTTGCAGCAGCAAGGAGCTCCTGCTACACAGAGATATTTTTCTTTAGTCTCAAGGGCAGCAAAGTCAGATTGAGCAGGATGTTTGGGGGCTGTAAATTATTTAGAAACCCAAGAAGCATGTAGATCAGATCCACCACCTAACTGCTCCATTTTTGGGGTGGTCTTTCGCATTCAGAATGGGGACAAGAAGGCAAAACACCAAAATCAAGACCATTGTCTTAAGAACAAGGCTTAGGCTTACACATGGGAGTCGCAAAGGTTGTGGCTCCCTGAGACTTTCTGAAGTCACAAAGGTTGTGGCTTTTGGCCACAACAACCCCATGGGGAGCTACAGGCTGGAGACAGAATGGCTGGAGAGCAGCTAGGCAGAGAGGGACCTGGGAGTCTGGATTGACAGGAAGCTGAACAGGAGCCAGCAGTGTGCCCAGGTGGCCAAGAAGGCCAATGGCATCCTGGCCTGGATCAGGAACAGCGTGGCCAGCAGGTCCAGGGAAGTGATTCTGCCCCTGTACTCAGTGCTGGTGAGGCCACAGCTCGAGTCCTGTGTCCAGTTCTGGGCCCCTCAGTTCAGGAAGGAGATTGAGGTCCTGGAGCAGGTCCAAAGGAGGGCAACCAGGCTGGTGAAGGGATCCAGCACAAGTCCTGTGAGGAGAGGCTGAGGGAGCTGGGGGTGTTCAGCCTGGAGAAGAGGAGGCTCAGGGGAGACCTCATCGCTCTCTACAACTCCCTGAAAGGAGGCTGGAGCCAGGGGGGGGTTGGGCTCTTTTCCCAGGCAACTTTCAACAAGAGAAGAGGACAAGGTCTTAAGTTGTGCCAGGGGAGGTTTAGGTTGGATATTAGAAAGAAATTATTTACGGAGAGGGTGATCAGACATTGGAATGGGCTGCACGGTGAGGTAGTGGATTCTCCATCCCTGGAGATATTTAAAAAGAGACTGGATGTGGCACTCAGTGCCATGGTCTAGCACCACAGCGATGGGTCAAGGGTTGGACTTGATGATCTCTGAGGTCCCTTCCAACTCAGACGATTCTATGATTCTATGAATGCCACTTCTCCCTCTGATCCCTTTTACTGTCTGGATCATTTTGCCCACCTGGAAGCTTCTTGGGCCGCCCTCCCAGGGGCCTGTCTGGGATCCTAAATATGAAGGGTTTTTTTAGTAGCACCTGAATTCAGTCTCTGCAATACTTCTGAAAAGACACAGTGGTATAATATCAATGGGTCTTGGAATACAATTGAAAGGCTGTGAAATGGAAACATACCATTAGTTCCCAGCACTGCCACTCAGTTGCCACCACTAGAAGCCCACATCCTTCACACTTCTGGACAAGCATCACAGCTGCAGCTGCACCAAGACCTCCAGCATCACCCTTGCAGAATTATTTTTGCCTGCAAGACTTTCCCGGTTTGGATGTCCTAGAGGGATATCATGCTGACAGCTTCTAATTATATTGCTGGTTGATTTATCAATATTTGCTGATTTAAGAGCCGTAAGTCATGGAAGGCCAGGAAAGATCCCCCTCCTGAACTTGCCTCTCAGATAAAGTGACATCAGCTTCAGTAGGGCCTTTTAGAGGAGAGGAGTGGTGCTCACCTGGTCCCCAGGTGGGACAACCCCAGCCCATGCATGGGCTACCTGAGCCCATGGCTCTCTGCCATCCCTTCATGCACTCTCTTCCTCCCTGTGGGTGTTTTTGCAGATACCTGTGCTGTGAACATTTTCCCATTTTCTGCTTTCAGTCCAGAGCTCAAATACACTGAACAGCTCCAGATACACCCTTTTTAATCTGTTTGGAAAGGAGGTTTTGTTTCCTATTTGTAACACAAGTTAGCAAAAGAAAAAAGATTCTTATAAACCTACACATTAATTTTAAGATTAACTTATCCCTCCCTACAGGCTAAATTAGATTAAGGTGTATTGGGTCTGCTTAATTTATTTTATTTTATTGTATTTTTTTATATTAAGCAGTTCAGGCTATCTACCCCAGAGAGGAATTTCTACCTGCTCCTGCTGTTTCTCTCTTTCTCTCTTTTTTTTTTTTTTTTTTTTTAATTTTGAAATACTCATTTCAAATATGCCCTTAAATACCCATTTCAAACTATCATAGGAGCATGCAAATGGAGGTCCACATAGCAAAACACAGTTTTGAACTGTGCTCTGTGGGTGGGGTCCTTTGCTGCTTCTGTCTCCTCATGTCTTTCCTGTAGGAGAGGAATTTGAAGCCAAGCTCATAAATTGGAATGCCATTCAGAAAGAGATTTATGATCCTGTTTCATTGGGGATGCTTATGTGGAATTATTGCCTGCCTGAAAGCACTGACTTGGAGCTCACATGTCAATTGCCAGGGTAGTTCCACTACTCTGTTTCACTGAATTGAATGTTTTGTACCTTCAATTATTTTGTTGATGAAAATCTTTCCGTTTTCTTCTAGAGACAATTTCCTAGACAGCTGAGCTGTAACTATGCCTTCCTGACTTGTAAACATGCAGTGACTGCCAGTCAAATTAGGTAATATCTTAATTTTGAAATGGAGAGCTTCCCAGCAGCACTGCTGTGTTCTTGCAGTCATGCCTTTGAGTTAGCAGCATTTCTCCTACATCTTCACATGAAGGGAAAGACTTGGAGCTTAGCAAAACTGTATCTCTGCTGTGTCTTCACTACAAATCCCAAAAAATCCAAAGGAGCAAAGCCAAAGGTGCTACCCTGCAAGACCCGATCCTGGAAGCAGGTGATGGTAAAACTCGGGTGTGACTCCTACACGCATACAGCAAATAACTTCATTTTGATCCACTTACTGAAGCATTTCATTATAGCCCTGAGATAACAAAACAAAGGGCTTCTCAAACTGCTGAAATAGTGCAGTAGTTATCTCCCAATCTGGAAGCTAAGGGTGAGGTCTGAAATGGTTTGCACAAGCAGGCACATGTCCTTTTTTTCTTTACTAGCTGCTTTCCAACTGATTCCTCTAAACTTTTGAGGACTGGAGCAGCATGTGCCCTCTCTGACCAGAGTGAAATGGTCCAGGTGGGTGCATCCCCACTGTTCCCCAGGGATCAGTGTTGGGCCCAGTTCTGTTTAATATCTTTATTGATGATCTAGATGAGGGGATTGAGTCCATCATCAGCAAATTCACAGATGACACTAAGCTGGGAGGGAGTGTGGATCAGCTGGAAGGCAGGAGGGCTCTGCAGAGGGACCTGGACAGACTGGAGAGTTGGGCTGATTCCAACGGGATGAGGTTCAACACGGCCAAGTGCCGGGTCCTGCACTTTGGCCACAACAACCCCATGGGGAGCTCCAGGCTGGGCACAGAGTGGCTGAGAGCAGCCAGGCAGAGAGGGACCTGGGAGTCTGGATTGACAGGAAGCTGAACAGGAGCCAGCAGTGTGCCCAGGTGGCCAAGAAGGCCAATGGCATCCTGGCCTGGATCAGGAACAGCGTGGCCAGCAGGTCCAGGGAAGTGATTCTGCCCCTGTACTCAGTGCTGGTGAGGCCACAGCTCGAGTCCTGTGTCCAGTTCTGGGCCCCTCAGTTCAGGAAGGAGATTGAGGTCCTGGAGCAGGTCCAAAGGAGGGCAACCAGGCTGGTGAAGGGATCCAGCACAAGTCCTGTGAGGAGAGGCTGAGGGAGCTGGGGGTGTTCAGCCTGGAGAAGAGGAGGCTCAGGGGAGACCTCATCGCTCTCTACAACTCCCTGAAAGGAGGCTGGAGCCACGGGGGGGTTGGGCTCTTTTCCCAGGCAACTTTCAACAAGACAAGAGGACACAGTCTTAAGTTGTGCCAGGGGAAGTTTAGGTTGGATATTAGAAAGAAATTATTTACGGAGAGGGTGATCAGACATTGGAATGGGCTGCCCAGGGAAGTAGTGGATTCTCCATCCCTGGAGATATTTAAAAAGAGACTGGATGTGGCACTCAGTGCCATGGTCTGGTAACCACAGTGGTAGTGGATCAAGGGTTGGACTTGATGGTCTCAGAGGTCCCTTCCAACCCAGCCAATTCTATGATTCTATGATTCTATGATTCTATGATCCATACACCCAGCACTGTTTGACATGTCTGGTTGTCACAGCTGTCAGCTCAGATGGTTGTTGGTGCAATTCACATTTCCCTGAGTTGGGAAAGCCAGTTATCCAGCTTTCTCTTTTTGCTGACCCTGGTGACCTTGTGGCTGTTGTTGTGTTTCAAAGGCTAGCACAGACTAGCCAAGTGGTCTCACAGAGCTGTGAATTTTTTATAAATCTCCTTTGTAGTGTTAGTGTCAGTCTCACACTGTAAGAGATGGCTAAAAATCATATTATGCTGGACATGATCTTCCCAAATTAAAAAACCAGATCATCCCTGATTTTGTTCCTTGGACTGAAAATCCTGAATAGTTTGGCAATTACACAGTAGGGGCTGGTATAAGCAGAGCACTCATCTGAGGGCTTACAATTGCTCTTTCTCTGGGCTGCTTGCTGAGCCTTAGGAGGGCTTTCAGGGATAGTAAAACACATAGCATTCCTCTGAAGAATAGCAGTTATCATATCCAGGTTTTAGTTGCCCCCATGGGTCCTTAAAAAAACTAACCCATCAGACATGGGGAAGAGGGGAGGGGTAGGTCTCAGCTATTTTGCTATTAGGAAACCCATGGTCTCCTTTTGTGGATGCTTCCCAGTTGTGTCAGGTAATGCATAGACATAAAAGAAGAAGCCTTCCTCTTACAGAGGAGAACAAAACAAACTTTTTTTTTTTTAATATTAAAGAAGCCATAGGAAATTTTTATTTTAGTACAAGGAGTAGTAGTTACTCAAAAGCTTTACAATTTATGCTTGGAACCTGTTGTCAGATCTCCCTTGCCTGGGCTTTGCTGCCTGTCTGAGCCTTGGTGGGGTCTGGAGGGTCTAAAGGGCTGCATCTACAGCTTGGGGGCAGGGGCTAGTCCTTATTGTTCCCACTTGTGGAGAAGTTTGGAACCAGAAATTAGGGAAATTTCTGCATGCAGTTTTTCCTGTCATTATTAAAGAAGGGAAACAAGCCCTGCATTTAACCTGTTGGTTGTAACAGTCTGTGACCCTGAAGAGTTTGAGGCAAATGCACTTTTTCTCTTTAGTAACCACAGAAGTATCTGTGAAAGTAGAAATATTTCATTAATGGTGATGGTGCCAAATTTGCTCTAAAACCTACTCATATTAAACGGCAATTGACACTTTTTAATGACTTGGTGCAGTCCAGTTGTCTCTTTGAAAGTGATACAGTATTTCCTGTCAAATTATTGGTTTTCCATAACTGTTGTTTATTAGCTCTGACTTAGGATTTAACATATACGCCAAGCTGCTCAAAAAAGAAATGCGTGCTAAAAGTGTGAAGCTTGCCTATTTTCCCGAGTATTTCATAGTAGGAGAACTATTTTCAAACATTTTACTGAAAAAAGGAAAAGGGGAAGATACTTACAGCATCTCATACAAGAGGAAAAAATATGTAATAAAGAAAGCCAGATCAGAAATAGACATGGGTTCTAGGCACAGCTTGCTTTGAGGTAAGCTGGGGATGTATGTGGGAAATAGATAAGTATACTGGGATTTACTGCTAGGACGTATTTGCAACTTTTTTAGCTAGCTGTCAAAGCACCTCATGAGTGTTTGAAAACTTATAATTGTGCCATTTCTGTTAACTGATCCTGTTAATAAGTGCTAGCAGTGAATCCTGCCTGATGCTGCTGAAGAGCAGCTAAAATAACAAGTGCAAAAAGGAGGTGAGAAAGTACTGGCCAAGCTCTGGGGACAGCCAGGCTCAGAGAGGGAGCTGAGCTTGAGGCTCATGGTAAGGCACTGCTTTGCATTACCAGGAAAGCTTAAATCCAGAGTATGGGCAAGTCTAGATACTAGGTCCAGAGGAGAAGTAAGGACTTGGCCCAATCACAGCAACATATTGGAACTAAAAATCCATGCCAATTTTCCCAAGACACTGTTATCTCTGCAAATTCACTGCATGTGCTTTTGGGTTTTGTCAGCATCCCTTAGGCACTGTAGATGCTCGCTAGAGCCAATAGATATCTGGGAACTGCTGAGAGCATAAATGAACTATTAATGTATAATCAGGGGAGAAAAATACTACTTAAATGTCTTCCACACCTTATTAATGAGTTTAGTTTTCTTAAGCCAAACTTATTTTCTGTTTGCTGAGCGAGGTTTCTACGAATGCTATTATCTTGCTTCCTTTATAGCTTGGGGAATTCAGCAAATGTGAATAGGGCTAAATGCAGGCTCTTCCCCAACCTGTTCAGATGTGAAGAAGTTTTTCCATACCCTGTATATGTTACTCAGTCTGAGTCACACTTTAAAATGTTCCTGTAGCTTCCCCCCTTTACCCCCCTCCGTGGATGGGGTACTCTGGTATTCATCTCCATCTTCTGCCCACACTCAATGCCACTCTGTGAGACTTGTGACCAGGGGACAAGTATCTCATTGGTCCCCACAGTGGTGTCCACCCATCTGTCCCTTGCCAGTGCTTCTGCCTGAGCATGAGAGGAAGAACTGGAAAAACCCAGGGATTAAAAAGGTGGTTCCTGAACAGCCAGAGCCTGATGATGGGGAGAAAACTGAGAGTTTGAATTCTTGACTAAAACAACTATTCAAAAGTGAATAACATGGAGTTGCATCCTCTTCCCATCCTGTGAGTGCCCCAAGGGTATGTCCAGCTCCTGTGCCACTCAGCAGCCAGGTATGGGGAGCTCATGTCTCTCCCTGCCTTGTAGCTCTGCCCTGGCACCTCTGACTGTGACAGAGAGTGTAGCACAACAGCAAGGAGCAAAGAGTAGAGATGTCTGTCCTTGGAGATTTAACTTTGAGTGTAAAATGCAAAAAGTAGGTTTAAAAAAAGGCAAAACTTAGGGTTTTTTTCCCTTGGTTTAATTTTTACAGTGCAACTTAGTTTGATCTTCTCTTTTTTTGTTTGATAGTGTCTAGCACATTCTAAGCAACTGTTTAATGAGACATTCCCCTGAGGTTAGGACCACAGTAAAATGGTCCTTACTTACTGATAGATTTATACCTGAGAAATTTGAAGGCAGCACATTATGAGCTGTGTAATGGTTTTAATGTGAGGGTGGCATTTTCATGGATAAAATTTCCATTATTTCATAACCCAGCTATTGTTTTTTAA
The DNA here is from genome assembly GCA_023637945.1 of Phaethornis superciliosus. Lineage (NCBI taxonomy): Eukaryota > Metazoa > Chordata > Aves > Apodiformes > Trochilidae > Phaethornis > Phaethornis superciliosus. The sequence continues at coordinate 79,252,435 of JAJQWJ010000003.1, read as the reverse complement.
CCAGGCACATAATGGACATTATTCAAGGGGGGGTGGGTGAGAGGAAAGATACAGTTGTTTAAAAAATTATACTTTAGGAGCATGTAATATCTCTTTTCTCTGTGTATTACTGTTGTGTTAAACCATGACATGGTGATACCCTAGTTTCTTTTCAGAAAAATGTGTTTTCTCTGAAACTGGTTTGTAAAATTACTGTTAATTTTTATTAAAGTTATTTACAAGTGTGTGTGATTGTAGCCAATTTGTTTGGAAAGAACCAGAGTACCTCTGATCATGTAGAGATTTCTACACCTTCACCTGTAGGCTGTTGCCTCAAATCAGTGTCACCCAGGCAAAGATAAATTCTTCCAATAACCCCAAGAAACTTATATTTTCCTGACACTTCATGTACCAAACATAACCAAGCTGAGGAGAAAGCCTCATCTCCTGGTGCTGACGGGGACCCAATGTAAGCTCTGTTCCCCTTACAGCCTCTGGGATCTCTGTTATGTCTTCATAAATACATAAATAGGAAATACATAGCATCAGCTGGTTTTGTTTGGGTTTTTTGTTGGGTTTGGTTTTTTTGTTTTGGTTTGGGTTTTTTTGGTTGGTTTGGTTTTAAAATGTCTCCTTTCCCAGTTACTAAAATGTATTGTTCTTTCATATACTGCATCTGGGACTACACCAAAGAAAAAGGGTCTGTGTATGGTTGAGAGAAGAGTCCTGCTGGTGGCCTTTATTTGGAACAGCCTGTAGTTCTTCAGCTTTCAAGCTTTCTTAGAGCAATGAGTCTTTTCAGGATTCCCTGAAAGAGGGCAGAGATGTCAGACAGTTCTGGTTTTCTTCCCCCTTTCCAGAATTCTGACTTCGGTGGGACTTTAAACCATGACAGTATTCTTTGAGCAGGATTTCTCTCATTTTCCCCTTAGTCCTGTGGTGCTTGGTCACTGCTTGCAGGCAAGCAGCAGAGCCACTCATCCCCAGGGACACTGGCTCTGAAAACCCAGTGGTGCTCTGGCTAACCCTGCTCCATGGAAGGGCCAAGTCACATTCTTTCCTGAGGTCCCTTCCAGCGTGGTATTTTCAGTGTGATTTGGCTCCTGCATTTTTACAGCATCACATAAGTGGCATCTTCATGTTCCTCAAGAAGGATGCCAAAACTCCCACTTTATTGTGGAGAATAGTATAATATTGTTTAATATGCCTCCTCCCAGCTCTCAACAATTAAATTTATTTCCTCATTGCCAGTATTGAATAGTCTGACAATAGTTCTTGCAAGGCAGCAAGCTGTCTGAAAACTGTTCATCCAGCTTCTCTCGTTTTTTGCAACATAGTCAGGGAAGATGCACACCACCTTAAAGAAACACTCCAGCAGAGTAAACACTGAGTAAGGGAAGATCACAGGGCTGCTGCAGAGCTGCTGTAGCTGTGCAGAGGTGCTCATCCCCCTTGTTTCCAGCTGAAGCTTTCTCTTGAAACACAAGAGGATGCTTTCTCTTGATGTTCTCTCTCAAAAAACCTCAACACTTACTTTTCTTGGAGCTTTCATGCTAGCAGGTTGAGATGCTCAAGGATGGTACCTTATGTGATTTCCTTCACTCTAGGAAGTAGGACCAAGTAGAAACTTCTAGAGAATCGGTATGAAAGGTGGAGGAACAGCATGTTCCCCCTCTCATGAGCTAATAACAGTGAGACTGGAGGGGAAAGAACTTTCCCTCTAGCAAACAGAGCCAGCCTCCTCCCGAGCTCCCATTTTTAGCCCCACCTCATGCAGGAGCATGGGATCCCTTGCTCCCCATTCCAGCAGTGCATGGTCAAACCAGCACCCATCAGGATACACCCTGCTCCCTGGATGCTTACTTTCTTCTAGCTGCACACTCCTTAAAAAAATGAATTATAAACCATCAAAACTGGTATGTTTTGATGCAATCTTCCGATTTAAGGACATCAAATCCAGTTACTGTAAATTCTGGCATGGCTTTTTTTACTGTTTTCTTCAATTCCCAGCAGAAATTAAGCAGAGGAACTAGAATTCAGACGTTTGAGATTAATAGGATTGCTCAGGTATTGAAGCAGTGACAAAATGAAAAGTTCTTCCTGGCAGAAAAAGTAATTAGTCCCTTTCAGATCTTTAGTTTGACACTAGCATTAGCATCTATTTTTCTCTGTTGGGAATATTACATCTTAACAAGGTTCACTGTAATGTCATCCTTTCTTTGTAGTAATCGGAAGGGAGAAGGCCTCTTCAAATCATTGTCTCACTACCTTGAGATTTTTAACATCTTAAACCTCCCACTTATCAGCTGATATTTTGCATTGACTTTAGCACCCGAACGTTTTCAGTATTCTCAAGTGTCTGGAAATCAACTTTTTTTTTTTCTTCTTTTTTTTTTTTTTAATTTTATTTTTGGCAAGAGTCTGCAGGAAAAATCAACAATGTTCCTAAGATAAAAGACATTGTTACAAGTGAAGTTGAAACCCCCAGGGTTGAGAAAACATGTCAAAATAACCTGGGAAAACTGTGAGAGTGGGTCTCAGAGAGAAAAGGTATTTCCACTGCATTGCTTTCAGCTTAATCGGGAAAATTTGTCAGCTCTGGGCCTCAGCTCGTGCTCCCACAGATCACTCCTGAGCTCTCCACCAGTGGCTGCTTCCAAAGGTGTAAAGCTGTCAAACTCCTAACTCCTCAGGTGTAAAATATGCTGTATTTTTTGGGAGTGGTGCTGGTGTCCTAGTGCACGCTTCCTGGAGAGTTTAGTGGAGCCTGGTACAATCTGTGCCTCTTGGTTTCCTTTCTCCATGCCACCATTTATGGTACAGCCTCACAGCCAGTTGCCCTGTGCAAGAGTCACACTTTTGCTTAGTTTCTAGCCCTGATGCTCCCTCTTCCATTTCACCATCTGTAATCCAAAAATCCTGTCTTCATTTTAACATCATGTGGTTAAGATTGTTGAAACATGGTTAAGGAGATTTAGATGCACAGCTGTGTGACTAAATCTCCTAGATAGGCTTGATAATCAGCCTTTATGCACAGCTTCAAGTTCCTTTGAATAGAAGACTGTTAAATATAACCAGAAAAATAAATTAATTAAGTTGTAAGTGACCTCCTTTCCTGTGCCTCCAGATTGGGACACTCTGTGGGTAAACATCTCTGAATATAGCTGTTCTAAATTAAATACATCACTGGATTTGGTGGGTATAATATGAGACTGGTGATAAAAGCTATTTGAATTCATGTTAAGATGATGAAGTCCTACACCAGAACACAATGGGACTGGTGTGTGCTGCCAGCACACCTGGGCACAGTAGCTTTCTCAGACCACTGTACCCTGTTGTGGTCTGTTTCTGCCAACCTGGTCTTGCTCTTCAGCCATCCAGGATGGATTGCCAGCTCCCTGCTGAAGCAACACCTTGGGAAGTGGTGGGATAAAATTAAGTCATTGTTGAGAGCTGGAGACAAAGCAGGGTGAGAACGTGACTGTCATTGCTGAGTAATGCCCAGTTCCAGGCTGCAGGCTCTCCAGAGGGGTTCTGAAGTTGGACATTTCTGAAGGACTCACAAAAAGTGTTGGGTTCAGCAGGGAAGCTGTGCTGCCTCTGCAAAAACAGAGGGCTCCTGCCAAGATGTTTGCTGCTAGCAGCTATGGTGTACAGCCAGCCTGGTTGTCACCGGGCCTTGGTCGAAAATTAAATAGCATCTTTGAAGGCAGTGGTGCTGATTTAACCCTCTTTTTCATATGGTTGGTTTTGCAAATTATCAACAATTACAGGTCACCCTTGAGATGGAAGCATCTTGCTATTTGTTGCAAAAGCTTTTTAAGAGTAATTCATGTCTTATTTACCAGATCATTTCACGTGCTAATGCACTGGGAATGTCAAACTGTGCTAACAATTTCAGAGTTTTCCTTCTACTTGTTTTTATTCCCATGCAAATAAAAGTAAGGCAAGAAGTGTCTTAGGGGTACCTGGTCACATGTATTAAATTAACTCCATTTTTGCCTCCTGAAGCAGAACACATGCAGAACTGGAAGGCCTCTGGGAAAGAGCTGTGAGTTGTGCCTGATGGGGCAGCATCTCACACACATGGCTCGTGGCTTAGCCTCAGATCCCACACCCAGGCTGGCACTGTGCAGGGAGTTGTTGGGATGAATCACCAGGAACTAAATAGATGTTTAACTTTCAGCAAGGAAACAGCCCCAGCAGCTGTCCCTGGAAGTATTGGCATGTTTTGGGTTAGGCTCTAGCTGAAGCCTGAATTTAGGTTTATATGCAGACTCCAACAAACAAGGAATCCTAGGAAACTTGGGGTTGGGGGATTTGAGAGTTTGGGAGTGATTCTTCAAAAATTTTGGGGAAAATTGAAATCTTTTCACTAGCTGCCAAGAGCTTTGTATTAGTCCTGTGAAACAAGGTATGGAGTGATATCAAGAGGATTTGTGTCCACATGCCTGTGTGACAACAAAGCTTTCATGTAGCACCATACAGAGCACACAAGGGGACACTGAAGACACCCAGGATACTGGGGAGGACAACCTCTGGCCAGAACTATGTCTTAAGAGTCCATTTCTCAATTTTCTGATCTCTCTCTAAAGGACCACAAGGAATTAGTATTATTCACTGGGGCTCTGACTGAGCCTGAGGCACCCATAGGATAACTTCGTGCATCTGCTGAAGGCTCCAGTGTCAGAGAGCAGGCACTCTGAAAAAAAGGTGACCAGACTACCTAAAGGTGATCCAGACTACCTAAGAAGCAACCATTTGAGTTACTCTCACCACTCAAATGGAGTAATTTTGGCAGTGACCCATCCTTCCTGACGATCCCTGCAAACCAGACTGATTCTGATTAAGTATCCAAGAGTAGTTTCAGATGCCTGATAGAAGATCTTTTCAGATAAGGAGCCTGCAGTAACTTGCCAAACCACTCCATCACTACATCATGTAATTGGATACATATAATTTGAAGCATTAATCACGGTTCATCTATCTCTCAACTAAAAATTACCTTGTACGTGAATATATGAAATTCTAATACTGTCCCATTTTCTAGTTCCACAGTTCCCATAAATTAGATGTGTTCAGTAGAAGACTGGAAATATTTAAATGAAAAGGTGTCAGCTCTCTGTCCTTTTAGACTGACAAAAAAAATTGTAGCAGACTACAACTAAAAAGTAGTCATAACGTGTGAGACACACAAGACCCTAGGGTTAACACAATTAGAAAAAGAGAGTTGAAGGCATGTATTCTATATATGCTGGAACTTCAGTAAGATACTGAAGTGTAAATAACTGAAGTAAGAGTGACTGCTGTTGTTGCTCAGGTTTTTTTCAGACTGCTTCAAATCCTGCACAAAACAATTACAACAGCTTCTAGCTCTGAGGCAATGCATAATGAAAATTTACTGTTATAAACATATATTTAAGAGGAGGAGAGAGCAATGCTCCATGCTAATCACTGTCAGCATTCTGTTGAATTGTCAGTGTCACTGGATGATGTAAATAGTGTCTGAAAAAACTTGTTTTCCTGTTGTTGTTTACATGTAGTTTGGGGGGTTTTTTACACTAGTTTCACTATCTAAGCAGAATATCAGATAAAGATGTCTTACACTGTGTTCAGCAGAGATACAGACTGGAACAACCAGTCAATATAGTAATGCTGTACAGGTGTGCAGGGATGGAGATGTGACAAGCCATAGTAAGATCAGTAGTATAGCATCATCATTAACTTCTTTTTTTTCTTCTTTTTTTCTTTTTTTTCTGCACTAAATTTTCCACAGACAAGAGCATTAGTAATTTTAACTTTGATTGAGAACTGCTATTATCCACTCACAGTATGTGGGAGCAAACAGGCGCTTGGATAAATCACAAAAAAAGTAAACCACTTAGCATGCTGCTTTCCTCAATAACACCTTTTTCTGAAGTTACAAGGCTGAGAGCTATGGGAAGAATGTGTATGAAGAGAAAAGCAAGGCTGCAACAGCCCACTGAAGTATGCTCAATGTCAGCCTCTCTCACAGAAGACCAAGAGGCCACGTTTGACTTAGAAGGTATTCTGACATGTTTAAAAAAATCAAGCAATTAAATAATTCTGTGAATGAAAGCCATCAGGATTTTAATACTGTGTTAATGGGATCTTTCAGGAATCTTGAAGATCAGCTTGATGAGAGACATAACTGGAGCCATTAGCAAGGTCATCCAGGAGTATCATCCATCAAAGGTGAGTACCTGCACACCCATGATGCTGAATAGAGTGAGGAGCAGCAGAAACATCCCTGCTTGCAAACACTGCAGTGGGACACATACAAATAACCTTTGAAAAATCTTAATTTTCCTCCTGCAGATGTTCAGCCCAGGGGAGTGCCTTTCACCCTTCAGCAATGGACAAAGCAGTTACTTCACCAGCAGGAGTATGCAGGAAGTCATCTCCACTACAGCCAGCGTTGCTCCAGCAAATCACTTGGTGAAACATGGAGTATCTCTCATATGGTCATTGAGAGAAAGATTTGCTGGAGAATCTCCACAAAACCTCAACACTGTTTTGGATTGTTATTCCCTACAGAGTGTGCCAGTGGTGCCAACAAGGACAACTAGGAGTCATGGCTCCATCTGCTCCTCTAACACTGCTGGGATAGCCTCCAGAATAAATTTCAAGCTCCTACTAACTCCAGCTCAATGCATCTTCCATGCCAAGACCTCTGGAAAGGGTCTGAACCAGAGGAGGTTTGGCACTTCATCTGTGCTGTGTAGAATCCAGCAATAAATAATTCCTGTATGAAGGTCTAATGCAGTTAATAGAGCATATAAAACTGTCTGCTGTGCTTTATCATACTGAATTTGCTTCAGTGACCTGCAGCCTTCTAAGCTGTTTCAGCCTCTCTTTTACAATCCTCCGGTGCCCTGAGAGATGCTCTCCCAGCTCAGGAGTCCCTGTGTCACCAGTGCCTCTGCATTGACAGAGCAGTGCAATGCTTCCAGAGCATTCAGCTGCTTCTCACCTTCCAGTATGGTCCCAAGTGAAGAAGCTCTCTCACCACCATGGGGACAGTCATGAGGGTCTCCATGACCTGACCATCCCCTCAGAGTGGGCAGTGCCAGCCTCCAGCCACCCATAGCTGCAAATTCCTTTGAGACATGAGCTTTGGGAGTATTTGGGCTGCATGGCAGGTTGGTCCTCTTCTCCAGGGACTTCTCCAGATACATTTTCCTGTCAGAGTTTGTGAGGGATATGACTCAGTAATCCAGCTGTGCTATCCTTGCCCCTTGATAGTGCCCATCAGGAGAGCAGTGACTCGCTGTTTCCCCCAGCCCCTGGGATGGTGGGACTTTGTTTCTCACAGGGGCTGGGGCATCACAGGGGTCCAGTCCATGCTTCCTTTGGTCAGGTGGGCTGCAGCATAGGCATGTGGCAAAAGAGGGGTGTTGGGATAGAGGGAACAGACCTATCTTAAGCTTATCTAAGAAAAGCCACTGTTCCATTAGCTGCCTGTTCAAACAAGGGGTGGGACTGATGCTGCTTAGAAGTTTTTCAGTTTTTTTTTCAAAAATTTTCTTAGGCAGACAAGGATTTCTTTCTTAAACTAGGATAGGTCGTGATGACTGTTTTGCTCATGTATTTTCTTGTGATATATGCAATAGTGGCTGTAATCATAGACTCGTGCATCATGTATGTTGGGCTTCCAGATATCATCTGTTCCAACTTTCTTCTCCAAGCATAAAATACAGGTTATTCACCTGCAAGCACATTGTGTCTTGTGGGAGATCACATCATTATTTTTCTTGAAGCTGCAAGGTTTGTTGGGAGAGCAGCAGATTACCTTGTGCCACCAAGGATGCTGCAGCTGGAGACAGGGGAGAAAGAGGGACAGCCACTATGCAGCAGAGTCTGCCTCCAAACCTTCCATCTCTTTCCTCAGTGCATTTGGGTGGTCCAGGGCCAGAATAGGCACTCATGGGAAGTCCATCCAGGATCCCCATGAGGCTGGAATGTGAGCAGAGGGAAAGGGAAATGTGACCAAAAAAGTCTGGGCACTGCTGCCCCAAATACTACCTCAGCTGCCCCTATGTCTCCCATCCTTCATGTAGCCTGGGTGAACACAGCCCAGCACAGCCTCCCTGCCTCTGCATGGCACCAAACAGCTTCCTCAGCATCCACCCCCATCTCTGATGTCCCACCATGTAAGAAATAAGAAAGTAATGGGCTGCAACAATGCCAGACATGAGCATATGGTGGGCTAAGGGTACAGAAGATGGAAGTAGGAGTACCTATAGCTAGGGACATTGTAGTTAAAGAATTGCAAATCTGGCACTACTGGTGCCCACTAAAAAGGTAAAAATTCACCTATATATATTTCCAAAGAACTTTAAAAGTGTCCGTGCCCGGTGATCAGTACAGCAGCATGGAAAGCACATTTATTTGCCTGTGGCTTCTCCCACCTGGGCCAGGTTAAAAGGATCATATCACAACAGGAGGTAAATGAGAGCCCTGCTCACCCAGGCATGCCCAAAAGCTACTCAGCTGGAAAGCAGAGTTCCTACTTATACCTTTCAATCAATACAAAGCTTGCTGCTGAACCTCTGGTAGCTGTTTTTTCATTTAAATTAGTTGACCATCATTAACATATGAAATACTTTAAAACATTTATTTTGGATAAGCTGGAATTTACAGTCATTGTCATGAGAGCATGCCCTCTAGCTAGCCTTAGATGATGGAGATAATTTAAGACTTATTTGTTGTCTCCTCTGTGACCTAACCATGAAAGGGGACAAGAGTGAATTCAGATGTGTAGAAATAAAGGATCTTAAAGTTAAGAGTCCAATTTGAAATGCTCATCTATGTTCGTGCAAGCATTAGAGAGGGACAGGCATCTCAAGCAGGTGAATCAGCTAATCCTAAAAAGGGGTTTAAGGCATGAAAGGATAATTGCCCTTCAGGAAGATCATCATATCTTTGACTACAGAAGGAGCCTTGGAAATAAGCTTAGACTAGTAGCTTGCTGGTTGAAGGCTTCCCACCAGATAGTAATGGTAGGAACCATTCTATGTGCTCATCAATAAAGCTTACTCCGTCTTAAGTCTAGTGGATTTAATAGGATTAATATTCAGATCAAAATTGTACATTGCACATTTGACATTATGGCTCTCACTGGGCACCCTTCCTGAGTGTACATGATTGTGAAGAGCAGGTGGAGCAATGGATGCACAAAACTAGGCCTTCAAGCCCAGCTCTTCCAAAGCCTCTTTGTGTAACTGGAGAGGACACCTCACTTTGTCCATCTATAAAAAGAAATATTAGTACTGCTTTACATTCAGTCGGGATCCTCGGAGCAGTCATTCACCTCATCGATGTGAGTGTTGAGGAGCTCCTTGCTAGGCATCAGAAGACATTTTTCTCTACACCCTCTCAAACCTGTGTACACCACTTAGTGGTAGTTTGGACATCTTAAAAATTACATTCGAGTGATGAACCCTGCAAGACTCTTACCCTAATCTGAAGATGTTGGTACCCAAATTGACAGACAAACTGCCTGAGTCTGACTTGGGAGATGACAGAGGCTACGTGCAGACCATCCACTTATAAATGTGGCAAAGGCAGGTAAACAAGTATGAGAGAAAACCACCTTCTAATTAATAGGTCCTATTTTTTTTTGCAAATGTTTCTCTCACTCTGCACTACCTGTTTGAATATTAAATGAACTCGCACATATGTTCTGGGTATCCATTTCTTCTGTATTTGTAGTTAAAACTGTCATCAAAGAGGAATTTTCTTTGGGAAAAAATATTTCTCCCCATTTCCTAGGCCATTTCTTTGGATCTATTCTATTTCGGTGATTTCTGAATCCTAAATTACTTCTCATGAGTGGTATCATGTCAGCCCAGAAATAAACTCATGTAGTGGTGTCACAGAACCACAGCAGTTCTTTTTCTTACTCCATGTTCTGCTCTGTTACATCCATGTCCCAGAGACACTTCCACTTTGTGAAGACACATGGGAAGCCTCAGGGCCACATAAATGCTCTGGAGTCTTTGCCAGCATGAGCAGGGGTCACCTAACAACAGCTCCTTTCCTTTTGTCACCTTGGGGGCAGGTGAGCCAGCACAGTCTTGGCATTCAGGATTAGAAATCAAATCCCCAAATTGTTGAGGTTTCTCAGATCCTTTCTTTCAATAAGTATTTAAGGAATAGTGTATTGCTTGTACAATTCCATGGTAATTGTGTGTGCGTGCATACACACACGTATTTTTAGTCACGGTCTAAATAAGGAAATGTATGATGTTTACATTTTATAAACTGATTAATTTTAAACATTTTGACTTCTATACTCACCTCTGCTCTAAGTTCTAGCCAAGCCAGTATCTACCCAAGCTTCCTGAAGCAGATGTCTGGCAAAGCCAAAGAGACAGACACTCTCCATCTTCTATCCTCTTATCATGTCCTTCTTCTGAGGCAGAGTAAATGAAGATTTTGCTTGAGGTGATGATTAAAGTACCCTGGTTTCTTCCAGAAATTAATAGTGTTCATAACAAGAAAAATATTTTCAAAATGCACACTGTATGTGTGAAATCAGCCCTCTACCTCTAAGACAAGCAGCTGGGAGCAACCATGGGGGGGGGATTCTGGTTGATGTCAGAGGGGAGATTGTGACTCTTCCCTTGTCAGCATGATATTAAGATACCTTATTTGTTACCAGTATTAACTGCTGCAGCAAAACCCAGACAAGGGCAGAACAAGTGTTCATGTAAACGTTTTTCTGTTTAAGAAAGGGATATGATATGCTAGTAGCCATAGGAAGTTATTAGCATGAGCCACAGTCTTCTGTGTTCAGTAAAACCTATCTACTACAAAAAGGCAAAATAGAGATATGGTGGGTACATAGTATATAGCTGAAAAACATATGACTTCTAGTGGCATTCTGCTGAGAATTATAGCCAAATGCTGTCCTTTCTCTTCAATGTAAACATAAACTCCTGCTGTCTTCCTATGCATTACTTCTGGTACTGTTTGATTCATCATAATTTTTTACACCTGTTAAAAGACTGTTCAGTCTCTAGTCTGGATGAACTTTTGTAATTACTTTATATTTGTGTTATATTTGTCAGCTAATTATATTGTGCTTATGAGGTTTGACAGCTAATTGCTACCAAGTCATATAATGACATGTCTGAAATGCTTGATATTCAGTTGTTTTCATAATGATGTATTTTGCTTATCTTGTATTTACACAGTAATTGCTCCAGACATGCAGCTACAGTGACAGTTATGTGAGTTTAGTCACAAATAGAAGTCTCCAAAAGCAAAGATATGGTTTATGTTCTCCAGGCAATGGACAAAATGAAACATTTTCACTTGGTTGCAGGTCTAGTAAGGGTATCAGAGAAAACATATGCCTTCATATGAAAGCTACAGCTAGAACTAGTCACCTCTAAGGTCCTGAAAAATATAACTGTAGTATCACAACAGTGGCTGTATTATATGGGTAACCAAAAAGTTGTCCATACGTTCTGTCAGCTCAATGGGTGTCTGGCACTGATATATCAGTTCCCATGGCTTCCTCTACCAACAGCAAAGTTCCAGAAATTAAAGCAGCAATTCTCTTTCTCATGTGATTTTTCAGGAGCTATTGATTTGTTTTAGCTTAAGATTTTTGTTCAAACTGCAGCACAGGGTCCAAGCCCCACAAGCATTTTCCTTAAGGCTGTGATGAGTCCATTTCAAATACAAATTCACACATCCAGAAATGTACTGGAGCATTCTTGCACCACTTGGAAAGTTGAGGGTGCCACAGGGCACCATGGAGGTCAGATCTCAGTCAGTCTAATATCTGAACATCTCTTCATCAGCAAGATTTTCACTCAGGACTTGTGCAAGAAATACTATTTCATCCTAAACAGGAGTCTGTCCTTGACCTTTAGGGTGTTGTATACCAACCACATGGACTGTCAGGAATTCATTTCTCCTGCACTTGCAGCAAGCACACTGGCCAGATGGATATCCCACGCTCACAGTCCCCAGCAGCAGTCTCCTGCCACCAGCCCAGTGCTTTTCACCAGCATGAGGGATTATTCAATATGAGTAAGGAACCACAGCACCTTCTGCTACAGGAAAACTATTTGTTCAGTCATGCAACATTTTCTTTTCAAAGCAAATCTAGAGCCATCATATGAGTCATCTGCTTTATTTTATCAGCAAGAAATTGGGCATATATTCACTGAGGCTTAATCTGAAATCTTCGCTCACAGTGGAAATACTTGCGTTGATTTCAAGGGTCTTGGATCAAGCTTCAAGGTCCTTAATATACTATTAAATTTTAGTCTGTCAAATTTGGTCATTTTGGGCCTTTATGAATAGCAGAACAGTTGTGTACCGAACCAAGTCATGTGGAGATTAAATAAACCCTATTGACATCAGTCTCCTGGCAGAGAATAGCAACAAGAAACAAATATTGACCTGAAAAACAATGCATGCACGGTGACATTTAGCTTGTATAAAGTGATAGTCTCCATATAAATACAAATAGCACCATTTCCCCAGAGGTGAATAAACAATATTCGTCAGTAAATATTTGTGTGTCTTTGATGTGTCTCTAAGCAGCAAGATGAGAAATTGAGATGGAAAATGCATTCACAGGTGAGAATTGAGTGCAGATTTCTCTTACACTTTTTCTCAATGCATTTGGGAGACCTGTGAAAGCAGATACTTCCTTTTCTAGCTATTAGTTTAAATGCAAAGCAACAAAACTGTAACAGACCACAGCATAATGGGGTTTTGTTGCTAGTTTCCTGACCCTGCCACTCATCCTGTGCTACACTCCAGGGCTCCAAGCCTGAAATCATCCCTCAGAGAAAAACCCTGAAGTACCTACTTTAGGCATCTCATACTCATTTTCAGAAAGGGTTTATGTATGCTGGAGCCAATGTTTCACTGTATTCTAGAGATGGGGATTTTATGGGCCAGGATTTCCTTTCAGTCGGAGTTTAAGTCACCTAAGCATCTTTAATGATGTAACACTTGTATAATGGGCTTTTTCTTCTGTATGAAGAATCAATTAAGGTTCATCAATAAGAGGAACGAGTTCACAGGCTTAGACTCTTCAGGTAGGAAAGAGAAGATTGAGGGTCTAAGTGCTGACAGCAACAATATTTGAAATCACAGGTGACACAGCAAAGGTGGCTGAGCAATAACTGTTCACCATAGGGAACAAGTCTTCCCAATGAGGTGCAGTATTCAAAACATCTTTAGGTTCCCTTCAGGCCACAAAGCAATGAAGATAAAGTAGGATTTAATGTGTGTGCCATTGGCAGGTTACAGTGCTGCTGAACTGGTAGTGCTGACTCAGCATTCAGGCAGCAGGGGCAGCAGGACAAGTCAATCCCATTGTCTTTACAATCCCCCCAACAAGGGTTGTCCACTTGCAAAGTGAATTTCTCCCCCAAGGTGTTAATAAGTGAGCAATTGGATGGTGTATTCTGCAGGGCCTGTGAGCATTTATGAAGGCTTGCAAACTCTGTTGGAATCTTCACTCAAAAAGAGTAAAAATAATGATTGTCAGCTGGGGAGAAATCCCAGAAAATGTCCCTTCAGATACTTTTTCTAATTATATTGGACATAGTACTCTTATTCTTCAGGAGAATTTTTAAGATTAAGTGCATTAATACATAGCCAATGAAATAGTTTATCATCTAGGCTCCCTTTCCCATGAAAAGTTGGACAAGAAGACTTTCAAGAATCCTTCCAACCTGGCCCGTGCTGTGATTCTTTCTAATGAAGGATTTTTTTAAAAACTACTTTTCTCACATAGGATTTTTTCTCCAGCAAAATTGTCCTAGTTTATAACAATTTTACAAGTTCTGCCTGACTTCTCTTCCTAAAGGACCATGGGAGAAGAGTCACAATGAAGCAGTTTGCTTTTTCCTTACAAAACAATCAAAACATTATATTAGTTCAAAGGATACTAACCTTCAAAATAGCTTGTATTGTTTTAATAGTTACCATTCCTGAAGCTCTTTGGATATGTTCTCCATTCTTCACAAACCTGCAGCCTCTGGTGAAGTGTCTTACTTAGATTAACTGCTAGTGGTCAAGGGGATGATGGAATATTTTGTCCCTGCATCTATTTTTTAAAGCAAGAGGTAGAGTACAGTGAGTTCCTCATCTCCCAAGTCCTAAAGCACCTTATGTCCTTAAATCATCAAGATGCTGTCTAAGCTATTTCCAGCCAAGAAATGTGGATCTGTTCAGGGCTGGTCATCCAGTATCATGACAGCATGGCCTCCACAGTTAGAATTCATGCTGGGTTTTTAGGGGTTTGGGGCTTGTTTGTATGTGTGTGGGGAGGGGGGTGTGTGGTTTTGTTTTGGGTTTTTTTTGTTGTTTGTTTTTGTTGTTGTTGTTGTTTTAAGGCAGATATGACTGTAGTTCATTTTGCTTTGGGTGAAAAGGTGATGGAACCTGTTACAGATAGTTCTGCATCTCAATTGCTACCTGGCTGACCAAGCAACCTGGCTGCAGGCAGACCCTGCCCTGAGGACAGACAGATGCCTGGTCAGGAGCATTCACATGCCACTGGGACAGCAAATGTTGTGGGGCTTCACTTTACAGTTAAACCTTACTTAATCCCAAGCCCAAGTACAGGTTGGATGGAGAATGGAGTGAGAACAGCTTTGTGGAGTAGGACTTGGCTGTGTTGGTTGATGAGAGGCTCAGTATGAGCTGACAATGTTTGCTTGCAGCCCAACCAGATCCTCATCTGCATCAAAAGAAGTGTGGCCAGTAGGTTACAGGAGGTGATTCTGCCCCTCTACTTCGCTCTCCTGAGACCCCACCTGGAGTACTCTTCTGGAACCCCCAAGGAAGGACATGGAGCTGTTGGAGTGAGACCAGAGAAGGGCCACAAAGATGATCCAAGGGCTGGAGCACCTCTCCTGTGAAGATAGGCTGAGAGAGTTGGGGTTGTTCAGCCTGGAGAAGAGGAGGCTCTAGAGAGACCTTACAGTGGCCTTCCAGTACCTGAAGTGGGCATGTTGTAGTAGGACAAGGGGTAATGACTTTAAACTGGAAGAGAGTTTTAGGTTTTAGGTTAGGAAGAAATTCTTCACTAAGAGGGTGGTGAGACACTGGCACAGGTTGCCCAAGAGAAGCTGTGGCTGCCCCCTCCCTGAAAGTGTTCAAGGCCAGGTTGTATGGGGCTTTGAGCAACCTGGTCTAGATGAAGGTGTCCCATGGCAGGGGGTTGGAACTAGATGATCTTTAAGGCCTCTTCCAACCCAAACTATTCTATGATTCTTACTAGCCAGCTTTACAAATACCTGTCCCATCAGTCAAACATCATCCCAAGTGGTTTTATTTTCCTTTAAGGGGGGCTGCAAGTCCTAGAAATGCCATGCTTCTCTGCCCTCCACCCTTACAAATTACACGGAGCGATTGCAGAGCTTAGCTGCCAATGTCTGATCCAATATCTCATTATCCAAGCTGTCCTCCCACCTGTATTATATCTGATTGCAGGTCTTAGTCATAGAGTCAATGAATAAACAGTCTGAATGGAAGTTTGAGCAGTAGGAGGAAGGGTTGTGGAGGGCCCCACAGATCCACCACTACTCTGCATCTGTGCTCTTTTGGTTTGTGCCTGTGCATGCATCTTGCTGAACCATTCATTAAAACAAAAGGAAAGTGCAGGGTGAAACAGCCAGGACTAAATCAACAGTGTAGCAGCACAAAACCTGGGGTGAATGTCTTCCCTTGGGATGGCTGCCTGTTCTGCAACAGAAGATTTGAGTTGGTTGCCAGATCTTCAAAGTTTTATGTTTTCCTGAAGCAAGATTTGTGTTTCTCGTCTTTAAAAATCCATAGCAGGGATAAGTACCATGGTCAATCTTGTGAAACAACACAGCTTACAAAACTAAAAGCTTTAAAAAATTGAGTTAAAGGGACTGGAGGGGGAATATTGGCAACAGAGCATGTTATAAACATACATGCACAAATAAAACAGAAAATGCAGAGAGAAGGTCTTCTTTAGTGGTGAAAAGCATCTAGACACCTGAAGTTAGAGACAGTCTTAACTGTGAGTTTTCTGAAAAAAAATATTAATCAGAGAACAACCTCTCTGTGAGAATAAGTGCTAAGAGTGAAGCTTGCAATGGTCAGCAAGCTGTGTAGACCATATTCTTTTTCCCAGATGAAAAGTGTGTAGGTTACCTGTCTCCTGGGCCTGTCTGTCTGCTGAGTAAGGAACTCACCAATGATCCAAGCTCCTTCTTTGCACTGAGATGACAGCTGCTGATAAGCACAGCTGTGGAGCAGCCAAATGCTGCTGTGGGGGAACCAAGCAAGCTTACATGGCCCTGTCCATATCAATCCCAGGTATCAGGGCAGAGCCTGTCAGCTAGCTTTGATTAGGCTATCTCCCACAACAAGGCTGCCCAGCTGCAGTGACAGGAAACTCCATGGCACAGAATCTACCCTGTTTCTTGGGTGTTGACCCATTTGACCCATTCAGCGCTCCGTGATAATGTGGCATGGTGTTTCTGGTACCCAAGCTAGCTCATTTCAGAGCTTACACAAACACAATCCACAAAGAAACAAACATCTTTTCTACACTGTCAGGAAAAGATTTATGGTGGAAGAAAGTTTCTACATCCATCCCTTCTGGAGAAAGAGGAGGTCTTCCTGCCACAACTTGGTGGTAAAGGAAGGACTTAGACATTTTGACAGTGTAGGACTGTACATCTGATTACTATAAATCTAGAAAGCCACTCATGTCTCTTGGCTCCACGGTATGGGAAAATACAGCTTCTGATGTTCATAGGTTAGAGATTTCAGGATTTAAGGCAGAGCCTGAAAAGGGGAAAGTGAAGTGACTGACAAGGAATGAGCTCAACCTTACATGGGTGTTTTGTGTGGTGAAAAACAAAAGGGACTTTTTAAATGTACAGTGCTAAGGATCTCAAGTGTTAAGAGATTATGAGTTTTAAGGTTATCTTTTATTTTGACAGTTTCTTTAAAGCAAATATTTATACCTTTAGAGTATTATTTATTACAAATTATTACAACTAAGTAGGTGTCTACTCTAGCTGTTTACAAGTAATCTGGATGGTTTACTATTACCAGATAATTTTATTTATGTCTGATTAAAGAAAGGATGAAATCTGTGTTGAGTCCTAGTTCATAACAGATTGCAGCTCAGTAGCATCTTACGAGCTTCCCTGCCTAAGATTTACAATTTTTTTCTATTGAAAGTAGATAAAAATGAGTAATCATCTGTGAGTGGTAATTATACTCTGCTTGTGGGAGGAAGCATGGTTTGAAGATCATCACTAATTATTGTTTCTCATTTGCATGTGCCAAGATCTAAACCAGAAAAGCACATATCTGAAGTGTGATCCTGGATGGATTTCTTTAAAAATAACCTTGCAAAACTGCTAGTTTGTTGTCCAGATCAGATCAGAATCCAGATCAGATTTAGTCAGACCCAGGTTTGCAGTGGTTAGGCAAAAGGGTGCTGTTCAAATGAGTTAGTTACACCATGGCAAAACTCATCCTGGAGATTCTTTAAGTAGTTTTAATTGGTGTACATCAATATGGCTTAAGAACGTGTCTTACTAGTTGAAAATAAATCAGTAAACCTACCCCAATGTGTTCAACAAACAGTGAACAGATTCTTATAACTGAAATCTCAAGTTAGAGTACAATTGTCTTCAATTTTCATCTTAAACATCTGAGTATTTATGAAGTACCTGGAAAGAGTCTGTAGGAAGCTGCGTATCTGTAGCAAACTGCATCATTGTATAAATTTTGTTAGAGATGAGTGCAGCTAGGAATTTCAGCAATAATAACCCCAATTTTTTCCCATTTTAAGGGTGTTGAGGCTGGCAGCTGGGGTGTACTGAAGGAGAGGAGTCTTATTCCTGACCTCACCTTCAGCCAGAGCCTCTCTTGCCTCTCTAGAAAGAAGGTATTGATGGGCTGCTGTTAGCACCATGGCTTTTTGGGAGGCATTGCCTCTTCTCATAAATTTTCTCCTGGGCTCCTAACTGGGAAGGAAATCCTCCAGGATGGCAGTGTCCCTTGGGATGGGAGGTTCACCAGCCTTGGCAAGCTGGGGGAGATCCACTTTCTGATGCTGTCAAAACATGATTTTAAAACATCATGGTCAAGTGGGCAGTCATCCTAAGCTCTTCAGCAAAAGAGCTGGTGAGCAACAAACCAGCAGGTGCAGGGGCACAAGTAACAGAGCTAAAGCACCAGTTTGCAGCTTGACATTTCACAAACCTCAGCAGCAGCATTTAGTTTTCTATGGATGGTATGCAGAGCCATTAGGGTAAATATGTGCACACAGACCTGGCCTGACATGGTTTTGCTCTTGCACAGGTGAGAGGACACAGTCACACCTCATTGCCCAGAGGTGATGGGTAGCTACCAAAGCCATCAGGTCTGGTGCAGGCATCAATACAGCAGCACCAGGGTGCTACACCTCTCTGTCCCCTGAGTCCCCATGCCAGCCATCATGGGGAAAACTGCCTTTTTCCCCAGGCTTGACAGGTGGCAGGTTTGACTTGAGTGCTCTGGTCTGAACAACAGGTTGGGTTATTGCCTAACTGTGGATGAGCAATGCATAGACCCTTCTATCCTTGTTATCCCTTCTCCCACTTTTAGTCTTTTCACCAGCCTTGAGCCTCCCTTTCTTCATCCCAGTCTCCTCCCAGATGTACAACCCTGCTCAAATTACCTCCTCCCCACCGGTTCCTGTTTTGCAATATTTGTGCCCAAACCTGGTATTTCTGATGTGGTTGCCAAGGCAAGCTCAGCTCTATATGCAATTACTGATGCAGTGATTGAGGTGCTGTGGGTCTTGCAAGGCTGTGCTCCCAAAAAGTCCCCAGTGCTCCCCTCCACTTACCTGTGAGTTTCAGCCACTTCTCATACAACTCAGTCTCAAGCACCTGCAAACCCCATCCATCCCTTGGGGCACCATCTGTGTCTTTTGTTAGGTGGTATCTGGTATCTGTCAAGTTCTGTGATTTCTCCTATCAGTGTCCAGCAGTGTCCACTGTTCTGTTCACTCAGCCCATCTTCTGGCCAGGAGCAGTCTGGAGTGTCCCTGCAGCCCTAGCTGTCTTCGTTACACAAACACCCAGGAAAACAGGCTGCAGGTTATTATACCCTTGATGAAAATGTTCTGGTTATTCTGTGGTCTGGTTATTTACGTCAGGACAAGTACATGTATGAGAGTAGTCAGCTGCTCACAGATACAAACACACCAACAGCTGTGCCTCCACACACCTTGCTTAGAGTTCCTCTGATTTGTCTTTCCATAGTGCTGCTTTCTTCACTGGTGAGCATAGGGAGAATCTAAGATGAAGGTAAAATTCATTGTTCATACAAACTTCACAATAACTTCTCTCTCAGGCTTGTTCAGTCAGTGTAGATGACTGTGTATGTCCTTAAACCTGAGGCCCCATAATGAAGCTAGGAATTTCTCAAAGCTCTTACAAAATTTCGGGTCTTGCACAAGAACAGCCGTTTCATTGATTGTCCTATCACAATTTATGCAGTTGTAAGACAACCACGACTCACCTTCTGATAGTTTGCCTTCATTTTGCTTACAATACAGCTGGCATCAACTCCTCATGCTGTGAGTGTGAATATGAGCTGCCTGGTGAGACCAGTATTTTATTTTGCTGACAATCCTGCCACAGATCAATGTGATTATGACCAGCTTCACTTTCTCAGCTTCTGGGTTCCTCTTATCCCAATACAGCATGTTGCAGACAGGATCAGTGCCTGTATAAACTGCGGGCAATTAGGACTGCTGCCATAACATGACCTCTGCAGCAATGAGAGACTCAGAAGCCCAATTTTGTCAGAATATAATATAAAACACTTGGAAACCTATCATCTTCAATTAGCTCAGCTCTATCAGTTGGCTACCAAGGAGCCACAAAGTCCAAGAAGACCATCAGACTTTATAAGAGCAGGATGATCTAAGCAGTTGCAAGATCTTGCAAAATAAACTTGAAGGTTTGAGTTTCAGTGCTTTGTATATGAGTTTGGAATCACAGAATCATTCAGGTTGGAAAGGACCTTTGAGATCATCAAGACCAACCCTTAAAGAAGACAGCCTTTTTGAGATAACATGGAAGTATCAGGAGTGCAGTGTCTTCATAGTTTGAAATGTTATCATAAATTTGCTAAGTCACATTTTCTATAAGCTAGCCATCTGTCTCACAAAGAGTTCCACAGATTCTTGCCCTTCACAGCTACTATAGTTGCAAAACTGGTAGTGAGAAGCACTCAAACCAATTCAGGATTTAATAAAGTCAAATTGATTTATTGCTGCCAAGGGAACAAAGATGTATCACTTGCACAGTGCTGTAACTGCTTAAAGGAAATGTAAAACCACAGATGTAAAAGAACTGACCTTCTCTGTGCACACACACATTCATGTGTGCACGTGCAAACACACACATTCACACAAATGTGCAAAGCCATTTCTCCCTATTCTTTCCAAGTGATATTACTCCGTGTTGTATGAAATAGTGAAAAGTTCAGTGGCCAAAGAGCTGAGGTCAGGCCATCAGAAATTCGGAGTGTTCTGCTCCACAGTGATCCTCTGTTGAGAAGGTGGAGATGGTTTTTGGCAGGAGCAGACATGGATATTGCAGTCTCACAGCCTAAACCTGTCCAGTTGCTTTTAATCCACAATAAATCATCCTCCTCCCCCTTTCCTCCTTCCGCACTCAATGCCATTACCAATAATCAGCTAATGTAAAATGTGATTGATTCCTGCTTGGAGGAACTCAGGTGATTTTTTTTCCCACCAAACCAGTGAAATTAGTCTTCGTGTGTAAAATTCACTCAGTATGAAATGACCAACAGCCTAAAGCGATACAGCTGCAAAATGTAAACAGGACAGTGCTTTTAGCACAGCACTTTAAATAAGACAACTATGTTATTAATGTCCCTTCCAAGAAGCCACTTGTAAAAGCACAATCAATTACTATAATGATAGTAGTATTATACGTAGCAATAGTAAGGAAATGACAGAGATATTGGAAACCAGGTACTATTTTTATGGGATAGTAAGATTTTCCCTGTTAAAGTTCATGGCTTTTTCACTAGGTTCTTTGCAGCTGGTCTCTCTACATTTTGGTCATAAATGGCCTAGCACTCAGAATGTAAGCTCTCCAAAACTGTGTTTTCATGAGACCAAATCTCAGGGTCCCTATGCCTGTTCTCCAGTGCCCCAGGACTGGTGCATGTCCCAGTCACATCAAATTTGCGTTTCATGTAGCCTCAGCTGAGAAGCTGATCGTGGAGCTGCCCTGGACAGAGCAGAAAATTATTGTGAAGAACATGAAGCCACCTCAGTTCCCCAAGGTAATCCTAAACTAAGCAACAGGAACCCCTTAAACCGGGATTGCCCCAGTGGGCTTTGCCTTCTGGATTACAGCCTGGGGCTTTTTGTTATGTTTTGGACTAGATGGTCCCTGACTCTGCTCAGGGGCTGCCAGGTAGCACCAAAGACAGGCAGCAAACAAAGATATACAAAAATATAAATGACCACAACCCGACCTGCATTTTTAAACATTAATAAGAAGTAATTAAGTCCTGCTCTGTATTAGTAAGCAAAGTCAATCACTGACACCTTCTAGTAAACCCCTCCCCTTTTAAAAACCCATCTCTTTTCTGGCCCAAAATATTCCACGTAGGTGCCTTCTAATTCAAAAGCAGAGAGATAAAAGTTGGACAAGCAAAGACAGTGTGGGACAGGTGGGGGCACAGGCACCATGGGAGGTTGGACATGAGCCCTGGATGAGGTGCTGGAGGTATCAGCTTGGTGGTGGCAGAAGATCAGGGGAGCATCAGGTTGCTCTGGTGAGGACCTAGGAGATGGACATCAAGGGCTGCAGGACAGTGTGTGCTCTGGGAGTCGGGAACCAGGATTACATTGTGTAGAAACAAGGATGGCTTGGAAAGGGGCAAAGCAAGGGAAACAGGAGGAGAAAGGAAGCAATGTTACTAATTAATATTACTAATTACTAATTAATGTTATAATGCCAGTGTGTATCCTCAGCATGTGGGTAGGTGTTGAGAAGAGCAGACTTAAGCTGTAGAGGAAACCTTCAGCCCAACATCTCCAGACATTTCACTATTTAAATATACTTCCTTCATAATTATGCTGGTTAAATACAGTTCTTGTATGTGGTATTTGTATTGTCTCAATTTCTGAGGGCTCATTTCCTGTAAGGAGCATGGGAATTAAAATGAAACAACGCGCAGTGATGGCTTTTGACACGAAATGATGGGCCTGATTGGTCTAAGGTACCTGCAGGCTGGTATTCTGCAGAGAAGATGCTTTGTTTATATTTTTACTTTCATCAATTATTGCAGTGGTTTTCCAAGGGAGAAAAAAAATATTGTCCCTGCTGTGAAGCAAACTGGCTTAAACAACCAAAGTGCCCTGTGTGACTGTGTGATCAGCAGCATCCTTTGTCCTAATTAAGCCTGGTGCTTGGGTCTGGTGAAGTGTGATAGGATTTGTTTAAAGATGAACTCTCTTAGGTAAGGAGGAATTTCTTTTTGAATGTATCCTTGTGTTGCAGAAAGTGAGTAGAGGTCAGAAAGTAATCCCTGAGGCTAGGTCAGTGTGAAAGGCCATTTGAGGAGAGAACAACAGCAATTCAGTTCCTACTGGGTTAAAGTTGCATATAGGCAGTGCCCAGCAGTGATGACTACAGAGACAACCCAAAGTGGGGAGAAATGCTAGGACATGAAACTAAAGGGGCCCCAGAGAAGTGATGGAGAAGTAGAAAAAAATGCACATCAAGAAGCAGCAGGAGCCTTCTTGTTCATGAACCACATCAATAAAAGGTTGTGAAGGATGTGTGAATTGCATGGTGGCTTCCAGTACCTTTGAATGTGATTGTGGACCAGGGCACACTTGCTAAGTCATGAGGCTGAGAAAAGTGTATGGATTGCAATTGCTTCTGGTCCATGCTCAAGAAGCAAAAGACAGGTAGAGAGAGTCTCTTTGCTTTATCCTCTCTGGTCAGGGTGTCAGACATACTCAAGGTGCAAAGTAGCAGAATAAAGATCTGACTTGACAGAGAAGATTCCCATGAACAACTGGTGAAGAAGGTTTGAGATGAAGTTTTGGCATTAGGCTTAAATGACAAAATTGCTATTTCCAATGAGTAACACCCTCAAGACAGATGAAATTTCATCTGGCCTGTCCAGTCTATTCTTCAAACTAACTATTCTAATCAGACTTGATATCTTCTCCAAAGCTATTGATATTTTAAAGTAGTTTCTGAAGAGTGGAGTGTAGTTCGAGGTGCAGGGGGCGAGGGGGATGGAGGCTTCTGCTGTCACTTGGGTAGAATTTAAAATTCCCATTTTGCTAACCCAGTTTCTACAATGATACAGACCTGCTTTCCTAGAGCCTATCTGCAAATAACAGGCTGTTTTCCCTGAAGTTTCTATTTTTTATTGTTCCTCATTCAGGTCATTCAGAAGACGGCACTCCAGTTTCTGAGTAAGAGCATATGTGCACAGAGTTAAGCAGCTGAGTAGCTTTAGATTCATAATTCCTCATACAAATTCTTAATTCCACATTAACTTGCATGTGCATACTTTCCCTTAGAACCTAATCCAAGTCCCACTGGTGTCAGTGCAAATGGATTTTACGTCTCAAATTTAGCCATCTAAAAATCAGGCATTTACTCTAAATGCAACTGTGGAGGAGCCACTTGTAGTCAAATTAGAGAAAGATCAGCATTTTCAAGATGTGATTCACACCATCTGCCTCAAAGTCTTGTCTTGAGAGGGGACGACTGCATTTCTGTCAGCCACAATCTCATTCCCCTGACTGTCGAGGGAACCTAGAGGATTCCTTGCTCTTTGATAAGTGAAGCCAGGAGAAGGAATCTTTGTTTATTTTAACAGAAAAGCACACAGACTTTCAGTTTTTACATCCTTTATGCCAAAATAATTCACAAATGAGTAAGCAAGGCCCCAGAGGGTATCCCAAGTTCCATCCCACAGACTGCTAACTCTGCCTTCAGTCAGCATATAGAATGTATGAAAAAGGCATATAAACTCCTGAAACAAAATGAAACCTTTTTTAAAAAAATATTGTTTGTACATTATGACTGCTCAGGGAGCCTGACAAGGAGCACAGGTTCATAAAAATCTCAAGGCAAAGGCAACAGCTTTTTGTCTGCCTCCTCTAAGGACACACACAGTGAGGTATGTGAAATGTCAGGAATAATCAGACAAAAGTATATAAGCTCCTAGCAACACTAATGTGCTGTGTAAAACCAAGCATTTGCCATAAAGCTTTAAACATTGTTTGAAAGCATCATGTTAAAGGTAACCTGAGTAATTTTTAAGTTCAGTTTCCAAGATACTAATACAGACATGGATATGAAAAAGCAGAATTGAAAATATGAAATGCTGTCCTGCCTTTGCTGAGGCTGCTCTGTTTCTTTATTCTAAAGATGATATATATAAGTAATTTTCCTCTCTCGTATAGCAATTAAAACAAAAAGTCAGATTTCCTCATCCCTTCATCTCCTGGAGCCTATTTAACAAGCAGGAAAAGGACCAGCTCCCAGTAGCAATAATTCTCAGACATTATAGAAATGTTTGTTGGAAGGGCACTCTGGAGGGCCTTTACTTCAACCTCCCACTTTGAGATCTCCAAAACCAAAGGAGAAATAACCAGTTCATGCTAGCAGGAGATCTGGCCCAAAGTGTCCTTTAGAGAAGAAAAGGAACAAACTACTATGAATGCAGGAGAAAAGGGAAGAAAGGACAGGAGAGGAGAAAAGAAGGGAAAGCAGACCAAAGTTTTCCTGTCAGGTGGCAATTATAGAAGCAAAGGACTTCTCTGCCAAAAGGTGGGATATTTCTAGGTTCACTAACACATATATGTTTTCATCTTCTAGGAAAACAATGAACAGGAGGAAACCTGGAAGGTTTTTGCTGCTCTGTTGAATATGGGATTATAATTTTTAAAATTTCACCTGGAGCATCTCTGTCCCTCTTTCAAATGGGTGACTTCTGAACCTGGACCTATTTGTCACCTGAAGCAGCAACTTCTTCTTTCGCTGTGCATCCTGGAAGGGAAAATGAATTTCACAAATTGCACCACTGAAGCCAATGTGGCTGCAAAGCCAAAAACAGTAACTGAAAAGATGCTCGTTACCCTGACCTTGGCCACAATCACAACCTTGACCATGCTGCTGAATTCTGCTGTAATTGCGGCCATCTCCACAACCAAGAAGCTCCACCAGCCAGCAAATTATTTAATATGTTCACTTGCTGTGACAGATCTCCTTGTTGCTGTTCTCGTCATGCCCTTGAGCATCACTTACATAATGATAGATAAATGGACTTTGGGATATTTCATCTGTGAGATCTGGCTCAGCGTCGACATGACCTGTTGCACGTGTTCAATCCTTCACCTGTGTGTCATTGCTCTGGACAGGTACTGGGCAATCACAGACGCCATCGAATACGCCAGGAAAAGAACGGCAAAAAGGGCTGGGCTGATGATAGTCACCGTGTGGACTATCTCCATTTTCATATCAATGCCCCCTTTGTTTTGGAGAAATCACCACAGCGTCAATATTGCCAGCGAGTGCCGCATTCAGCACGACCACGTCATCTACACCATTTATTCCACATTCGGGGCATTTTACATCCCCTTGACTTTGATCCTGATCCTCTACTACAGAATTTACCACGCTGCAAAGAGCCTCTACCAGAAGCGGGGTTCGAGCCGCCACCTCAGCAACAGGAGCACCGACAGCCAAAACTCCTTTGCCAGCTGCAAGCTCACGCAGACATTCTGCGTCTCAGACTTCTCCACATCCGACCCAACCACGGATTTTGATAAAATCAACGCATCTGTGAGGATTCCTCCTTTTGAGAATGACTTGGACCTGGCTGGTGACCGGCAGCAGATCTCCACGACCCGGGAGCGAAAGGCTGCTCGCATTCTGGGGCTGATTTTAGGTGCTTTCATTTTGTCCTGGTTGCCCTTTTTCATCAAGGAGTTGTTAGTGGGCCTCCATGTTTGCACTGTCTCTCCAGAGTTAGCAGACTTCTTGACCTGGCTTGGATATGTCAACTCCCTTATCAACCCTTTGCTGTACACTAGCTTTAATGAAGATTTCAAGCTGGCATTCAGAAAGCTCATCAGGTGTCGAGAACATACTTAAAAATACTGGGAAATTGTGATTATGATGATGATGATGTGACTCCTGGCCTTAACAACGAGCCATTTCCCTTGATAAAGGGGATTTTTGTGTTTTGCCTATTTTGCTCGACTTATCTTTAGCCTGTAATTCATTCTGCCTTTTTTTACCTCTAGTGATATTCATTGTAAAGAATTTTCAATAAATTTATTCTACAATGGAACAGATTTTTTAGCAATGAGACAACAAAAAAGAAACTGTTAGATACTCATGTTTAAGACACTTTCTGTAATTAATGATTCAAGAATCATACAATGATAATCTCTTTTATACTTTTTTCATTTAAGAATCAAATGTTGAAATTATTATGCCTTGTAGTGATATAAAGGCTTATAACCTGAACCCCATGAATACATATTCAAAAATTAATAAACACTTCATGGTCATGACAGCTAAACAGCAAATCTTCACTGTGGCATACTGTGAAATCTGTGGCAGACATTTAGAAGGCGAATAACCATCATTTCCAGGTTGGCCTAAGGTAGAATAAAGCATTTGCTTCTTTGGGAATATACTCCCAAAACAGAAAGCACAGTTCAGTTCACTCAGTTAAAAATGAGTCCCATTTTGTACTCCAAAGTAATTTTTTAAGTGGCTCTTTTTGTGTAAGATTCTAGATTTATGTTCAAAGTATTGGACAGGCATCTGTACAGTTTATTTGGCAGTGGAGAGGATGCAGCTAGCAAGTGGCACACTCGTAGGACCAGCTGCACATCTGGGTGGTCTCATTTTTAATGCCATTAACTATGTTTCTTCAGGGCTCAGGCCTTGGTCACTTCTGAGGTGGCATTATTCATTTGTCCTATAATTCACCTGGACCTTGTGGTGCATAACCCCATGGATCAACTGGATCTTACCCCTCCAACTTAACTGCATAGCTTCTCAGAGGGCCAACAACACATAGAAATTTGGAAATATCTTCTAAAGCCAAATTGTTTGCTATTTGAACAGCAGAAAAAAAAATAGGGAAAATAATTCTTTTAAATAGCAGTCTGTATGTCTGCCTTGCCATCATCCTACAATTCATAATGTCATTCTTGTCAGCTTAACTGATGACTGGGTCCTCTAACAGGATTTCTTCTAGGAGAACTTCATGGAGTTACTTCCTTTGTCTTGAGAGACAGCCAGAGCCTCCTGTCTTCTGTGCTTATGAAAGTTAAATGTCCTAGATCAGATATTGTGGAAATCAGGCTGAGAAGGGGCAGAATCAGAGTTGAGAATCTGATATCATTCATTATATATGATACATATGACTATCTGATATAGTCCATTATATATGATTATTATAATCACATAATAATATAATCTCATAGCACCATTTAAATATTGATTACTTACCTCTCACCATGATTTTTTCCCCTGTCCTATTTTCTAGAAAATTCTTTGAACTATACTGATATACCATATAGAAAATACCACATACATCAACCTGACATGCAATAACAGTAAACTATAGCATGGCAGCTCCAAATCTGTTAAACCAGATATTAGAGGTAGCAAAAGTGTTATAACAGCACTGGAAACCATCTCTGAAAAATGTTTTGAAAATGTACAAGATGACAATCATTTTTCTTATCAAGAGTCAAGGAAGTGTAAGTAACATGAGAGTAATAAACTCCAGATGGAGCTGAGATGTTACATCCTTATTTCTGAGAGAAAGCATTCAGGTGGAAAGATACAGTGCCACAAGATGAGTGTAAATCAGGTTGGAAGGCAACAAAGGTGCTTTCCTACATGCAGTGGGATTCTGTTTAAGGACTCCAAGTTTCTCATGCCTGAGTTTAGGAGGTTTATCTCCATCTGTCCTTCAGAAGCAATTGTCACAGCTGCCTCCTCCGGTTGCCTTTAAGTTCCCTACCATCTAACATCAATGCCTAAAAAGAAGAAAAAAATAATCTCAGCCACTGAAAATGTCTTCTAGTGAGGAATACCAGAGATTCATTATGGTTTTTCCTTTTTGCAGCTTGTTGGAGGTGAAAACTGTTGATTAAAGATGCGGAAGAGGGGTCTTACTCTGCATATCTATAAAACTTCCAAAGCAGTTCCCCAGAGTACATATGCAATTAGGAAAAAAAATATCTGGGAGTTAAAATAAAATATGCTATCTGTAAGAAGTGTTGTGAAATAATTTTATTTTTTCTTTCAGCAAGCTCGGTAGAAATGAGGAATAAATAAAAAGGACTGTGCATAATTTCCCCAAACAAAGTGACTATTGTGGAGCAGACAGGAGGCACAGGAAGTTGTTGGAAGAAGAGTGTGGGTTTTGGTGTCCCTCAGGCAGTTTGCTGCTCTGCTACAGGCATGCACAGCTACAGTAATGATCAGAAAGGGAAATGTAAATGTCAGTTTGAATTATAGAATCCTAGAATTTTCAGGGTTGGAAGGGACCTGTAAGGTCCTACAGTTCCAGCCCCCCTGCCATGGGCAGGGACCACTGCATCAGGTTGCTCAGAGCCCCATCCATCCTGGCCTTAAAAACTTCCAGGGATGGGGCTTCCACCACCTCTCTGGGCAACCTGTTCCAGTGTCTTACCACCCTCATGGTGAAGAACTTCTTCCTAACATCCAATCTAAATCTACCCTTCTCTAGTTTGAATTCCATTCCCCTAATCCTATCGCTATATGACATCCAAAAAAGCCCCTCATCACCTTTCTTATAGGCCCCCTTTAGATACAAGAATCACCCTCGGGTGATAAATGATGTTTGTTGCTAGATGGTGCTGAGATGAGGCAGGAGCTGGACCTCAGACAGATTCTTTGGGTCTGTCTCTGAGGCTTGAGTTCAGCAGTGAGGCGGACTGCATGGTGGGTCTGTGCTAGATGAGAAGAGGAGGGATTGATGATACTGGTGAAAGGTGTTTCAGAGAGGAAAACCAACAAAATGAGATAGGCTGGCAGCTCTGACTGCTGCTACTAAGGGCATATTGGCACGCAGAGTAATTTAGGTTGGTAGGCATCTCTAGAGACCAAGTCCAGCTCCCATTAACATCAGCCCTCGAAGTGGGACCAGCCCCACAGCCAGACACTGCTACTGGCACAGTCACTTTTCTCATGGAAAAGTAACAGTTCAGGTTAATTCTGTCACCTACACTGATGCGGGTTTAAAACCAGAAGTATGACTGAAGGACCAGAAATGGTGAACATGACCTCCACAGCAGCTATTGTAGGTAGGTAGAAATGTTTCAGAGACAGGTAGGAAATCTGTAAAGTACAGGAGATGTTTTCATTTCTAATGTCTTTCTTTTAGTATCTGATCTCTACTGTTACCACTTGAACTACCAATCAGGTTGAAGACTGTATTCAATTTTAGTATTTAGAGGTAATTAACAGGAAAACAGATGGATGGCTAATTTTCATGCTTCCCTGTTAAATAACAACTCACCACTCACTGCCAGCTGACTACTGCTTTTCTAATTAAACCATTAACTAAACAGAGCTATGTTTTCCAACAAATGCCACTGGACTTATGAAAATGTCCTGCACATCTTCCCCATGCTCAGACTCACAGTCAGGAGCAATTTCAAGGGTTGTTTATTTAAAACAATTTAACTTGATCAGAAAATACCTCTTGTCTCATGGAAATAAGAACTTTTTCTAGTCTAGCACCACTGTTTGGCAACGTAATTTTTTTCTGTGTTAAGTATTTGCTGATTTTTCAAAGGGTTTGGAGACATTTCTTAAACTTTTACTTCTTGCCCATGGTTAACACCCCTTTCATACCCATGATGGATCAGACCCAGCCACACCACACTCTGCAATACAAGCTCTTTCCAGCAAGCAACTAATGATGTACTGAAGACCTTCAGCTCACGTCCATCTTCCTTAGCTCCTCTAGAACATCTTTCCTCCTCAAAGTCTTATTTTCCCTAATGCTCCCCTTGCATAGTTGTCTTCCTACCTTTTCTTCTGTATTTCTCAGCAGATTTTTACTCCCCTTTCCTTCCCTCTCTGAGGGAAGATTCATACAGGCCTGTGTGTCATTTCAGTGTATTTTCTCTGGGAGTTATTTCCTATCTTTACACTCACAACTCACCATCCTGCCTTTGGGTTTCTGACTCTCTCTAATCCCTACATCTATCATGGTCCTCTGTCCCTGTCTCAGCACTATTATCAGGATTCCCATGACTGTGGGTGTTCAAGTCGGTCAGTTTTTCTTTGTCTTACATGTGTCCAGGCTATATCCAGAAGTTTTTCACTCTATGTAAGCAGGCAGAGCTTTGGAGTGAGTTCATAAATCCCTAACCCTGATCCGTCAACCAGTTGGCCTTCCCAAGATACATACTTTTCAATACTATTTGCAATGCTATTTTTATCTTGTCACCCTCCTTCTGCACCCTATCTTTGT
Organism: Phaethornis superciliosus; assembly: GCA_023637945.1. Lineage (NCBI taxonomy): Eukaryota > Metazoa > Chordata > Aves > Apodiformes > Trochilidae > Phaethornis > Phaethornis superciliosus. The sequence continues at coordinate 79,221,856 of JAJQWJ010000003.1, read as the reverse complement.
TGTTCCCTTTCTACTATATTAAAAATGACCCACATATTATCATTTTAGGGACCTATACCTTCGCTTTTAGGAAGCTGTACCTGCATAGGGAACTGAGGTTGCACTCAGCTCCTGCTCCTCTGCCTGTCCCAACCTCATCTCTCTTCTCTGAAAACTTTGTCTTCACCACCTCCTTGGAATGCAACATCTTTTCTGTTCCTTACAGCTGATGAGGTTTTTTCTTCTCAAACCCACATCTGATGTGGAAATCAAAATACTCAATATGGGCAGTGGAGGAATTATTGTGTGTGTATTGTCTGTCCTTTTTCTCCAGCTTTCCCACATAGATTACATCATATCCCAAGGTGAGCTCTCTCTCCCTAGTGCCCAGCACATCCTAGACACAGTAAAAATAGCTAAGAGCTGCCTAGGTCCTGAGAAAATTATATTAGGTTCATCCACATCCCTTTAAAGCTGTGGTTTCACCACTACACCAATGAACCAAGCTGTTTGCAGCACATGAGATGAATTTTGTTGATTTTCCTGAATGGAGATAGATGATGGGACTGAACTTTCCAAAACAGAGTCCTTGTTTTGCCAGGTTTATGTAAAAGGCTGCCACTATTCTGACTTCACTGACATGTACCTGAACTGTCCAGTTTTCCATGGTTGTCACTTGTTGATTCTCTTGATACTGCCAGCTCTCCATTGCAGGGACCAGCAGGGACCAAATTAAACCAAAGAAAACAAAAACAAACATAAAAACCAAACACAAACCAAAACCAAACCAAACCAAACAAAAAAAAAAACCCCAAAACACAACCAAAAAAACTTCTTAAAGAAAATAAAAGGGGTCTAAGGTGGGGCAAGAATACAAAGGAAAAATAGAAAGAAGAATAAGGGAAAGTTTTCTAAGGACCTTATTTCCATTCCTGTTCAACCCCAGTTCCCTAAAAAGAAAGAGCATAGTTCAGGGAAAAACAGACTTGAAGCACAAGTGCAGAGCTTGTCCTTGTGCCTGCATATTTTTTAACCATTGCAAATATCAATAACAGTCAAGATGGTTTTCTTTTATCTTTTACAGACCCAACTTATTTTTATAAAGAATTATCTTAAATTGCTTCAATACTTTAAGTGGACACAGTAAATATTATCATATCTTCTATTGGTCTAGCCAATATATTACAAGTTGTATCTTGGAAAAGTCCATACAACATATACTCCCCTTGTAGCTGCTGACTTTTTTCTCTCTTGAGGCAGGAAAAAATAATTTTTTAAAAATTATCTGAGCTTGGATCAATGCTAGGTTCATCAGCGGTAAAATTAACATTCTCTATTTTTATGTTATGTAAGTAATATTGCCAACATTGCTCCCTTCTCCCCCTTGCAACTGCCAGGGGGACTTTTTACTTCTTCATTAATCCCATGTAGGTGGGCAAATGTATACATGATACTACATGATGAAATTACTTTTCCTCACTCAATCTAAACTAATAATTTGCTACATTCAAATTAATGTAAAGTGAAACTATCTCCTGCCATGTCTATCAGCCACAATTGGAGAACAATTTACAAAATTTCTCAAGGTCTGGTATGTCTCCACACAAGTATACAAGAACTTCAGTGCCAATCACTGCTCAGTACACGTGACTGAAATTATTCTTCTGATTTCTGCAAGCACCAAATCAACACTTAAAGGTAAACTTTTAGTGTTGCTGCTGTAAATAGATCATGCAGCCATGAGCAAGCTGTGAGAAAAAGCATAAACTAGCAAATGATAGGAAGGTCTGCTCAAAGTACCAGAGGAAGAATTTTTTGTTTCATCTTTTTCCTTCTTTCCTGTTCATCTTACTATTTCCTGATCTGAGGCTCCTGCTCATCAATTCTTCCTTTAATTTCTTCTCTCTCCTTCCTTTCCTCTGCACTACAGCGGCACCTAGTAACTTCAAGGAAGAAGCAAGGCTGCCTTCTGCTGTGGTGACACAAAACATCTAAACATCACTCTACTCTGGATTTTAGGAAACCAGTTTGCAAGCTCTCTTCCATGGCATTGCTCTGCACAGCCTCTGCTACTGCTTTGTTGCAGTTCTTTTACAAGTCAGATTTCTAACATGAATCAAGATGCTTTCAAATGAAGGATGCTGTAATACACCACACTGTATTCCCCATGTATCAGGTTTTTTAGGATCTTTTTCTAGTAATTTGCTCTTCTCCTCTCCCAGGGGGCTTCTATTAGCTGAAACTAGGCAGGAGGGCTCTGAAGGCAAAAGGGCTCTGCAGAGGGACCTGGACAGACTGGAGAGTTGGGCTGATTCCAACGGGATGAGGTTCAACACGGCCAAGTGCCGGGTCCTGCACTTTGGCCACAACAACCCCATGGGGAGCTCCAGGCTGGGCACAGAGTGGCTGAGAGCAGCCAGGCAGAGAGGGACCTGGGAGTCTGGATTGACAGGAAGCTGAACAGGAGCCAGCAGTGTGCCCAGGTGGCCAAGAAGGCCAATGAGCTCACTCATCCAGGTGAAATGGACTTTGCCATGGGGCTGAGGAGCCCAAGAGAGCTGGTAGAGGGCTAAGTGTGTTGCTTTCTCATGTGCAATGAGCTATAGCACTTGAACCTATACTGAGTTTGACTTTGTTTTCCCCTTCCAACTGACATCACCTATTTTTTATAAAATCCCTGAAGAGTTTGATTCAAAGAGACAGCCAGCAACCAGCCCCACCAGGAGCACCCTGCTGGGTTCAAAGGCACAGCCACCAGCCCCAGGAGCACATGGGTGTCACGGATGTCACTGCCTGCTCCAGGGGACAGGGTTAGGGAATGCAGTGCAGGCAGTGGGACGGCAGGGGCTGCATTCCCAGCACCCAGTGCTCCCTGCCAGTGCATGGCCATGCAGCAGCCCACAGCTGGAAACTTCCATTTCTCAAGATGGCCCAGAGACAATCACCTTGGGAAACAGCCCTAACCACACAGCTTGCTTTGTAGTGCAAAACAAGTGCCTGGGTTAGAGCTACAATACCACAAGGGGAGTTGGGGTTAAAAAGGGAAAGCTCCTGTTTGTTAATTTAACTACTAAGCTCTGTTTATTAGGTGGGTTTGTTTCACAAAGAGGCTGAAGAGATCATTTGTTAGACATATAATTTGCTAAAACATTATCCAAAATGAGCATGCACGAGCCTAAAAATCAAGCAAATCCCATCTAAAATGTTCACTGAAAGCAGAAAATAACTGATATGTTTTTAAGGGCATTTAGAGATAAGTGGAAGGAAACAGCTGCAGGTCTGCCAGAGATTAATCTGCTTCTACAAGCCTTCTACTTATGTTGATGAATTGCCTCTGTGTGCTAACCTTCCCAGTTACTTCATCCTGAATGCTTTCCAAAGGTAGTTTTCTAGCTTTCTACCAACTAAGCACTCATTTTCACTGCATATAAGATGTGTTAGGCACAAAGTTCTTCACGTCAGTCTTCATCCTTCCTGGTAACCCACAATTTTGTAATCCTTTTAACCTATCCACCATTTTATGTGAGATGATTGATAAGCAATCATTTTAAGTAGCCACATTAATTAAAGATCAAAAATCAAAAGTTTCTATAGAAACTGAGTTTCTCATTGACTCTAAAGCAGATTTGCCAATAATTTTTCTAATAATTGTCGAAACATAATTGGCACATTATGCCTTACATGGAGCTCATTTTCTTTCTAGAATGGAAAATGTATTACTTGGCTTTGTGGGATATAGAAATTTCAATGATCCAAAGCTTTTTTGGTGCCCAATCCATGAAAAAATTGTTTTCTACAGACAAAAATTAAAGTTCTGATTATTTTACATAATCCTCTGCTTAAAAAGTAGAGAGTATAGAGCTCAATTGCTCTTTGCCAGCAGATACAAAATTAATTGAATTCCCAGATGGTCAAGGCTACAACATATCCCCAGCCTAATGAGGATGAAGCTGGGAGAACAAGAGGGATATCACTGATTGGAACAGACAGGACAGTATCTGACTGCAGATGATGGCACCAAAATTTAGATGTGTACTGAGAAGTTCCTACATGTGTGCTGGGTTAGTCTGATCCTATTACAGCCACATGAGATCTTTCCAATCCAGGCTTTGGAGTAAGGGGTTGCAATTCATTTCATCCTGGAAGAGACAACTTCATCCAGGCATGATGCAGATCTCACAAAGCAGAAGCAGGGAACTGCAGAGCACTTCAGGTATCATTAGATGCCTACCTGTGGACAAGTGAAATAAGCCCTAGAACCTCACTGGCTCCAATAGAAGCTTGAACTCCTGCTTTGACTGTAGGCAACTGCATATACTTGAACACTAAAACACAGTCATCCACAAATGGGTCTTCTGATTTGACTTTTATTTTAAAAAGTCTTTAAGAAACATGCTCTGTGTGAAAAGTCCATCTCCTAGGGGGAGATAGTTTTCCTCTCTTTCCTACTAAGCACTTTAGAATCACAGAATGGTTTGGGTTGGTACTGACCTTAAATATTATCCAGTTCCAACCTCCCTTAATAGGCAGGGACATCTTCCACTATACCAGGTTGCTCAAGGCCCCATCCAACCTGGCCTTGAACACTTTGAGGGAGGGGATAGACACACCTCCCTTGGGCAACCTGTGCCAGCATCTCACCACCCTCACAGGAAAGAATTTTTTCCTAATGACCAACTAAATCTCCCCTCTTCAAGTTTGAAACCATTTCCCCTTGTCCTCTTGCTATACACCTGTGTAAAATTCGCTACCCCAGCTTTCTTGTAGGCCCCCTTCAGATACTGGGAGGCTGCTATAAGGTCACCTTGGAGCCTCCTCTTCTCCAGGCTGAACAACCCCAACTTCCTCAGCCTGGCTTCATAGGGAAGGTGCTCCCGCCCTCTGATCATTTTAGTGGTTCTCCTCTGGACAAGCTCTGGAAGGTCTATCCCCTTCTTACGTTGGGGACTCCAGAACTGGACACAGTACTCCAGGTGGGGTCTCACAAGAGCAGAGTAGAGGCTGCGAATCCCCTCCCTCAACTGACTGTCTGTGCTTCTTTTGATGCAGCCCAGGACCCAAATGACTTTCTGGGCTGCAACTGCACATTGACAGCTCATGTCAAATTTCTGGTCCATGACCACTCCCAAGCCCTTCTCCTCAGGGCTGTCCTCAATCCTTTCTCCTCCCAACCTGTGTTGGTGCATGGGACTGCATCTGCCCAGGTGCAGAACCTTGCACTTGGCTTTGTTGAACTTCATGCAGTTTGCACAAGCCCACCTCTCAAGTCTGTCAAGGTCCTTCTGAATGTAATCCCTTCCCTCCAGTGTATTGACTTCATCACAGTTTGGTGTCATCAGCAAACTCGCTGAGGGTGCATTCCATTCCACCGTTCATGTCACTGACAAAGATGTTAAACAGCACTGGTCCGAGTACTGACCCTTAAGGAACACCACTTGTCACCCATCTGCATTTGGACACTGAGCCACTGATCACAACTCTTTGAGTGTGACCATCCAGCCAGTTCCTTATCCAACAAGTGGTCCACCCATCAAATCCATCGTTCCAGTTTAGAGATCAAAATGTTGTGGGGGACATTGTTGAATGTTTTGCACTGGTCCAGGTAGATGACGTCTGTTGCTCTGCCTTTGTCCACCAAGGCTGTGACCCCACTGTAAAAGGCCACCAGATTAGTCAGGTAGGACTTGCCCTTATTGAAGCCATGTTAGCCATCACCATTCACCCCTTTGTGATCTGCTTGTCTGGGCAGAGCCTTCAGGAGGATCTGTTCCATGATCTTGCCAGGCTCGAGGTGAAACTGACTGGACTGTAGTTCCCTGGGTCTTCTTTTTTGCCATTTTTTAAAAATGGGGATTATGCTTCTCCTTTTCCAGTCAGTGAGAATTTCACCAGACTGCCATGGCTAAAATTTCAAATATGATGGACAGTCTTTCTTTGATATCACATAAAAGTATAATCTACTTCATTTCCTTAAAATAGCTGTGTGTAGATCAACATCATGCTGGAAGCAGCAAGGCTACCAACGGAACTAAAGTTGAGAATTTATGTTCAAATTAAGGAAATAGTAACCTTTTTGCAGTGAGTACACGATCACACAGGGGAAAGAGATTCAAGCAAAGCTAGTCTTCTGGATCACCTAATTCCACGCAAAAAACATGAAAATCTGGAAGTTGCTGCACAAGTAAAAACAAAAGCTTAGAAAATAATTATTGCAGCCAAGGCAGCAGTTCTTCTGCTCACAAGCTCGTGTGCTACATATAGTTGTGTTAAAACAATTTTCCTTTAGCATTAACTGATGGTGTAGCTTTGTTGTTGAAATATTTGCTACCGCACTGTATAAAAACATCCCTGGTGTATTGGCCTGGTTGGGCCAAGATAAAGGTAATTTTCTGTCTTGTACTTTTGCTTTCAGCTAAGTCTCTTGTAAATAGTTGCACTTGCTGAAATTAACAGCAAGTTTCTCAGACAATGTCTGCTTCTAGGACTGATAACACTCAATGTTTATAGTTACTGCCAGAGACTGGTATGCAGAGCCAAGGACACTGCTCAGCTCTGAGGAATATTTTACCCTCTGGAAGGAGAAAAGGAGTAAAACCCTGCAAACCCTCCTTTGGAGAGGAAAGGACAAGATAGATTGACCAAACAGAGTATTCCATCCCATACATGTCATACTCAGTATAAATTTGAGGGAGCACAAGGGTCAAACCCCTTCCTTTCCCTTCCTGCTTACACTTCTTAACCTGTCCCTGTTCTCTTTGGCATCCTGGGAGGATTCTGTCTGTTCCTCTGCCTGTGGTCCTGATCCCTGCCAGCCTGAATCTGTGTGTTCCTGCCTTCAGCTCCTGACTGCTGCTGACCCCAGGATTCCAGCCTGGACTTTCCCAGGGCTGCCCTGCAGCCTCGGTGGGGAGGTGAGAGTTACTGGGGGGGGGGGGGGCGGGGGGGGAGGAACGTGGGATCAATTTTCCTGTATATTAGTATATATTTAGTAATTTTTTTTCCTATTTATCATTACTGTTTCATTAAAGTTGTGTAGTTTAGTTTCCAACCGTAAGTCTCTCTCCCTTATTCTCTCTCCTTTCTTTATCAGGGAGGAGAGGAGGGTTAATAGAGAGCAATCTGTTACTCGGTTTAATTGCCGGGCCAGTGTTAAACCGTGACATGTATAGGCAGAGAAGAGAAGCTCCCTGTGTTAGCAAAAGGCATGAATACACATGTGACTTCCACACTCATGCAGATGCTCTCCAGGGCTGCCTGGTTTGCACAGCTATGGAACAGAGAGGCACAAGTGCTTTGAGGAGCAGCATGGTTAAGGGATCAGTCTCCAGGACCACTTTTCACTGCTCTGTCAGGTTGTCATGGCCACATAGTACCACTGGTCAGTCACAGCAGCTACCCCACAGGCATTTTTAACACTTCCATCAGGTTCCCAGCCTCAGCTCCTCTCCTGTCAGAGGCTTCCATCCACCCACAAGTTCCTGATCTTGCTGTGTCAGCCTCCCCTACCTGCCCAAGAAGGGAGAGAAAAGCATCAGGAGATCCCTGTTGATTGACAACTGGCTGGACATGAGCTGGCAGTGTGCCCAGGTGGCCAAGAATGCCAACACCATCCAAGCCTGCATCAGGAATGGTGCAACCAGTGGGACCAGGGAGGTGATTCTTCCCCTATACTTGTCCTTAGTGAGGCTGCACCTTGAGTACTCTGTGCAGTTTTGGGCATGACAGAATAAGAAGGACATTGAGGTGCTGGAGAGGGGCAAGCAAGCTCATTGGGGGTCTGGAGGACAGGTTGAGGGAACTGGGGCTGTTCAGCTTGGAGAAGAGGAGGCTGAGGGGAGATCTCATTGCCCTCTACAACTCCCTGAAATGTTGTGAGACAGATGTTGGCCTCTTCTCCCTAGTAACCAGCGATAGAACAAAAGGAAATGGGGTCAAGCTCCACCAGGGGAGGTTCAGGTTGGATATTAGACAAAATTTCTCCACAAAAAGGTGGTGAAACATTGGAACAGGCTGCCCAGGGGAGTGGTGGAGGCACTGTCCCTGGAGGTGTTCAAAAGATGGGTAGATGAAGTGCTATAGTGGATGGTTTAGTAGCTAGGGGTTGTAGGGTGGACAGATGGACCTAATGATCTTTTCCAACCTTGATGGTTCTATGATTCCAGGCATATGGGGCTGTGCCACAATGCTCTCTGTCAGATCTATTGCCGATATCCCAGGGGTACATTAGGAGCTGGACCCCCAGCACTGACACCAGAAACATCCAGTCTTTCAAACATCAAAAGCACAGCCAATTGACAGGAGCTGTTGACATGAGTTGAAGACTGACTATGTCTTGCTCATGGTGGATGAGTCACAAGCAGCCTGCTGAGACTGCCCTAATATTCCTGATTTGAGAGTGCGAGGCCACTAATTTGAAGATGTGGGTCTTTATGTTCCTTGGTCCAGAGCAGTCACAGATTTTGTAGTGGCAGCTCATGAGTTTCTATGCCTCGTTTCATATAAAGATAGAAGTAATTACTCTCTTCTGAAAGATGGTCACATCAGTTTCCTATCCCCATGCCTCAGATTAGGAGCTCACCATCAGGAAGTTCATGGTGGCCACTCTTATAGAAGACTTCAAGACATACTGTCATCTGCTGCTGCTCCTCATTCCCCCTGACCCATGTCCAAAGTGTCACCCCACTATGTTGTGTGAGCAGTGTGCCTGTCTAGTTTAGAGCCACTGACTGGACATCTATATCCCACCCAGTACCCCTCAAGGTGAAGTTGTGTCTGCTGCAGTCACAGGAGGTGCAATATATTCCTACACTGCTGCACCAACAGCCACTGCCCAAATCCACACACATCAGCATCATTTGCAAATACAGTGCTGACATACTCTCGAGCTTTGTTTTTTTCTCTAAGAAGTGTACCTACACTGACACCTAGGGTGTAACGATGATGACACTTCCCAATTTCTATCACCATTCTGCTGTCCCAGCAGTCACGGTGGTCACTGGGAGACCAGGTGTGTTGTCATGTACTGCCTAATGCTGCCAAGCACAGATTCTGATGGCCAAAGACCAGATGGTACTGGATCCAAAACCAGCCAGAGCTGAGGAGGCTCCAAAAGTCCCTGTCACCAGACTGTGCATTTCACACACTGTGGGAAAAAAGTGGGAAGCAGATCCTGAGAGAGTGGAAGCAGACTGGACACTGTGAGAGGCCCTTGCCCAGCCAGCTGTCCACTTTGGACATGGCTTTGATCCACATGGTTCCAGGAAGGGACAGTTATCATCTGAGGCTCTGTTTAAAAGCCCTGTGACAGAGACACAGGGGTAGCACAAGGAAGGGGCATCACGCACAGGGCAGCATCAGGAAGATGCTCTAACTCATACAGGTCTGTCTTACATCACTCAGGTTCTACCTGAATAATAACTTACACTTCGAAAACAAAAAACAAAAAACCCCAGCATAATCCTTTAGAAAGTGCAGTGTTATATGACCCAATTTGCAAATTAGAAGCAGAGAGCATTACACTCAGACCTTTTGGAGAAGGCTTCTTAAGCAGATTCCCTGATTCCTCACATCACTTTAGGAAATTAACCCCAATTAAAAATGAAGAATCAAACTTACTGATGTCAGGCCTAGTGTTTGTACTTGCAGTCTGACAAACACACTGCTCCAATGTTGATGTCAGCAGACTTCTCCATAGGAGATAATCCATCTCAGAAAGGCAGCAGATCGTAAGACTGGAAGGGTCTCATCCATTCCTCAGCCTCAAGGCAGGGTCACCTACAGTCATGTCACTTCTGACAAATGTTTGTTCTATCTGTTATTAGAGTCCTCCAGTAACAGAGATTCCTCATCTTCCTCAGACAGCCAATTCCCCTGCTTCATTTCCTTCAGCAACAGAAAGCTTTATTCACTATCTATTCTGGATCTCCCTTGCTGCACTTGGAGCATGTTGCTTTTCATCCTGTCTGCCACTGACAAAGAGAAAAGAAAAAAACAAAGGGACTGTTCCTCATAGCAGCTTCTGAACACCTACCATGTGGCCTATCTTCCTTCCTATTCTGTTTGTATCTTGCATGTAAAGAGATTGCAGCTATCTGGACATTATGTTCCAAAAAGTTACCCTCAAAATTTCATGTGTTCTTCAAGGATTCCAATCTTAAAACTGCTCACAGACCCACTGAAACATCTTCTGCTCAGTTCAGCCACAGAAGAAAGCAATAATATTTACACTCCAGCTTCTGCTGAGAATGTTTGCTGACAGCACATTTTAAATTTGCTTAATATTTGCTGAGTAAACATTGGCTGCAGAAAAATACATGGGAAGCAAGCCAAAATGTTTGGCTGTAGACAGACATTCAGTGTTAAGTGCAAGAAACCACACACTGCAAAAGGAGATATTTAACACCAGTCTCCACCACCATCTCCTACCTGCACCTTCACCCAGGGTCTGCATCCTGATCTCCTCAGTGCTGTTTCCCAATCCATCAGCCTCATCCTTGAGGCATCAGCTTTCTTAGTGTCCTACTCTGCCTCAGTGCCCAGCAGTGCTGCTGCAGAGCCCAAACCAGCAAGCTAAGCTCTATGGGGTGGATGCTCCTCTACCATCATGATGTATAATGTTGGCAGCACTTTGAGGTCCATTTCATTATTAGCCACTGGTGCTTGTAGGAAACATGCAGGTGGGATTTGCTTCCCCTATTTTTATCCATGCACAAATGAGGCACCTGAGCTACTCATGTGGTCTTCTTCACTGTGCAACAAAAAGATTTTACTCTACCAAAGACATCTTTTATAATTAAAAGACCTACAGAGACACATCTCTCTCTCCAGTGGTTACAGAGGTAGCCCTGGTACTTAGGTGATTTAACAAATTCAACTCCTGGTGAAGAGAAATATTATCCATCATCAAAGCCACTGGATTTCACAGGGTTTCCAACAAAACACAAGCAAGGAGTAAAGTTTGAACAAAATACCACTCTCTCACAGCTAATAATGAAGAGGTCAAGGTCAGTATAAAATCTCACTGCACAATTACCTTTTCTTCAGATGCTTGTTTTTCTGCACATCTCAGTGCACAAGGAGCCCAAGACCCAGGAGTTGTAAGTGAAAAAAAGACTTCCCCTCAAATCAACAGGAGTAGAAGACAAGAAACCAGCCTATATTCATGATGTTATTCAGAATCCTAGCATCTAGAGTAGTTTGGGTTGGAAGGGACTTTTAAAAGTCCCTGCAATAAATTCTGGTTGCTTCATGGAACTAGACTTACCTTTACACTACCTTATTTGTCTCCCCTGACAGACTGTGATTTATGTGTAAATAGCAATGACCCACTTCTCCTTGTTTCTTTGCCCACCCCACTGCATTACTTCACAGACCAGCAGCAAATCCCCTTTCCATCTGCAGTCTTTCTGAACGTAAACATCAACCATGTTCAGGGCCTCAGACTTTTTGAAAAACTTATTCTTTTTGGCTATGAAAGACATTAAGAGAACAGCTCTAGTTCCCTTTCATGATCCTGGGACAAGGAATACCTTTTATTGTTCATTCATACAGCACACACACACACACACACATTTGGTTATTACCGGTAGCAGATTCTACCATAACAATTAGCAATGGCACAGAATTAGTATGCCAAGATTTCACAGGTTACTACTACCTGCTAAATATGCTATTTAATAAAAACCTCCTTTGCATAACTCAGCATGTAATTTACCTGAACTCTTTGATAACAACAATATTACCATTCAAATACATAAATTTGAATGCCCATACATAAATACGTGCTCATTCCTCTTGTTTGAACTTCTCTTTACCTTTAAACTCTTTCACAATATATTAGTGTGATAATCAAAATGTCATCCTGAAGGCCCTCCTCAACTTCTAAACCTCCTACCAGAGTTCTCTGCCTGATTTTGGGTACTGAATGCAGCTGGTGCAGCTGTAGCTCCTACAGGTGTTCCCCACCTCTCTTCCCCAGGTGACCACTCCTGATGGAGTGGAGGGATCTCTTAAAAGGACAAATATCTCCTCTTCAGCAGTTGCAGTTTACAGTTCAGTGATATAATAATGTATGTAACATAGCATTAGCAATATAAATAAACTACATATATTCTTCTCTGCCTCCTCCATGACAGAACAGCCAAGTTGCAGCCAGTGGGAATTTAAAAGGGCACTCAAGACAAACTAGAATGACCATAGACTAAATGGACAAACCAGCAATATGGCCCTCAGCCTCGCTTGCTTTGGGAATCTTGAAACTGCAGTCATCTTAATTAATCTCAGTGTTCAGTCACTAATGTTTATTTGTCAGCTCTAACAGTTCCTTGAAAAGAGCTTTCATGAAACAAGTGGTAGAAACTGTTTTCAGAGCTGGCAGACTCCCCAGAAAATCAAAGCCTAGGCTTCACTTGTGGATGCAGAAGCAACTGCAAAGCAAATGACTTCACTAAGTGGCACTTAAAGTTTGGGTTTTATTTGCATTGCAGTACAGCATTGACAGGCAGCATTTGATGGGAAAGCTTTGCAGATGATTTCTAGACAAGTATTGACACACTTTCCAGCAAGACAGTAGGAAAGGATTCCTAGTTAAAAATGTAATAGACAGCTACAAACTTCTCATACACGTTCTCCTATCTGTCCTTGATAGACTGAACTGACAATCTGGATTTCTCTTGACTAAAAAACTAAGTGAAAAATGGTGTGGTCATCCAGTTCAAGGGGAAAGACCTTTCCAGACTACAAACTGATTCAGCTCATTGTCCTGTGGGGTTGTTTAATTTAGGATCGCCCCAGTCCTTGGGGTCTCCATTGCTAACTATTTTTAGCCTATTGCTATTTAAAGCTCCTCTTTTCCAAAAGCATTCCCAAACCACCAGGGCAGAGCCTCAACTCAGCACTGACTGGAATCTGACTTCTCTTCCCTGCTAGATTGGAATTACTTTGCAGTCCTGGTTTGTTTATCCACAATCTTTCCCACTCATGTACTCAGATAATTCACCACAAGTCTTCAGGAGAACAGCTGAGTTGCATCCCCATAGTGATGGGAAAAGTCAGTCCACAGAAGAGCAGAAAAAACTCTTCAGCTGACTTCAGGTGGGGAAGGCTGGGTTCACATGAATGAGAAATAAATAAAAACTCAAGGTAACTGAAGGAAACAATTAATTCAGAAATCACTTCTGTGAACACTGGTAGGATGGGGCTGTGGAGTTTCCAGGTGAGAGTTCTCTACCTTTCACAACCACTGCCCCAAGCACCTCTTGGCCACTGGCAGGGGGATGCTAAGTATCTTCTCAGCCTGCTCCAGCTGCCATTGTAATGTATGGAAGTTTTCTCCCTGATTTTTTTTTACCTAAACCTTCTTGGCTGTACATTAAGCTGTTTTTCCTTTTTTTGTTGTTGTTTTTCTCTTGTCTTATCACACCACCCCTTCTACTGATACCTATCTGAGAATTCTGTGTCTGCTATGTGACTATTAAGTTTCCTTCAGTCCTCTCTTTCCTGGGCCAAGTAAGTCCACATCTTCCATCTTTCCTTCAGAGCCTGTGTGTCCTGCATCTCTGAGCAACACTTGCAAACTTCCTTGCAAACACCTTGCCCTCTGCCCTAAGCTGAAGAGAGGTAAGTAAATACCTTTTTTCTCATAGGCTCCCGTGTAGTTAATTCAGTACAAGCTGTCATTTGCCTCTTTTTTTTTCTTTTTGAGTAAGTAATGCCAGTTTCAATCCCTGCAGCTTATGACAAGAGGCTTCTATTCTGTTGCTGCAATGATTTTATATAGATAATTATTTTTAAATACATGCTTTGCATTGGACTTCTTAAGTATTGTGCTTTCACTTGTCTTTGTTTTTATTTCATTTCCTTGTTTCTGGAACTTTGCTCAACTTATCAAAATTAGCCTAAATTCTTCTTCCCCAAAGTACATAAAACCACTGTCCACTTAATGTGATCTGCAGGCTTTGCAAATATCCTATCTAGTTTGTCATTCAAGTCATCAATGAAAATAATGATTAGAGCTTCCCTTAGGTCTTGTCCCACAGGACTGCATTTGCAAAGTCCTCCTTCTTTGACAGTGAATCCTTGAAAATCATTTGTGAGAAAATTTTTTCGGCTCATTGTACACCCATCTAGGAATGAAAATTATCTCTTTTGAAAACACTGGATGTAGTAACTGTACCAGAAGTTTGGTTTAAATGCAAGTTAAATTATATTTCTCATTTCCCTTCATAGAGCAGGCCATTATCCTGCTAAAGAATTAAAATATTTTTGTTTGACACAATTTACTTTCAACACATCTATGCTATTTCCTTTTACCTAAGGAGATGTATGATGATTGATTGCTTAAGGTGTTCTACACCTTAGGTGTCGGTCTGTCTGGGCCTGTAGAAGGATTTTCTTCTTTAGGAATGATACTATTCAAGTCCTATTTGCACTTCTTCTAAATGCAGGCACGTTAAGCTTCCCTGCACTCCTTCAGTTTGTGGTGATAGATGTTAATTACACAGAGGTGGCTTTGACTAGGTCTTTCCATGCTTGTTTAATTGGATGCAGTCAGCCTGAAGACATCAGACTTGTATGCTCTCAGGATTAACTCAGTGTTAAAGTCCCATTTCCTCCTTGCTCCCTCAATCAGCTTCCTCTCCTCAGCAGGCATTAGTGGCTAACTCCAAAATTGAAGGGAGATGCTGAAATCCCTGGAGAGCCAGCACTGGGAGCAGAGGCAAATGCTGGAAGGGCCAGGTACCCAGGCCCGCAGATAGCCCTGCCTGCCTCTGCTTGTCTCTGTCTGCTTGGGTGCTTTCCTCCTATATGGATACAAGGAAGGCAGGGAAGCTTGAAAAGATGTTACCACTAAAAGTTGTAAAGCTAGCAGGTAAATAAATTCACAATCTATTGCTGCAAAAATTTCATTACTTTTACACTTAGACTCTTAATTTTTGAGGCTTGATCTGTGCTTATTTTTCAACACTGTGAGCACTTTGCTTCTAGAGAGATGTGGCAGATAAAAGAGATGTGATTTGCCTCATCAAGAGAAGCATGCACATGATCTTAATGAAAAAGGCATTGGGAATATGCCTGTCAAAGCAAAGGGTAAGGAAAATTAACATCAACAGAACGGAGTGATATCTCTTTCCTGGGATTAGTGTTCAGAGACAGGCAGATTTGGGAGTGTTAATCCCCCAGTGCTGTTGCAATAGCTTCCCTGAAAATTGTAGCTGAGGAGTTCATCAGCTTTGCTGACCCCAAAGAACCCATCCCATAGCAGTCCTCCCAAAGACTTTTTAAAAGTCAAGATGAAAAGCAAGCAGGAGTAGGTACCATTTCATGCCTCACCACAACAACTGAGAATTGAGTACTCATTAAAGCCATTGCCAGAATAACCATAAACACAGTCTGAGACTCAGAATTTATTTGAGTAGTATATTCTACCCAGGATTTGTACACAAAAGGTGCAGACACTCAGCCATCTAATAGTACAAGCCTTGCTCTCTGTTCCCAAGGCTAGCTGGCATGGCCTACTCTTCTCCCAACTTGTCCTCCAAAACTGGAACCATCACAGAATACCATCCCAATGCTCACTCTCAAACCAGGTTTGGGATTGCTGCTAGATGGCATAAATCAACACAACATCATGGAGCATGCTAAGAGGTCACCAGGATGAACTACCAGGTCTGAAAGTAGTGATGGAAGACAGGTGGAGATGGAATCTCTTCATCTCTGTGCTCCAAATCCCAGCGAGGCAATTGGTGAGGAAGGGTCCACATGGGAGCCTGAGGCTTCAAGGTAAGAGCTGACCCCCATTATCAAACTGGTGGTCTGACACTGGGCAGCATAAGAAGTCCCAGCTCAGGATGCAAGTGGGGAATCTTGCAGGAGGGCAAGAAATGAATTTGACATGCTTCCCACTGAAAAGCAGGGGTAACTGGGCAGAAAATATTTTTAATACAAAAATTTGCCCCAAATGACATGAGCTGTAAAAGAGCTGGGAACAGCTTTGAGAGGCTTAGAAAGACTTTGAAAATGAAAATTTTACATATATATATATATACACGTACATATTCTTCTTTGCAAGAAAAATGTATAAGGTCAGAAAATGTTCCCTTTTTTAATTAAATTGTTTCATTATTTTTTCTTACCATTTACATCTTTGCTTATTCTATGTTGCCATCATTAGGTGGCAGGGATGGGAAAAGCAAAACTAGGTGAGAAAAAACAGTGAAAACCTGACTTTATAAACTGTAGTTTATGAACTGATCAATGATATCTATTTGAAGAATTATGTGTATTCTGTATTTGTTGTCTGGGGTATTTATATTAAAAAAAAAAAACCAAACTTTTCAAAACCAAGTATTTTTAACTTCCAAACAAACCTGCTGTTTGTTGGACAGGCTAAGAGCTTGTTTTTACCTGCAGTCTGTATTTTTGCAATTGCTTAGAATCAAATCCTTACTAAATCCACACCACAGGAAAATCAGAAAGTACTTTTACTGAAGTAACAATACTCACTCAACAAGGCATACATTACACTGTCCATGAGTCCATTTCTGAAATAGTCGATTATTCCAAAACCTTGTATGGACATGGTTAACAAATCAGTCTTCCTCCATGTGAGCTCACATTTTAGATCTCTTGATCTAGCAGCCCCCAAGAAAAAGTTCTACCCGAAAATAAAAAATAGTGGAGATGAAAAATTCTGCCCTTGTAGTTGTTTAAAGCTTAAAGATGTTTAAAGCTTCAGCTTTAAGGCTAGAAAAGTTCAAATCATAAATAGGGTCTATTCTCATCCTGCATTTTAAAGAGCTGTGGAACAGCAGATGGCTTTTCTGTTGCCGTGACCTGCCATATAGGTTATATTTTTTTATGGTTTCTGATTTCACTAGGAATAGGGCAAAAGAATTATATGCTGTTAATGTAAAACGAATTTTACACGAATTTTTAAACGAATTATCAGTGCACTTGCCATGGCTGGAGGCAGTTTTATCAGCAGGCTGGAAGATGCTCCACCATCCCACCACTGGATGGCATTCCAGGGCCATAAAGACTCACACTGGGAACTGCAGCAAAAGAAAATGCTGCTTAGAAAATTAAAACAGAAAGTGTCCAAAGCCTATGGATTCTCGGTAATGCTTCTGTAATGTAGTCATGGTTTTGACTTTCCATGGAAAGAAATCCGGAAAAACAGAAAGAACAGTTTCTGAAGAGAAAGGAGCTTTCCTCTGAGATACAACTGAATATGCATGTAGGACACAGGACAGAAGAACTGAAAGCAGTATTTCTATTGGGAGAATCCAACAGGCATAATTAGGCATCTTAGCCTATACCAACATTACTACAGGTTGGTAGGAGACAAAAAGTGAGATGTATTAACTTGACCGTGGGTCTACACAGACATAACACCCTGGTTGTGCAACATTTGAACACATAAAAAAAACTCTTCAGAGCATTTCTGCTTTTGTTTTCCTTCTTTAAAACTCATACCCACCCCAGCATCACTGAATGCCACCTGATCTCACATCTGAGCCAGCTGTGAGCAGGAGGTAGGGCTGGAGACCTCCTTGGTATCCCACCCGAACCACCCTGTGCTTCCAGGCCTCATTAAGAATAAAGACAGACTAGGATTTTTTTATGGATGAGGAGAACCCTGCAGCAGTACCAGTATTTGCAGGGTATAGATGCAAAGGTTTGGAGTGTGAGTAGGGTCAGGTTTGCAAAGACAACTGATTTTACATACCAGATGAGGTACCCAGAAAAAAAAGAGTAGTGGGCTCTGGAACAGATGAGCAACTCCTCAGATCTGAAAAAGCATAGTAAGCTTCAGGCTATGTGCAGACAGGCAATATTTGCTGTTTCACCAATTAAAGGACATTAAAGAAAAGGATCATTTGCACCTCTGTGGTACAAAGAATCAGAAGACAGAAAGCCACAGCCTCTGTGATGTAAAGACAGGGCAGAAGCAGTGAAAGATTCACCAGGAGAAGCTGTGGTTTTCTAGGAAAGCAGTGCTCCTGCCAAGTCTGTAATGTTTGCTGTGAAGGCTAACTATGAATTTGAGGTCCCTCTTTAACTTTTCTAAGTCTGCCTTGGGAAACCACTGTTCCTGCCACTTGCTGGCAGTATGACTGATGGTGGTGGTCTGGTGTCATTCACACAAAGGTGTTTGGTGTGTTTCTCAGGTTGTGTTTCTCAGCTGTGTTTCTCAGGTTGTACAGGGGCACTTACTGAAGTTGTTTCTAGTGTTTTAGACAGGATTTATTGCTCTGCTGCAGTTTAGGTATTTTGGGGGTATGATGGTTACATATGCTTCCAGAGAGGATTTTGCCATGGCTCAGGGGATTGAACCTGAGGGTAAAAGGTGGGCAGTCTGAGAATACCTAAGTTAAAATATCATCTCTTTGCATCACAGAGAAGTGTACAGTAAATGGGGATTCACTTTCCTAATATAGTAAAAAGGTAGTATGTAGAGTTCAGGTAGCTCAGGGGGGGAAAAAAAAAAACAAAACCAACCTATGTATATATATATATATAGTCACATCTCTGGAAACAAAACATGTCTTTTGTTCAGAGAAGATCCCCAGCACTGCACAGGGCACTGTCCTCACAACAGGCTGGTTGTACTTAGCTACTCACAGCTTTTAAAGGTGTTTGTGTTTGGTTGCTGGTTGGTTTTCTGGAGAGGACCATGTTGTTATCTGGCTCTTTGATATATGATAGCTTGTAATTATCTCTCTGATATAGGTTATGAAGCCTAGAAAGAAGATGACAAAGTTACAAAAGTCCTGCATGTACAACCTTGTTCTCCCAGGCTGTGCACTGTTCCTCACACAGGGCTTGAGGGAGGGGAGAGGTTCTCAGGAAACAATCTTTCTGTCATCTTTTACAAAACCTGCCCAGAGGACTCCTTATCAGACACAGACTTTGTCCAAACCCTCTTTGCTGTAAGGCCCATTTATGTTACCTGAAGACATGGAAATGGTTGCAGTGGTTTCCAATCTTAAATTGTTACCTACTATGCACAGTATTTCCTGCCCAGTCCATTGAAATGAGGTTTTAAAATATCGAAAGCTGGAAAGCACATTTTTTTTCCCACTGGAAGAAAACAGTAACAATTTGACATGACAATTACAGTACAATGTAATATAAACTGTAAGAAATAGGAAATATCAAGGGCAGATTTTTAATTGTTAGGAAATGTCAAGGGCAGATTTTTAATTGTAAGTATCAAAACATTGACTGCAAATCGGATTTTAGAAACTACAAAGCACTGCTCAAATATAGGATCGTTTCTAAACAAAGATTATTTACACAACAAAGGCATTATGTTTTAACACATCCCTATTTAGGACTCCTAGGGTTATCTTCACCCCTTAACCACTCTCTAATCAAACAACTCAAAAAGGGAAAAAAAAAGTGCACTATGTTCATTGACACACAGAGAGCTAAAATACCATCAGCTAATAAGAGATCATAGAATCATAGGAAGTTAGGGGTTGGAAGGGATCTTGAAAGATCATCCAGTCCAACACCCCATGCCAGAGCAGGGTCACCTACAACAGGTCACATAGGAATGTGTCCAGGTGGGTTTTGAATGTTTCCAGGGAAGGAAACTCCACAACCTCCCTGGGCAGCCTGTTCCAGTGCTCTGTCACCCTCACAGAGAAAAAATTCTTCCGTGTATTTATATAGAACCACCTATGCTCCAGTTTATAACCATTTCCCCTTGTCCTATAGTTAGCCCACGAGAAAAGCTCAACTCCGTGTTGTTTCACAGTCATCAGCTTCTGCCTGTAGAGCCCTAAAATCCAGTTGGACAGCTGGGAACTACAACTCCTTCCTCAGCTGATCCACAACACAGCCACCGGACTGATTCAGAGCATAACCACTGGGCTGAGCCATAACATCACCACCCTTTCTCTTTCCAAGCACAGCGCAGAAATCTGTCACACTGATGACACCAACAAAAAGCCAACAGGCTAATGCTTCCCAAGGATGGAGAAACTGCAGAGGACAGCAAGGCTGGTTGTTACAGTAAATATCTTCACAATGTCTCCATCAGCTGCTTTATTACTCCAAGCACTCTGCTGTTTTTCAGCCTCCCTTTACTCCCCACCACCTGACAATATGTTCAGAGCAAGATCATGTTTTCTCTTCTATTTGGGACAGAAAATATTCAGTAATACTAAGAAACTAGAAAGGATCCCTATTAGGAATGTTGTCTCACTGGGAACCCCTGTATCACCACCCCAGCAATGGCTGAAATATCACATCCAAGAAAATGTAAAAAAGTAATAAAGAAAACCTATCATGAACAAATACTTGATCTGACCAAAACATAATAGAGAAAAATACTGTCCTGAATGCCTACAGAGCCAACCTACTGTGTTGAAGCACTGGATGCTTGACATTATCTTTGCATTCATGGTCGAAAATGTTACTAATGGCCAGGCAATTCTCTTCTAAATGTGAAATTAGAGTCCTTTCAGACTCTTTACTTTCCCCCCGGGCTCCCCTTCGTTCTTACCTCTTTGCAAGAATTCACAGCTCGATGCTTTGCGCTTTAATTTATTTGGTGACTTTTCAGAATTGCTTTGTTGTTGTATCCTCCTCTGGGAGGATATTTGCATCAAAGGAACATCATGAGCCACTTAGCATAGAGACATAAAACAAGTGAAATGACAAACAAATGTAAAAACACAGCTATTCCAAATCAATCTAACTCAAAAAACTTGCAGAGAAAGAAAGATAATTCTCCTTTCATGCTCTCATCTGGTCTACCCTTACCTGACAAATCAGTGAATATATACTCATGTTAGGAAGTGAGAACAGGGAAGAACATCCTCCATCTCTACTCACTTGAGTACCACTATGAAGAAGATGGGCAGAAAATGATGAGGACAAAGAAAATTAAAAGAAAAAGAGAGGAAAGGAGCATGTTGGGTGATTAGCTTAGTCATTAGTTTGTGTGTGACTGTGTGGTAAAAGCTATTGTGTTGATACAGGTTAGCAGTGACTTACTGTAATAATTTCTGGAAGGAGAAGAAAGAGGAATAGGAGATGTAGTTGGAATGGTTGTTCTATTTCTGGAGTGATTCTTCTCTGGGTTCTCTCCACGTGGAGGTGTGGATGTGCAGGAAGTGGTGATGGAGCAGGAAGCTCAAGACTTGATTTCTCTGAGCCTAACTATAGCAAGGCTTGCTCCAAAAGGACATATCCTTAAGAAATTTTAAAGAAAGGAAAATAAATTCATCCATAAGAAGACCTAACCTCAAACCGAGGTAGAGGCAGTCAGCAGCCACCGGGCAGTTGTTAAATCTTTCTGTCAAGCAGCAGCTTGAGACAGCTTGATCTGGATACTAGGATTCAGAAAGTTTTACAATTAGAACACCATGGAAAATGGAGACATGTCAAAATACTGGCATACACTGGAAAAGTGTTTTTAAAGAAATTTAAGTGGCCACAAGGTTGGAGGAAAGGCATTTCTTATGAAGTAGAAGCTAGCTAAAGGATAGGCAACAAGAGGTAAGACTTTCTCCTTTCAAGGAAATACACTGGAATCATTTTTCTTCAACATATTCACCAGAGATATAGTAAAGGAACTGCTAAGTATTACAAAATAATGAAGACAATATTTCAGAAATAAGTTTAAAAGAGATTGAGTATTTTTTATAGTTCTCTGACTTATTGTGACAGATAATATCAGCAGATTCAAACCAGACTAGATAAAGTAACAGATGAGAAGTGCATGGGTAGATACAGAGAGGAACAAAGCAGAGAAGTACTCTCTAATACTCTCCAATAAACAAAAGTGGAGAATGGTGATGATACAAGAGCTGCATCACTGTAAGAAGTGACAGGACTCATGAGCTGTCCTAAAAAGCATCTGATCTTGCCAAAGTCAGAAACAGTACCTGGGCTAGAAAGGTTATTGTTTTGACCAGAAAGACATTTCTTGTGCTTTTAGACCACCCAAATCACAGACACAGATTATTTAAACACAAGTTATAAAACAACAAAAAATCCCAAGTTCCCAAGTAATTACACTGAGATGAAATCCTCTCCCAAAGCAAAATTTGATCCCTTTTTTGTTTCCTTCAAGCAAAAAAATGCTGGTTATCTCATACTTCAACACCCAAAATGGTTTGGCAGGGCTGCAGCTGTTACATTTACTGCTTACATGTGTGCATATAATGAGATGGCATCTGTTCCAACCTGACTGTGTGCCAAGTTCTGGGTTAACATATGACAGAGATGTGGGAAACTGCAGAGCAATAGGGAAACCCTGTAAATGGAGACAGCGTTCAGACACTGTTCTATTCATCACCAAATATGTTTACATGTTTCCAAACATCACTTTCAAATTTCTCTTTTTTTCACAGCCAGACACTCTTCCTTCTACTGCAAGAGGTTCCTGCTATATATTTAGGTGACTACCAAGTTAGTAGATGCTTTCAGCCAGTGTAAAAGGAAGGCATATATCCTGTACTTAGCCATCAAAAGCCCTGGGACAGCCTTCTCTTTTCCTCTCCCCTCTATTTAAAAACATTGCTTAGGGAGGGTGACAGGGAGAGAAAAAGAAGGCTGCTGCTCACTTGCAGCTTCTCGGTCTTACTAATGGTAAGAAGTCTGGTCTGAACTTTCAGTTCATTAAAATCCCTGCAGCTTGAGAGCTTTATCTTTCTGCCGAGGAAGCACCCGTCCAGCTGTGGACTGGAAATCACAAAACCTCTGAATCCTCAGAGGGATTTTTAACCTGGCATCTCTTAACAGCGAGGCACTCAGGATGCTACAAGGCTGCCTGAGAGCCGCTCCCAAGCAACCTTTTAACCCTTTGGTTTTAAACCCCTTGGTTTCGGTTTCCAGCATTTTCGGATGATGGGTTGTCATCTTACAAAAGATTTAGCTGAAAGCAAAAGTACAGACCAGAAAATCACCTTTATCCTGGCCCAAACCAGGACATGGGTGATGATCTCAGGCCTTGGAGGCTCTTAAAAGCTCTCTGAATATCCACACCTGTTAGCGCTAAGCGTAAAAACTTGGCTGTGGTTTAAAAGAAGACAGGAGCAGCCCTAAGGAAACCCCCTGGATGGTCAGAAGGGGGGCTGGACCTGGCCCCAGGAGATGGCTCTGAAGAGCTCGGGAGGGCACTGGATGGGGATGCCCAGAGAGGAGGGAGAAGGGTTTGCTGCCAGCATGGCAAAATGAGGCTTCAGCAAGGGCAGGGACTGTGACAAAATCAAGCTTCATTAGTCCCTCTGCTCCCAGAATGAATTTGTTATTAGGGCTATGGTAATACAGGTTTATATAGGTCACCGTGACAGTAAAAACATACCATTTTTATCTTCAGCTTGCTTGATCTTCAGCATTTTTAATCTGCAGTATCAGCCTGACTGATTTATTACTACTTACAAACCACACTGACAAAGACTTCATTTTAACTCCCTGCACAAATATCCTGTTACTAAAATATAAAATATGCATGCTGGCTATCTGTAAACAAGAGATTAGACTCTCTTCTGATTTGTGACATTGTGCCCTTTCAAATATGACTTATCTAGTGTCCATCTCAGCCATTTTCCAATATAAGGAAAATAAATTGTAACTTTTTTTTTTTCTCCTGTTTTCCATTCCTACTGGAAATCTGGTATTGAATCCCTACAGATATTGTCTTCCAGTATATATTCCCATTCACACCCTGTTTATTTTCTATTATGGTCAATTGTATTAGCTTCCTACTGACATGCAGCATTGTTTTTTCCTATCCCTGACTGTGTATGGGCTCACTGACCAAACACCACCATTCTTCTGACTATGGCCTTGGCTTTTACACACACCTTCAGACACGAACAATTAAATTCTGACTGGATTCTAACAGCTACAATGTAAAAAATTGTATTTGGATAATACGTGTTAAGGATGCAAAGTCTCTCCATCCCAGATGGATAGAGATTGCTCCTGTTCTAGTGTGCGGGTTTGGCTGGCAACAAGGCTGAGCATACACACACACACACACACACAGGGCACTAAAGCAGCTGGACATATGGACATACAGACTACAGACAACCCAACAGAGCGCTGCCTCTAGCTGCACTCACACAAAACCCAGCAACCCTTACACTAATATCAGTAAGCTCAGTCCTGTTCCTCCTCTCTGCCTGATGAGGGTTGAAGTCCTCTATGAAAACACGTGCCCTCACCTTCCAGACCCACAAGCACACTCATATTCACGGGTCCTCAAACACCAGCCCAGCCTGTAAACTGCTCTAATATCCATCCACAGACTCCCTTACTAGGTAAGCAAGTCTCCTCTTACTCTCCAGATAATCCAGTTTGAAGTTTACTAGAAAGCAGATGCATGTGCCACATACTTTTCTCACAAGTGTCCCCACAGTCATGAATCCCTTAAATATTCCTTTATCCACCTGTTCCCAGACTCTGGGTCCCCTTTACCCAGCATGGGCCCTGCTGTCAAGTCCTTCCTGATGTAGCTGCCTCTGCTCACCAGCAAATCTATCTTACAGTTTGCTATACAGTTGCACAAACACAGGCACACAGGATTAAATCAACTGGGGGAAAAAATAAATAGACTTTGGCATTTACAAATGATGGTATTTAGACCTCTCCTACACAAACATACAGCGTGGGCCCTCCATTTGCTAACACCTGGACCTACAAACTACATGGCCCGTGGTCCCTCCAGCTGAGACCACCCACACCCTTCTTGCATATTGGTCTCTCTATTCGCTGGCACTGAAGACACAAAGTGAGATTACACAGAAAGCCACCCATAATGAGTTTTGCACACACACACACACACACACACACACACACACACACACACACCCCTGCCCCTCCTTGAAACTGCTTAGAGACCTCAGCCTGCCCTGACCATGCTCTGCCCAGGGGCCATCACTCATGGCTGAGGAGCTTTGCTCTCTCTCATTGTCTTCTGCATCGACTGCTGTCAGGTCAGTGTCTTTGAGTGTTTATTTTATCACTTTTTTTTGTTATGTGTTGTTTCTTCTAAACTGTGGAGTTGGAGCCAGTTAATAGAACAGATCATGCTCCTGCATTCCACAATATACACCCTTTGGGAACTCCTGATGTCTGAGGTCACCTTAGGGGGAGAGGGATCCCTGAGCTAAATTCATTACTTGAATGGCTTTGCACCAGCAAGAAGGAAAAGTGGCTGAAAAACAGACTGGGCATCCTAGAATGAAATGGAGTTACAGCATCTCACATCTTTAAGCATGATTTTCACTCCATTTGGTTGCTGGTTTTCAATATTTTTCCATGTTTTAATGCAAAATATAGAAGTTGATTAAGAACATGAAACCAAAAGTTCATAATGTCATCAACTTGCTGATCTGGGCAACACAGGCAAAGATAGACAAGCAAGCACTCGATACTCCCAGGAGCTCACTTGAGTAAGAGGTCATCCATGAATCTTGGCAAGACAAAAAGGCACAACCCCTCTGAGAGTGAATTTGAGAGCCTATGTTTCCATGCTCTCACTTTCAGTGCTGTCAGAGTTATGAGAAATGCAATACTATTCCCAAAGTTAATAATCTTGCAGATTATTCAGAATAATCTTCAGATTACTCCTCTCTCATAGCCCAGAAGTCTCAGGCAGGACTAGGCTCTCCTGCAAAAATACCTGCATCAATCATGTTTCATAAAATTGTACAACTTGGAGTTGTGAGTCAGCTTTAGCAGCTGCTTGATGAGTATTCCTGTAATGTCTTAAGTGATGATCCAGAATGATAAATTAGACTTCTCATTGTGAAAACCTGGCCTGCTGACATTATTAAATTCATCCTAAAGGCCACCCTACTGGACTACTTTCCCTTTGACCAAAAATCATGTTGAAGAAAATGAGACATGGATAAAACATTAGGGAAAAACTTTCCAGAAGACTGAAAGTTTCCAGCATCTTAAGAACAGTGAAGCAACAAGGCCAGTTTCCTTGGAAGATTCCTGAATAACCACTGAAGGTTTTTTTCATAAGCAAGTCAGGCAAAACACTCCCAGGAACGGTATGATGCAGCTGATTCTGCACTAGGGACATAGGACTGAACCAGACCAGTGGTTCCCAATGAAGAGAGACTGAATCAGGGGGTTAGGGCATGTAGATCAGGCCCTATGTTTACTAGACATATGCTGAACAAGGCTTCTCTATGGAACCTCAATTCCCCTATCTATGAGAGGTCTTTTCTTCTTCACAAAGCCCCATGATTGTTTTCTTAGAAAACAGCACTGAATTTGCACCCCAACAGACAACAGAGTGGATGAATAGCTGATCACTACATCCTGCCAGTCTTGGGCTGCTCAGGTGCCCCATCGTAGCTTAGCCCTGGAGACCTGTCTGAACCATTTCACCAATTTGGCACTGGTGAAGACATAAGCCATGGCTGTGCCCCAGGATGGACCAGCACCTTCACAATCTGACCCCAAGAAACCTTCCCTGTACCCATTAGAAACTCTAACTGATGCCTTCACAACATGTGCTACAGGGAAACCCCCCACAAATATATCTGAGGCTTTTTGAGACAGCACATTTAAGCCCTTGCAGCCAGCAGTTATAGCAAGGCTGATGTTCTCACACATATCAAGGTGAAGATCAGGGTAATTCCTTCAATTAAGTTCTCCTGAGCCAGCTCCAGACCTGCAAGCAGTTCCTCCAGAGACCCCAATCCAACCCACTACAACCAAAAAAGTGCCATCTCTAAAATCTCAGCTTATGATATTAAAGTCATGTACTCCAAATACATACTCTGTGGTCCACTTCTCACCTAACATATTCTCTACCTTTCCCCTTTGTATATCTGGGTCCAGCACATTGCATTTAGGAATTACTAAAGCCCTACACCATGTTGCTCAGACATACCTTAAATAGCTAATACTGATATAGCACTCTTCTACTGTACCATTGCTACACCAAGCTGTACAGTTCTTCATAACATTCAATTATGCATCCATATATCTATCTATATAAGAGGAAACTAAGTTCAAAGAAAAATAAAAGATGGCACAGAAGGGCAGAGCCCTGCACATAGATGGTATGCTGTCAAACTTTCTGCTCACAAGGTAAAGAAAAAACAGAAGAGAAACAAAATGTGAGTTTTCAAAAAAAAAACTAATGACTAAGTGAATAAGGGAAAATTATTGCTTCTTTTTCTGTTTACTTTCCCATCCTTCCCTTCCTCCTTCCTCCCCCCTGCCCCCCCAACAAAAAAGAAATCTAGAAACTAACTGCAGCAAAATCTTATTTGTTTGTTTGTCACTATTAAATCATCGTTTTTCCTCAAGAAACATTGATGATTTAAATTATAGTTTATTTTAAAAATAAATCAAACCTTTGGTTGTCATGCAAGTGCTGTATTTTATGCCTAACGGAAATAATGAAACTTACTTAAATGCATGAAGAAGCAAAGAGGAAATAAAACAGCCATCCATCTTATTCAAAGGCCTATTCAGTGTCTTGAACAGAAAATATAAGATTTTACACAGAGGTGCTGTAAAAGCTGAAAAACAAATATTCCATTCACCGTTGTCCTTGATCATTAATAAAGGGACAGGCTTTACGATTTATGATAGTAGCAGGTACTGCAGTGACAGTCTGTATGGTTTTCTATCTTCACATTGTCCTTAAGGGTAATCTTGAAAAAAAAAGAAAAAACACATATACATAACAAATAATTAGGATTACCTCAACAGTAAAAACAGCATTCTCAAGTAAAAGATGTCTAAAGCTTTGTTCTTAACCACAAGGTGCACAGGCTTTTTGGGATACATGTACTAGAAACAGCCTGTGAAGCTTCATCATCAGTGGTTTCCAGAGCTGTAAAAAGAAAGTTTTCAACAGTGACATAATTTGGTGTCCTTAATTTGTCACTTCTGAAAGCATCTAATTTTCAAACAGTGTTTAGTAACCAATCAGGAAGTGTTCTTAGAATTTTTTCACATGGGGATTATGAAAACAGAGACCAGAAACATGATGAGTCATTTTTACTCTTAATGTCAACCAAATTCTAGTTGCTGCCTCAGGGGAAGCATTATGTCACTGGTCTAGAAAAAAATCTAGGCTCTGCTCAGATGAAGAGCCAGTATTCAGACAGGTTCAGCTGTAGGTGTCTACAGGTAAGTCAGGTACCTGGGCTCTCATCACTCAGAGGAGACTCAGAGCTCCATTCAGCTGCATACACAGAGCCATCCACTGCCATCTGAGATGTCAGGAAATCCTACCAAGCCTCCAGCTGCCACTTGTCTTTTATGTGTCCTCTGTCTGACAGTTGTACACAGATGTCTTGAATACCACAAAGTGTCTCAAAAGGCATTAAATCTGTGGGCAGGTAACTGAACCTCTAGTCAACACACTTAACAAGCCTGGTTCAGATCACCACAGGACAGACATTTTAGACACCTTAGCTTGTTTCAACTAGATCATAATTTCTTCACCCAGAGCTGAATCACTCCCAAAATAACCAGCTTTAGCAGCACTTCTCTTTTAGATAATCTTCCAGATGAGAGCATTATATGCTTGAGGTAGTTGCACACATTTAAAATTCCCTTTTGATTATACTATTAAAAGTAAACACAGCCTCGTTTAATTTAAAGAGCACAGATGCGTTTTGTTCCTCATTCCCACATATGTAACTCATAGTACTGACCAGCCACCTTCCCAGAGAACACAGGAAATAAGAAAAGACCTTAGGAAAATGACATAAGGAAAGATAAGGAAAATGACCAATTAAAATCAAATACACACTGTATAGCATTAAAATGGAGTTATGCACATCCAGGAGAGTTAAAAACAAGGGTACAGCCATTCACAATCAAAACTTCAGGTATCATGAGTCAAAATATTTACTGAGTTCAGTGACGCTGCATCAATTTCCACATTCCAACTGAACATCAGACTCAATACTGCTTGACACTTTAATTTCCTCTTTAGAAAAAAAGAAAGAATCCAAGAACAAAGGATATAAATGCCAAGGATGTCTCCCTCAAGTAGCTCTCCAGTGTCTTCCAGCAAAAATATATCCTTTCCTATTCACTAGTTGAGCCAAACATTGCATTACAACAAGCTTAACTGGGTCTCATTTGCAGCCTCACCTTGGTAAAAGACTTTGCTACACAGCATGTTGCTTCTGAAGTAATATTCTTTGGAACGAGCATGGTCTTCTTGGACCTCATCGGTGTGGGATAGGCCCGGGAGAAACAACACCCAGTGCACTGGTAAATGGGTGCTCCTGGCTTGGAAAAGAATCTGTTCTCCCCTAGCTTGCACTCTGGACAACCTGCCATAAAAACATAAGGAAGAAACTTTAACTTGGTCTATGACAGGTGGGTCCTCAGGCCTCATTAGAACTCCACAGGGAGTGATGTTTCCGGTGTAACAGATCCTCGTTAGCATTCCAAAAGGACTGATGGAGAGGATGGAGACTCCGATGATTAGGGTCTGCATATGCCCTAGGGTCTGGACAGAGATAGAGGTAAGGATTGGGGAGCTAAGTGGGTGAGGTCTGCTCCAATTGTTCGATGTGATATGTCTCAACCATGCTTATTAAGGCTACAAAACAAGGGGATGCATTGACAGGCTTCGGGAGTTTCTTTGACACCAACCCTACCCTGTGTGCTGGCCCAATGCTGGATCCAGAACCTGTGATTTTCTGTTCTCTCTTTTTTCTTCTACTCTCTCGCTTTCTCTTTCTCTTTCCTAAAACCGTGAAGTATCCACAATTTTTCCCAGGTTATGCAGCTTTAACATCCATGTATTGTGGCTTTTGTGAACTAAAAAATCAGCTTCTATGATTGTGCAGCCTGAATATAATAAAGTAACAGCTTTTGTGCTTTTATTTTATGTTCCACGATTCTATGATTCTATTCCTTCTATAGGTCTAATTAATTCTTATGTTCAAATACAGACCTTGAGTGTTGTTTCACCTTAACCTAATCAAGGGGTATTGGACAGTCTGAGGGGGCTGTCATCATTTGGTTACCCTCAAAGGGAAACCTTTCCCTCAAAAGGGAAACCCAGGCCTGGGAGAAGAAATCTCCTTTGGCTGTTGTCTGAGCTGGGCCACAGACATGGACTTTGGCTGTATTTTCATATTCATGAAGCAAAGGTTAAAGGAAGCATTAACCACATTTTGCTACTTGATGTCTGCAGAAAAGAAAAGCACAGATGGTAAGTTCTCCTCTTTAGGGTCCTTCATCTCTGCCACATGCACCACCTGTAAAACTTGAGTGTGGCTTTCTAGGTAAGGTACAAACATCATTGTATCTCTTCTCATTTTCTAACTTAATTTTATTGACCTTTGATGGGGTTGGGGGTGTGGGGGTCTGTATGTCTACTTCACCAGCTGTCCTGAGAGAACTTCCTACAAGCTGTAGTTAAGTAACACCAGCAGGATTTGTGCTTCTTAGACATTGCCTATTTTCAGGCAAGATTTTGTTACCAGGAGTTTTAAAAGAGCTTTGTGAAAAAGAGATTTGTGTAGTTCACATTTTTCTATATTCAGTTTGGGGCTGAATAAAAAAAAGAAAGAAAAACCTACCCCCAAAAGAACTCTAAAATTTTAATATGGCTCTTTCATAGAATGCTACACCACTATAGTCCCATATTGTGGCATCTATAGAGGAAAAAAAAATTCTGCATATTATGAGGAGAAGCTATGGCTCTGCTATTCCCTATGTTAAATTGACATTCAGGACTCAGAAGTAAAACAAACGAAAATGTTTCCATTTGATAATATTTCAGGGATCACGATCACCCACATCAACATGAGAACACAGTCATCTGAGTGACTCTATCAAGTTTAGAGAATAAAGGAAATACACTCATAGCAGAATTATCTTGATTTATTACACCTTCATATCTCAGTGTCAATAAATGCAACTGAATGATAACATTTATGACAATATTTATAAAACATGTGAAAGTTTAATTAATATTCTTTATGAAAAATTGCCCTATTCCTGAATGCTGAAAGCAGCTTACCCTGCATGAGAAAATCTCCATCTGGGAAAGCATGAAGAAGATGCAGAAAAACAGACAAAATGGTCAAAGTGACAGCTGCATACTTCCTGTAGCAATCCATGATCTGTCTGGAAATACAAATACACATTTTTTATGAATTTTTTTGCATTGGGTACAGTACTAGTATCTAGGCTACACCCTGATACAGCATTCAGTGCAAGTAACAAACACAGTTTAGAACCGTGATTGGAAACAGAAAATGCAGTGTAGTGATGTACAGAAAATTGACTTCATCACAGTAACAAAAATATGCCTTTCTTTCTGGCCTTAACAATTTTATTTCTTTTTTTTTTTTTTTTTTAATATTAGCATAAGCCATATTGCATAAACTTCAAATGTCATAACCATCTAATATTTACGGTAGACAGGATAAAGCCAGCAAATGCTTGCAAAGAAGATGAAGGAATCTGCAGAAATCTAGTACTCAATGAAAGACTCATTTCAGGGAAAACAGTTTCACATCAAGTTATAATTTCCTGACCCAAGAGTCAGATTATGTGCACACACACTGACAGAGCCTCAAATTCTACCAGTGGAGATTTAGTTTGGATATTAGGAAAATCTTCTTCACTGGAAGAACTACCAAGCACTGGATGGAACAATCTGTCCAGGGAAGTGTTGGAGTCACCATCACTGGAAATATTTAAAAGACATGTAAATGTGGTGCTTAGGGACACCGTTTAGAGTGAACTTGCTAGAATTAGGTTTATGGTTGGACTCTGTGTTCTTAAAGGCCTAAATGATAGACTGGGACAATCAGGCTGAAAGACCTGGGGCTGCTTAGTCTGGAGAAGACTGAGAGGGAATCTTATTAATGTTTATAAATACCTGAAGGATGGGTGTCAAGATGGGTCTAGAGACTTTCAAGACCCACCTGGTTGTGTTTCTGTGTGACTTGACTGAGGCGATCCTTCTTTGGCAGAGGGGTTGGACTTGATGATCACCATAGGACCCTTCCATCCCCTGCCATTCTGTGCTTCTATGATTCTATGCTTTCTTTAGTGACAAAGTTTTCATAAACAGATCTTCACAGCGCTGTACCTTGATGGCTGAAAGCTCCTTCAATTTATGTAATTTGAGAGGCACTATATGCTGTTCTTCAGAGCAGAGGAGCTGGCACTGAGAGAGAGGTACTGAGAGAGGTACTGGTACTGAGAGAGATGTTCAGAGAGCTTGAAACAGCCCCAGGACCATCTATATCATGCAAGGTCAAGGGGGTCCCAGAGACTCAGCACAGCCACAATGTTCTGGATCAAGATTTCTTTTAGGCTTGCTTTCACTGATGCAGAAACTAGGCTTCTGGGTTCTGAGTAACAGAAAGCTGGTCTGGTAGAAACAAACCCTGGGTGGCTCAAAGTTTTCAGTAGATTAATTTGGTGCAAGAAAGCTACATGTGGCACTGCACATCTGTCCTTCTACATCTAGCATACCAGATGAAGTGCCCATAAATAGCATATTACATGTTCTCTGGGCAGTTCAACAGAAACACAGTTGTGTGGTTATATTTGATCCAGATCAAATCAATGCCACAGGGTAATGCATATCTCTGATATGAATAAGTGGTGGAACCATAACATAAAAGATGCAGAATATCTAAGTCACATTTGTTTGACTATCACCCCAAATCCTCTGTTTGATTTGCTTAAAAAAATGATTTAATTTTTTTCATTATTATATACGATAAGATTCGTGGTGGCAGGGAGGGGACACACACATCAAACTTCAATTCTTTCCATATCCAAACATCAGATATACTAAGTAAGGGCTACATGCAGATCAGCAAGATGCTTTTTGGTAATTACCTTCCAACTTTTAAAATTACTCTGAACAATTCTGAACCAGGCTGAACTATGTGCCTGTGGCATGGCATGAGAGGAGCTCCCTCACTGGAAAGTTGGTCAGGACAGAGTCACCACCCCTGGAGGTATTTAAAAGACACATAGATGTGATGCTTAGGGATATGGTTTAGTGGTGGACTTGGCAGTGCTGGGTAAACAGCTGGACTTGATGATCTTAAAAGTCTTTTCCAACCAAAATTATTCAATGATTCAATTATTCTTTTCCAAGATCTGAGTTAGGCTAAAGACACCACGTGCTTTTCCATATCTTCATTTTATAAGCATCTGGTCAACTAATGCTACTTTCAAAAATCTTGGATTCATCTGAGCTATAAACACATAAAACAAAACACTGAACCTCCCTCCTCCTCTTGTCAGTTTCAAAATGTAGTATTTTAGGCATGAAGTTTGTAACCTTCATTCTCAAACACTAAGCCTCCGTATTATCTGGCAATGTTTTCAGTTTTCTTCCAAAGCATAGGCCCGATACCTTCCTTCAGGAATTAATATGAATTATTTATATCCCATTGTGAAGTAATTGGGTCCATGGAGAAAAGAGCCATATAAAGGATACTTCAGTATTAAATTCCTAAAGCAGGGCAGCCTGTGCAAGCAACAGAGACAGCAGCACTCCTTCACCCAACCTGGCTGTCCAAGAGCAGCCTTGCCTTGCAGGATTGAGTTTCAGGTCTTTTTATTGTTGAGACACAGAGCACATTTCAAGAGTGGGACCTCCAGACTTCCTCTGCCCTTGCAGATTATCTCCCAAGGGCTTCTGGGCTGAGCATCACTCACCTTAACCCTGAAGGGAGGGTGTCTGCTTGTGCAGCAGCACCTGGTTCACTGGCCCCACTTGCTCCTGGCTGCCTTCAGCTGAGCACCCCAGGCAGCCTCCCAAACCCAAAGCTCCTTATCAACAAACTTTGCACCTGCATTCTTAGAAATGTTATCTGATCATGCAGATATCCTCCCCCCCTCTGCAGTGACTTCCCCAAGCTATGCCTGAAGCTAATCCACAATTTATTCAGGCTCTGCCTGAGCTGCCTCCAGACTCTTGCCACTGGATCTTTTGAATAGTTTCTTGTGTGCCTGCATAGACCATTTGAGCCCCACTTTAAAAGACTGATACATGCATTTTAGCATTCTAGATACTGGAAGCTACTGTGCTTAGCAAGAAAAAAATAATAATAAAAAAAAGAAAATAAAAAAAAGGAAATAAAAAATAAAAAATTCAATCCTAACTACCTAAGAGCTTCTCGTCTTTCAAATATACCAATCAATGCTGCTAATCCATGATAAATATTCTCCAGGGACAGATCAAATTATGGCCTAAAATATTTCTAAAAATATTTTATTGGTGGCAATAAAAGGAGATTAATGCAAACAACAAAGAATTTAACCATGAGATTTTATGTAGAGGTTATAGAGGTTATTCAAGGATTCCATACTGACCTTCTCTGGAGATGAAAATCAAGGAGATGGGAGAGAATCACGTATAATTAAACAAAGAATGCTTTCACATAATGGAACCTTACCTCGTTGCAGATTTTGCACCTCCTCAGCAGAATCCCTGCAAGGATTGCCCCAATGATACAAATATTCAAATAATGCCTGCTTAGATCTGGAGGGTGTGCAAAGCTGAGGTGCCCCACGAAGTGATGCCCCTTGCCTAGGATCATTATCTGAGGGTGAACTTCTAGCACTGGGTTGTGTTCAACGAGAGTATTGATTAGTTGAGTGATGTTCCATCACTGCAAAAATTCCCAAAGATAAATTGGGATGCCAGGCTGCTATGCACAGGTCAGCAGGCCTTGGTTCATTGATTAAACAGACATCCCACACAGTCATCAAAGGTAGCAGTGAAGATGGCAGTGAACTTACAAGGTAGCTCTAAAATCAGGAAATAAAATCAAAGCAAGCTCCATCGTTGCAGCAAAGAAAATCCATGCCCAGGCAGATGAAGCAGAGACCAAAGGCAGGATGACAAGAGCATGGCCCTTAACTGACTGGGGTTAGCAGAGTGGAAAGAAAGTTTATGAGCAATACAGGTACTATGCTGTCTGATACAAGACTCTTTCTAATTCAGACAGCAAAAACTTAGAGTCAAGAGACTGAGGTCAATGGGGCTGCAGTTAACAGGTGACAAGGCTTGGGTGCTGTGTAAAAGTAACTTTGCCTTCTTCCTCCCATATGCCTAGAAAGTCAGTCCATGCTGGCAGAAAGTCCAGTTGTCATGCTGTCAGAATTTCACTTGACAAGTTAACTGTCTAAACCTGAATTACTTGCTCTAGGCTGCTTTTATAGTCAATGGAGAAAAAATAGCCCTAAACATCTATTTTGCTATAGAATTAAGTCACTTTTCTAGTGCCCCAAAGTTAGAAGCAGACAAGAATGAACGGGGAGAAAAAGCACTGGCAACTATGTGGAAGCACTGGAAAGAAGCATTTGGAAGAGGTATCAAAAAGCCAATTCAGTGTATGTATGTATGTATATACGTGTATATACAGAGTATATGTATGTATATACGAACGTATGTATGCATGCAGGATGAATGCAACCTATAGTTACTCATCTCTGCTTGCACTTTTACCAAAACCCATCCAAGGACAAGAAATAGCCTTTTGATGTCAGTCAGAAGGTGCGAAGGAAATGAGGGGTGCCATTAGCATTGTAGCCCCGTGGGAGTGTTGGACAAGAATCTCAGGTTTCTGAGAAGCAGCTGACAGCTCTCTGCACTCTGTTCCCTTGAGAAGAATAATCTGTGTGCCCAAGACAAAGGTGCTCTCTCATGCCATTTAGATCCACAGCCTCCTATGGTCCTGCCAAACGTTTTGGGAACTGAACTGAGCTCTGTCTCATCTATGGAAGCACCTTGAATATACTAACTCAATCTCTCCCTCCAATAAATAAGGGGTTTTTAAAGGTTACTTACTGTAAAAGCTCTTTCCAGTCCCATAGAGGGTGTGTGACTGCTGACAGACTTGCCTGACCTGGAACACAACCCCACAGGATAACATCAAGCCTTGCTCCATCCAAGGGTACATTCCCCAGAGAGCAAGGAGCTGGCTGGAGGGGCTCATGCTACATACGACCTGTTTCCACATCATCCTGAGCCTTCTGATAGCCTGGATGCACCAACAGCTCCAATAAGATGCCAGCCATAGGAACAACACTTGATTGATTATGCCACAATTTCCTGCTCTTTGCTAAAGGCACAGTGGCAATCTCCATTTTCATTTTTCTAAGAACATATAACACTATGATTTGGTATATTTTAAGTGTTTAAGATAATTCAAGAGGGAAGCTGTTTAAATTACACTAACCAGAAGAGTAATTGCCATTTCACACTTCCTTTATTGAGTCAGACTGTCAGGCTGACACCAAAAATTCCAAACATACCTGTCAATAAAACTCTGATGTGATCTTCTCTACCCTTCTAATACAACAGGAATTTTGCCTGATCATCTTGGGTTTTTTTACTGTGCCTACACTGCTAACACAGTGTCTACACTATTCATTTTATCTCATTTTATCTCATCAGATCAAAGGAAGCTTTTACTTTGCTCTATTATCTTTCTTAATCTATCGAGATATGATACAATGCACAAATTCCAGCAGCTCTTTAGAAAGTTGGTAATTTTAAGTCTTTCTCAGCAGTTTGAAGTCTCACCTCACTATTTGCGATATTTTGCCTTCTCCTGTAAATGATTTAACATATTATCAGTTCTATCATAAAGACAGGCAATGATCTGTATTTGCAAACAGCTTTTCTGTCGAGGCACACATGAAACTTTGTGGATGTCTTTACACATATGTCAAGTTCCACCAGATTAGACCTGCCAGCAGGCTTTTTTTAATAGGCATCCTTTGTACGGACTGCATGAAACACCTTAATGTTTCCAGCATAAACTTAGGTGCTCATTTCTTTCTGGGATGCTCAGCCATGAGTTATGGCTGTGTCCCAGCAATGAGGAACTACAAGTGCCAGAGCTTCACCTGCAGCCCAGTGTCATGTACACAGTATCCTGGCAGCAAACCACTGAAGACTGAGAAATACTGACTCACTTTTTATTTTCCCTTTCCTTAACATTGTTAATCATGACTGGCGATTTAGGGACTCTGAAGCATGTATTAGTACCCACATTGGGTAATACTTGATATTTGGCAGAAATAACATTGACACAAAGAAAAACACAAGGTTACAGATGAATTAAGAAATCACAAAATATCACCATTTAGCTGCATTACAATTCTAGAATCTGATTTTCTCTTATTACAAAGCCAGCTTAACCCCTGGTGTTTTAGTCCCAAAGCAACATTTTAAGTTAATTTTCAGACGTTAACAGAATGGAAGAAGAAGAAAATTTTTGGAAAGAAGAGAATGTCAAAAAACAAGTAATTATTCCTCTTTAACATCAACAAAAATATAAAAATGCATTACCTCCCTTGTTCAACAAGAATAAATCAGATGAGAAGCTACAGGATAGTGTCTAAAGGTGAGCTGTCGTTGATGTTTGAATGTATATTTCAGAAACTGATTTATGACAGAGTTGCATCTTTCTTTTATACCAGTAAAACTAGATCATGCTCCTCGCCCACATCTAAGCCACGGGATCAACTGTACATTTTATCTAATGACTAAATGTTACTTTATGTAATTACCAGCCCACCATGCTGATCTTATCTTCAACTTGACTTTCATAAAGATTGGCTTTTTTTTATATAATGAAAGAAAGGTCAGTTCACGAACAAAAACTCCACCCTGATATCTGAGTTTCCTGGGGAACACAGATACCAAGCATCCAGTTATTTGCTGCAGTTCTTAGTGAACAGTCTTATTTTTTTAAAAAAAGAAGAGTTACTAAGGTTTCCTAATGCATCTTTATTAAACTGGAGAATCATTTAAAAAAAAAACCAAACAAACCCACTTCTACAGCAATGTCATTACAGAAAAGAGCAGCAGAGATCTACACAAACATTTAAAAGAATAATCTCTATTTGAATTTAATTCCCAGAAAACAAATGCATGGATAAACACAGAAGGATTACCTTTTTAAATATAATATTGCTGGCAATATCTGACCTTGTTTTAGGAGTAAAGCTAATGCAAATGAGGCCCTTATGAAAACTTCACCAAAGAGCAGATTTTTAAGGCTTAGGGACTGGTA
Organism: Phaethornis superciliosus; assembly: GCA_023637945.1. Classification (NCBI taxonomy): domain Eukaryota; kingdom Metazoa; phylum Chordata; class Aves; order Apodiformes; family Trochilidae; genus Phaethornis; species Phaethornis superciliosus. Next base: position 79,183,838 of record JAJQWJ010000003.1, on the reverse strand, counting down.
AGTCCTCCCTGACAAGTGACAGAGTCCATGTCAGTTCTGGCTAAGCAAGACAGCTCCCATCTGCCTTCTGTCACCCATGCCCAGCAGTACAGTGGGACTTGCATCCACTCAATTCTCTCTTCTCCTTCCCAAAGAGGAGGCACACATCCAAATGTTCCAAATGCCTACTGGGAACAGCCCCTGGCAATGCAGACAGTGCTGGGTGGGTTCTGAGGTCCATTCCTGTAACCCTATTGTGTTTTCAGGTCCAGGAGATTCGAGGGAAATTCATATCAGGTGCAAGTTCACTTCATAAGTTAAATGCCTAGCCCTGACTTACTTGCTCTAGGCTGCTTTTATAGCCAATGGGGAAAAATACCCCTAAATATCTATTTCAGTACAAGATTAAGTCACTTTTCCATCTATTTTTTTACTATTGACAGCCTAAGGTAAGTAGTTTGGACTGCTCTCTATTTAACCCATAGAGATTTACAGATATTTTATAGCTTTAAGAAACTCCTAAACATCCAAAGACTTAAAGCCACTTCTTACATACCTAATTTTTGTCACTCACTTGGACATGTGACATTGAAATAGACCCATATAACTTCTTGTGTTCATATGAAAATTAGGCTTAGATACACAATTCAAAGAATCTCTTCCAAAATTTTAGTGTGCAGTCAAGATTTTGTGTCCAGATTTCTTCCATTCTGTTTTCTGGTACCTTTGTCTCGACTCTCTTTTTAAAAGCAGCAGCACTCCTGGATTTTGTTAGCTGCTTCAGACACATTTATCGCAACCATATCTGTTCTACCTTCACAAACATCTTCATCTTCAAGGTGTCAGACACCTTACTCTCTTCTATTTGTTAAGCTGATCACTATAACAAAGTTAAACTCAAAACAATTGTCCCCAGACTACACTGCTGCAAATTGGCTTCTGTTTCAGGACTGAAGACAGATTTCTGCACCTGGAAGCTTGTCTGGGCATTAGCCAACAATATGAGCTGGTCTAATAAAAGATAAAGGAAAAAAGTCTCTTTCCTTACCATCTTGATTCATTTAATAACAAAAGAATAACACTGAAATTTGAAAGCTACTGGTAAGCACAGTTTACTGAGAAATATTCCCCTGGGATATAGAATGTTAATAGTTTGTGTCATTCAAAGTAAAATTGATGAAAATCACTGAATTTTATAGCATCCCTCTAACTCAGCTCTGTCCTTCCCATTTCATACTCACCCCAGCTTGCAGGCCTACAGGAAACCCAGAATGACTTGTGATGCTTCACAAAAACTAGAAAGCTATCTTCATTATCAGGACAATAAGTAATGATTGTATTGTATCTCATATTTGGTACTTATTTACCTATGCCTTGTAGCATGTCATCAACTAGTAATAACAAAATGCAATACAAAATAGCTCTTTCATTAGAATCACAGAATTGTCACAGTTGGAAAAGACCTCTAAGATCACCACGTCCAACTGTCAGCATTCTCCATGAATAATATACGTCAATCAATATCTGTATCACCCACTAAAGCATGTTCCAAAGTGCCTAATCTACATGGGTTTTAAATACCTCCAGGGATGGTGACTCTACCACCTCCCCATCCCAGTGCCTGACAGCCCATCCCAGTGCCTGACTACTCTCTCAGTAAAGAATTTTATCCTCAGATCTAGTCTAAATCACCCCTGGTGCAACTTGAGGCCATTTCCTCTAGTCCTATCATTATTCACCTGAGAGAAGAGGCCAGCAGCTCCCTACAGCCTCCTTTTGAGTAGGTGTAGAGAGCAATAAGGTCTCCTCTGCAGCTTCCTCTTCTCCAAACTAAACATTCCCAATTCCCTCAGCCTCTCCTCATAGGGCATGTTCTCCAGACCCTTCACCAGCTTGGTTGCCCTTCTTTGAACTCACTCCAGTACCTCAATCTCTTTCTTATAGTGAGGGGCTCAGAACTGAACACAGTACTTGAGGTGCAGCCTCACCAGTGCCAAGTACAGGGACAAAATCACTTCCCTTCTGCTGGCCACACTATTCCTGATACAAGCCAGGATGCTGATGGCCTTCTTGGCCACCTGGGCACACTACTGGCTCATACTCAGCCAGATATCAACCAGCACCCCCAGGTCCTTTTCTGGGACTCAAGCACTGTTACTCAAGGACACTCAAGAAGGATTCAAGCACAGTGTCACCTCCACAGTGTAAAAGAAAAATAAAAATGCTCACAACCTGGTACTCTTTTCCTATCAGAATGTATTAGGAATAAATCTTGTGAAGCCAATGGAATTACACTGGTATAAAAGATAGTTTGAAAAAAGCTCCTGTTTTTATTAAGAGGATTTCTTACTTTAGCCGCTCCAAATCTCCAACTAAAAATACTTGGTCAAATCTCTCTTAATGTGTGAATGAATGAGAAATGAGAGAATGTGGCTCTCTATATTAGAAGGGTGAAGAAAACCTCTCTAGTCTATTTAACAGTGTGCCTTTTACAGGATACCACTTAGCAGTACTCTCACAGTTTTTTGCTACACCCTGATACTATGATTTTATGGTCTATATAAGTCTATGGATGAGTAATAGGTAAATATATATTCAAAATGGGGCAATTGGATTTGCTTTGCCAAGATCAGTATTTTGTTTCCTATTTGTAGGTGCAGAAAAAGCCATTCTGAGGTGGAAAAAGGCAACAAACTGCTAAAAAATTTAAAGTTTCTTTGAGGCCACTATGTTCTGAAATTGGACTGGGACTCTATTAAGGAGCACAAGTGAAACTAAATATAGCACTCATTAAGACTGAAATCAGTGTGAGCTCAGCTCAGAACTTTTAGCTCTTTTCTAGGAGCTGAGTCCCTACAGCTCCTCTCTAGCTTTTTGTGGAATGGAGAGTTCAGTGTCCCTTCCCTTCCTCTGCCAGATGTTGTCTCAGGGTATCTGTCCTACTTCCCTACTTAGCAATATCTGCTTATCTACCAGCTGCTTCCTGATGCTGCCTCTTCCTCACTAGAGGAAAGCTTTTCTACTTTGCCACTCAGCACTGACAGTGCTGGGCATCCCCCAGCTCTGCCAGTGAAAGCATGGGAAGAGGCTCCCTTGCTTCAGAAAATAAATTCTTCTCTTCAGAAATAACTCCACTCAATCAATAAACAGGCCCACACTCCCCAGGTGTGGTCACCGATTCACACTATTAAAGAGTCTACCTACTTTTAATAAGGCTTATACAAGATTTGCTATACCTTACCCCAGTAAAATAGTCAGCACAGAGCACATCTACTATTTTCTTTTTCAGTCACTGCTGAACCATCAGAACCATTTCTGCCTTCTTTCTTGGCCTTTCTGTTCTTTGAAGATAAGCAAATGAAAAGAATCAACCTTTAAAATGAAGTTCTGACAGCATTTTTGGCTTGGATGGTCAAGTAGGTTGAGTTCTAGAGGTTTTTTTTTATATTTTAATAATAATTAAATCATATTTCAGAACTTCCTCCATCTGCAACCAAAATTCACCCTTGATCATTCATGCAAACTCAAAAAACAGCATCCCCTCTGACTGAGAAAGAATGGTTCACCAACCACCAGACACTCCTCTTTCTTTCTCCCTTGCAAACTCTGAATAACTCCTTGGCTCTTTTACCCTACAAACTCACACAGTGCTTAAAAGTCTAACCCTGCACCAGGAGGCATCCTGAAGCACTGGACCTACACACTGGGACAATCTCTTGCATTCTGGGTGTCACCTCCTTAATTTCTCATGTTATCTCCTAAGAATCCCAGGAGAAGAGAGGCTCCCACATCCCACAAGCCACTCTGCACTGACGCAGGCAGATTATCACTTGCTGAAGAGATAACAACAAAAAGCCCCACCACAACAAGTGAGAGCATATCCTGGAGAGATTTGCTGAGGATTCAAGGGAAAAAGAAGAATCTTGACTGTTAAACAAAAAGATATGTAGATATTTTAGCATTTCACTGAGTGTCCCTGCTCCTTCCCAGTTAGTAACTTTCCCAGTTGCCATCCATTTCCAGAGATAGTAATGTCAGCTCAGTAGACCAACATTTAAACAAAAAATACAGATAGACACCATTTTGTAGTTAAGAGGTCCTGTCTGCTGAAATACTGCATATCGTATTATGTGGCAAGTGAGAGCCAAGTTTTCTGCCCTTTTGCAGATGTTTTCAACTGATTATCTAAAATTATCTTTCAAAGCAACACTTTCTGGCATCATTCTCCTTCACTTAAAATCAATAGGAGTTCTGCCATTATTTCACTGGATCAGGACTTTCAAGATTAGCTATTAGTGTTCTCAGGCTTCAGCCAAACATTGATTATTCTAAGATAACAAGGCTTTCAGTACTTATTGCACATAAATAATTGACTGCAAAGCCTGTAATATTCTAAAACCATAGTGCAAAGAGGGTTCACTAATACATCATCTTTTTTTGTTTTTTGAAGGGATTACTATTACAGATGGTGGCACTTCAGAAATATGTACAATAATCACTATTTCACCAAAGCTAAGTAAAAATTGTGCCTCTGAAGAAAAATAGTAAGATTATAAGGAATACATACACTTTCCTCCCCCCTTTTACTGTGACGTGTCCAATCTAAAATGTTTAATCTGCGCATGTTATTAGGCTATTTATGGCACCAACAGGATAATGGCTTCTGTTTAGCTCTGGTTTCATGCTTCTTTTAGGAAAAGGTTTATTTGAAATCCAATTCCTTTGAGCAAAATCAGAATAGATAATATTACAACTGTTAAAGCATTGTGAAAAAGTAAACAAAATGTCATTAGCGTGTCAGTTTGACCTCAAGGGCTTCAGAGATTGTATTTCAATATTCTTTTTTTTTCTACTTTAATTAGGAAAAGTAATTACACCTCGTATTAGGTCAGGAACGAATGTTCCTGTTACATGTAACATTGCTCAGCTGAAGTATCCAGGATTGTTAGGCTCCTGAAACAGTGTTTATCATCAGACAGGGGTAAATCATTAGATTAGACAGATTACTTATCTAACTGATTGCCTCAGTGACTGTATTCCTGCACCAAACAGATATTCCATCAGAGATAAATAATGGAGTCTTACTTTAAACATAAAATTACCATATGAATGGATCATTGCTTGTCAGGTTTAGATCTGATAAAACAGTCACGTAAAAATGAAATGTACACTTTCAGTGCAGCTAAAACAAAGGCTCTTGATCAATAACCCAGGATATCTCAATTATACAAGTAGCAATTTCAGGAACCCTCGTTATCTAATAAAAAAATAATTATTCACACAATTCACACAATTAGCTTTCTCTAGCCCCAAATCTGAACACGTTCATATGCCTGCTGTACCACCCCTTCTATCAGGAGAGATTTCTATTACAAATTGCTTCCACATTTCAAAGAACCATATTTCTTGCTTTGCAAAAATGAAAGCAGAAAAAATTCTAAAGTTCATCAAATTCCAATCAAATTGCAGGAAGCAAGCAGTAGCCTGCAGTGCTGATTATAAAAGAAAAAAAAAGCACTGACATAGAAAGGTAGCTGGAAAATAGAATCTGAAGAAAAACACTTATTTCAATCACATTACCAAGAGGCTTGTTACCAGGTTGCTGGTGCCCTCTCTACTGTCACTGCACAGTGAAACCTGTCTGCCAGGTCATTCAGTTCAATAACTTATTCACCATACTTACAATCTGTATTGCAGCAGCACCTAAGAAACCCACATGGAGACTGAGCAGTCATGGGGCTGCTGAGAGGGCTGAGAGAGCAGCAGATGGGTCCCCAGTGATACAGAGGATCTCATTATGCTCTGTACAGGAGAGCCAGGAAAAGGTGCTCTCCTGCCCATCTCATACCAAGTCTGAAGTAGTAAAGTCATTCCCTCAAACTCCTGTTGCATCTAACTGGATATTTTTCTGAAGACATCAGACTTTGAACTGACATTCAGGGCTTTGCTGAGATTTCCACACCATGTTCTTGGGTCTCCCACACTCTGAGGGCTCTCTTCTGATCAGCTCATCAAAGAGGTAACTTCACCCACACACCTGCCCCTCAGGAGGAACTGTGCATTGCATACATTTCAGATTTGCCAAAGACTTCCAGAGCAATGAATGAAGGGAATTATACATGGTATTCAGTTATCAGGGTGACTCAACACATGGAAAATGAGCATTATAATTAATGCCATACTAGAAAGTAAAGGACAATACTGCCCACCTCCATGCAGTTACCTTTCAGAAACAATAAGGGTCTACAGTGACATAATAACACCTCAACACAGAACTTTAAAAGCTGGATGTTGAGAGTTGATTTCCCACAGAGTTGAAATTTAGCTACTCTTAAGAGGCAGAACAGTAACCATTTTCCTGCCAGTAGTACTACATGGCTGTCCTCAGAAGGCCAGCAATAAATCTTAGCAACATCTCAAATTCAAGCTAAATGTCTATCTAAGTAGACTGTAAGGGTCTAAGTTGTAAATCTGGGGAGAGGGAGAGTGAAGGGAAGAAAGTCCAAAAACTAGTAAAAATTTAAAGATGCTGTTTTTATTATTTTGTGGTCCAGGCTGCTCCTTAAACTAAACTTAGATTATAAAATGAACGAGCTGAGAAAGGACTAAATAAAATCTCCTAGTTCAAATGGTCTAGACAGTGCATGTGTCCTCTTTCCAGATACAAGAAACAGTGGGAAATGCTTCAGCAGACTGCTCCCTGCTTCAACACTCAAGAATTCTTCTGTTCATGCTAATTTCTGTGTGCAACTCAATAAAAACCTGTCAAGAAGCACAGTTTGCTGATATTTTACCCTTGCACGAGTGTACAGGAGAAAAGACACCACTGTGGGATTCAGTTCCCCCAACTTCAGATATCCATGCTACTGCTGGCAAATGTCCAAGCTGGTTGCTCTGTCTACCTCTATTGGCAATGGGAAGAGACAGACATTTTCAGGGTGCATTTCACCTCTACAATATTAGTACCCTCCTTAGAATGAAATCAGTGATGCCCTCTCATTGCTTGGTTTTCTCTACTGGCTACACACAGAGCCAAGAAAACTGTCTTAGTCATATCTATTTTTTCAGATGTCTGCACTTGGCCAGCTGAATGCACCCCAAATCATTTTTCATTTTTGAGCTAATATGCAAGGAATAGGTACCATCATGGCTTTTTTACATTTAGACAATCTGAGAGCCATACTGTTGCCCTGTAACTTCCTACAGCCCATCCCCAGGAGGCTAAGAAAGGGAGGAAGGTGTGAATTCATCTTAGCTACTAATTGCTTTCTATATTCTTTTCCTCTGTGCTCATCTGTCATCTCTTTTCTATTTTGTTATTTAGCTTGACAATTCTCTGAAGTAAAGGATATCCTTTCACTCAAACTATTTTTATCTGTGACTAGGGTTCCTAGACAGCATAACTATTATAGAACAACACTCAGCTTGTTCAGTACTAAGAAGGGAATGCCCCACACCATTTTAAAAGATGGTGCTGCAAGTGCTGGTGCTGTGGTGAGCAGATTTCCAGAAGTATAATCACCTTCCCAGAATTATTCCTAGGTAGGGGTGATTACCCAGAGACCTGCAGCTTAAGAGAGAAGACTACAGACTAACACAAAACATACTTATCAGTACTTGATTTCACAGAAATATGTATGGAGGTCCTTCATCTTTTAGAGTCTTTGGTACAGGCAGATATGCTGAGTCTGGTGAAAAATTATGCTAGCAAGTGCCACACAAGATCCTGCAAGCAAGCCTCAGCTCCATCTTCAGGATGTTGGTGTCTTTTTCAGGGGTGCACTACACAATACTACAAGAAGGCAGTCTGAGCTGTTAGCTAGCAAGATAATAAAAACCTTTCAATGTTTTTTCTGCTAACTGACTCTATTTTTCTCCTGGGAAAACCCAATACAGATTGTTGGTAATTTTTAAACATTTTCAATACCATATTTAAATGTTAGATGGGAAATTCTGAGAGAGAACAACTTGACTGCTTCTATTGGCTAGTACCAAATAGTGTGAAGCAAAGTACCATTACTGGACATTTTTACTTGATGATCTTAGACATCTTTTCCAAACTTGATGATTCTATGACTCTATGATTAGGTAACAAATGTTAGTATTTTATATGCCTTATCAAGCTTAAACATGCATTTTTAAATCTTAAAAAGGGCTTCACTGCAGCACTGAAGCAGGCAGAGAGCACTGGCAGTGAAACCAGATTTGCTGCTGTTTGATCTCCTTCAGAACATGGCAACAGAACTGATTCATTACAGCAAATACGGTCACAACTTTCCCATTGATTTATTGGTTTAAAGGGTTGCATGTGTGAAATCAGTTCACTCTGACAGGGGAAAGTAAAACTCAGTGTGTTTGTGTTGTAACAATTTCCTGGCTGTCTGCTTTAGCTCCTCCACCAATGTTGCTTTAATATGTACTGAAACAGAGAAAGCAATGGGAAAGTCCTTAGGAACTTTTTCAGCCCTGATAGTCATAGTAGTATGTCTTAAAAAACCTGCATTAAGAAAATAATGAACAGGGCTCATAGATATAGGATCATTAGTTCTCAGAGTGCAACTTTAAAAATTGCTCTGTGCAAATGAGGGGGGCAGGGAATGCTGTAAGTGATAGGTTTGGTTTTCTGGGGTGTACAAGAGAATAGTCTGTGCCTGACTTCAGTTACACATTCCGCTGCCAACAAACCAGTGCTGTGTCACAAGATAGGTTGTAGCCTAGAAAATGTTTGCATGAAGATGTCTAAATCCTAGATGCATGCTTCCCTTCCCACTCAAGCAAATCCTACACAGATAGTTACAATCAGTACCATATACAAATGAGAAATGAGCAAGCACAAACCAAGGAAAAAGTGATTCATCACTCTAGCAAATTAAAGTCTAGCAACATAAAACTGAATGCAGATGAAAGACTGGGAAAGAGAAATAAGAAAAAAAGCAGGCATGGATATTAAGTGATACTTTCATTATTTACCATATGTGGTATGCATCTTTGAGGGTATGACTACACATGTACTACAAAATCTACTTGGATAAACCTGAAATTTGTGTTTGAAGGCAGGATACTGCAATGTCATCTAGACACCTGAGCAGACTGTTTAGATTCCCTCAGAATCAAAAGACAAAAAAATGCCTTTTTAGACCCATTTTTGACAACCATCTCAGCACAAGATAAACTGACCACTCTTCTTGGTTATAAAGGGAACTGAGATGACTAGATCAGATGTAGGAATCTCAGTGCACTGCAGATTCTTACATTTGGCCAGATAAAGCTTATAGCAAGCCCTCAAATGCCACTCTTAGCATCCGCCTAAATTTACTCTGTTCCCTATTTCAACCACTACAGCCCTTGTCAGAGCATCACTACTGAGGTTCTGCAAGCAGAATATAAATTTCAAGGAGGGTATCAGTGCAGGATCTAGAGGCATTCTGCAGGTGCTGCATGGCACCAGGGCTTCCACCTGAGTAGTATGGTCCCATATGAACACACCAGCTTGGTCCTAAAAGAAAGCAGAGACACAGCAGCATGCTGCCACTTCTGGATTACTAACCTCAGCTGAAAAGCAAGGCTTGCCACCACAGAAACACACAATCATTCTGGTTGGAAAATATCTTTAAGACCATTGAGTCCAACTATTAACTCTTCTAAGTCCAGTGCCTAAACCATGTTCCTAAGCAGCACATCTGTATGTCTTCTAAACACCTTCAGGGATGGTGATTCAACCACCTCCTTGGGCAGCCTATTCCAGTGTCTAATTACCCTTTCAGTGAAGAAGTTCCTTCTAGTATCTATTATAAACTTCCTGTAGTGAAACTTGAGGCCATTTTCTCTTGTCCTGTGGCATTTCACTCAGGAGAAGAGACAAACACCCACCTCACTACAACATCCTTACAGGTAGTTCTAGAGAGTGGTAAGGTCTCCCCTCAGCCTCCTTTTTTTCCAGACTGAACAACACCATTTCCCTCAGATGCTCCTCATAAGGCTTGTGCTCCAGACCCTTCATCAGCTACGTTGCCTTTCTCTGGGCTTGCTCCAGCAACTCGATGTCTTCCTTGTAGTGAGGCAGCCCAAAACTGAACTCAGTATTTGAGGTGTGGCTTCACCAGTACTAAGTACAGGGGCATGACCACTGTGCTGGCCACACTATTTCTGATAATGGCAAGGATGCCACTGGCCACCTGGGCACACTGCTGGCTCATATTCACACAGCTGCCAATCAACACCCCCAACAACAGCCTTCTCTGGGCAGTTTTCCAGCCACTCTTCCCCAAACCTGTAGCACTGCATGCGGTTGTTATGACCCAAGAGCAGGACCTGGCTCTTGGCCTTGTTAAATCTCATAGAATTGGCCTCAGTCCATCCATCCAGCCTGCCCAGGTCCCTCTGCAGAACTTTCCTGCCCTCAGGCACATCAATACTCCCTCCCAACTCGTTGCCATCTGTAAAGAGGGTTGATCTTCTTATCCAGATCACTGGGAAAGATACTGAAGAGAACTGGCTCCAACACTGAGCCCTGGGGAACACCACTGGTGGCCACTCTCCACCTGGATTTAACTTCGTTCACCACAATTCTTTGGGCCTCGTCATCTAGCCAGTTTTTCACCCAGTGAAGAGTACATCCGTCTAAATTATAAGTAGCCAGTTTCTCCAGGAGAATGCTGTGAGAAACAGTGTCCAAGGCTTTTAATTTACCAAGTAAACAATATCCACAGCCTTTTGGTCATCCACTAAATGGGTCACCTTGTCATAGAGGGAGATTAGGTTCATCAAGCAGGACCTGCCTCTCATGAGCACATCCTGGATGGGCCTGATCACTTGGTTGTTCTGCACATGCTGCATAATGGCCCTTAAGATGATCTGCTCCATCATCTTCCCCAGCACCAAGGTCAGACTCATAGGACTGCAGTTCCTTCATCTACTTTCCTGCCCTTCTTATAAAGGGAGGTCCCATTTGCCAGTCTCCAGTCTACTGGGACACCCCCAGCTAGTCAGGACTGTTGGTAAATGATGGAAAGTGACTTTCACTGGTGACAAAAATATCCCAGTGCAATTGCATTGCTTCTGTACCACGGATAAGCACAGGTTAGGTGCCTCTGTACATGCTTCCCTGCCTGGCATGGGCCTCACTCTGCCCAAGGCCAAAGACAAAACTTGGTGCTGGGACACTGCCCAGCTTCACACCTTGGCACACAACCTGTTCACACCCAGCAGTGACTGTGCTCACCTCTGGTGCTCAGAGAATATCCAACAGGAAGATGACGTTCAAATACAATTCAGAGCTGGGAATCACATCAGGTCCCCTACTAAGCAGTCTGAGGTCGTTTGCAGAGCAGCCACTGGTGTGAATTTTCATTAACTTTGGTAATGTAGCAAGTCCCAGTGATTTCAGAATCATTTAATCAAGTACTTACATGTCGGCTGGGCAGGGGTGTACATAAACACACATGCTTTGCTGATTACATTTTTTTTTTTATACTAAGCACCCACACTGCAGAATTGGGATTGTCAAGTACAAACTTAGAGAGCCCAACTCTTGATCCCATGACTTAGAAAAAAGAAATTCAGAGGTGTTTAAATTAGTGGGCTGTGACAAAATTCACCATGAGTGTTCAGTGAACTAGCTGAAGTGGAGTTTGAATCATTGATGATAATTTTCAAGAAATCACAGCAAACAAGGAAGGATCAAACTCTAGAAAAGTATAAATACTTTCTTAAAAGTACTTTCTTCTATTTTTAAAATAGAAGATAAAGGACTTAGAGCATTTTATACCTGTCAACCTAACTTTCACCCTTTGAAACTGAATGAAGTATTAAATAAAGAATTTGTGAATACTTGGATAATGGTGATGATGTTTATTAAAAAACAGTCAAAATGGATTTGTCATTAGAAGAATCATATCAATTTGCACTAATTTCCTTCCCTGACAGGAAAATTGCTCTGACAAATAACTGGAAATAGCAGATATGATGGTTCTTGACAATGATGAGCTTTTGTCACTGTCCCACACAGCATTTTCCTACATAAGCCACAACAGCTCATTTCAGAGATAGTTAGCAAGCCAGCAGGGACACAATACTTGAAAAACTGTTCTCAAAGTTCAGGAATTGATGGTTTGATGTCAATCTGGGAAGATTTCTCTGGAGGAGAGCGAAAGAACAAAGTCCTGGGGCAAGTGTTATTCCCTACACCATTAGCAGCCTGGAGGGTGGCACATGGGTGCACTGACACCCGTGGTGGTGGTGACATCAGGTTGGGTAAAGTGGCAAAAAAGCTTTTGAAGGATGGAAACAGAACTAAAAACGGCTCTTGAAAATTGAAGCAGCAGCCTAAAATCAACAGAATACAAGCCAGACAAACCTTTGAAAGCCAAAATCTAATGAGGGAAGAAAGTTAAATATGGAACAGGAATTGTCTATGATAGGCAGAGAACAATGTGGGATATCACAAACTAAAGAGTCAACAATGCAACAGATGACATGAAGGGTAATAAGTCCACTTAATTCAGCTCTTATGAAGTCCCAACAAGCACCGTGGAGGGTTTGGTATTGGGCACTATAAACCAAGAATGATGGTGACAGTCCACCAGCAGGCAGATTCAGCAGCAAGGAGAGCTGAGGAAATAGCAACTGTGAGGAAAACTGAAGGAACAGGAACAGCGTTTACATGGCTTAGAAATAGAGCAGTAAATTGATAAACGAAGAGATCAAGGTAGAACATTATAGCAGCACTCCAAAACGTAGGAAGCTGCTACAAAGGATTTGGTGGCCATTGTTCCACTGTGGCAACTTGAGAAAGGAGAAAGATCAGCAGAATCCACAGCAGCAAATTAAGTCAGGCTTTATGAATCCATTCAAACAGGATTGTGATGCATTGGTACATGCTTTTTCAGAGGCTTTTCATGCAGTCTTCCCACCAGAAGTTCTGGTCTGACTTCTTTTGAAATAGCACATAGCAACTTTTTTTTGTGTTATTAATAAACATACTGAGGTTGTATGTAGACATCAGTGAGTTTGAAAGATCTGTTTAGTTTCCATAAGCCAAAAGTTACTCAACCTCTAGTAATTCTACATCATTGCAACTCCACATTACAGTGATTCAATGTTTCTGTAAACAGGGGCTGGGATGGCAACGGGATCAGACCTACATTTTTCCTTACACAATGGTGCCTCAGTAGTGGAATGTGTGTTTAGGATCTTTAAGTGTAACATAATTTAATGTAGTTTTTCGTATTTGAATAACATGCATAAATCACTGCAGAAAGAACTGCTATCTCTCTGTAAGAGAGCTACTAAACTGTGTGTCCTAGACAAAGGAAATATTTTTCAAGTGGTTTGCCTCAGGGGGGATTTAACAGAAGTTAATGCATTCCAGCAAGAATCTCCATCACTATAATACCAGTGGATTAATTGTAAGTAAAGCTAAAGCTGTGAGTGAGGAAAATTTGCAGCATAAGGAATGCTGATGAAAAGTGTAGGATGGTTGTTGAAGATAAATACATAATTTGAAATGAATTTTATTTAAAAATGGTTATATTTTTTCAGCATTTTGTTATTCCCATTACTAACTCTCAGATACAAGAATGAGTTTCTCATTTTAGTCCAAGAAATCATTTTTAATCAAGAATTCATTACATTTCCATCTTTTCATTTTCACTGCAGTAGTTTCTTTCTCTGTGCAATGATTTTATCATCTGATTGCAATCAATATTGCTGTAACAGGCAGTATGTGTAGTACACCATCAGTCAGAGAATAGTAAGGGGTTACAGAGCATTTCTACTAAACATGGTTAAAATCCATCCCTCTACCTCCTCCTCCTGCCCTTTTCAGGCTGCACCTTTTTTCCTTCTATTGACACTGAGATCTGTATCACACTAAAGGTTTTCTGTATTAGTTTTCTGAAAAAATCAATTACATACTTTTTAAAAAAATAAAAAGGTTTCTGGAAAACATACTCTCTAGAAGCATTTTTTATGCTGTCTTACAGTGAAGAGCTGTGTGCCACTACTAGGTAATAAACCGATTAAAAAATAGCTAAATCACAGAGTGAGGAATACAGATCAACATGAAAAACAAAATCTTCTTTTAACTGACCTCACACCTACCAGCAAATTCTTCCTTTACTTTTTAGCACAGTATTCACAGTTGTTAATTTAAATAAACTCTCTCCCCATGCTCTCAGAGTTGTTCACAAAAATTGCCATATCCTGATGCCCAATTCCTCTTTTTCTGTGCTCATGAAAAAGAATCAGCTCTTAAGCAAAATATTGAGTATTTCTGTGGAATCCCCCTAACTTAAATGTCTATCATGCCACAAGGGGAGGAGAATGAAGAAGAGAGAGCAATGATAGGAAACCATATCAACCTCCAGGACACCCTTTCTTTCTATTAATAATTTTTTTTTTAAGTACAGCTAGGATTCTGTTAAATTCTTTCAACAAGGATAAAACTATTGAGGATTAAGGCAATATACATTAAAGCACAGCAGTAAGACAGTGGGCATTGTGAAGTGAACAAAGGAAAATTATAAACAGAAAGAACACGTGAAAAAGTAGAAAGGCACAATTAATTACAGGTAATAGTAATATGGTTTGTATTATATTATTTAAAATGAGAACACAAACACTCCTCTGCCTTTAAGATAGCTCTGAAATGATTTTGTAAAATTCCCTTTTGAGAAAACAGCTCAAGCTATGATCCAGGCTTCAATTCAAAACTCATTTAATACCATTTTTTCTTCACACAGTGCCACCCACTAGCTTGAAAAACTTTTGTCCTAACTGATGCTTACTTTTAGTGTTTCTAGACAGAAATCACACTTCTTTTCACCTTTCATTTCAGTAAGATAAATGAACCACTTTTATTGTCCTCTCATAAAATAGTCTCCATTTTACTGATCATCCCTCGAGTTCTCTATTTTCTGGACTGTGATATGACTTTTTCTGAATAATAGTGACAAGAATTGCACACATTGTTTCAGATGAAATGAGACACATTTTTTTATCTGCAGTATCTAACAGAAATATCTAGCCTGTTGTATCGTGATTTTAGTAACTTTTTTTGCAGCTGGATCCTATTTTCGACTTGGTCATCGTCAACTAATACAGTAAGCACTGTCTAGCTACAGTCACTTCCTACTAAAAAGGTCTCCCTTCCCAGCAGAAAATACTCCTATTGGTTTTCTTCCATGTTGTGTTATTAAAATTAATCCATTATATTGTTTAGATTCTCAAGGTCATCCAGTCTTGTTCCCTCTCACATTGGAAGTGTCTTGCTATTTTGTGCCATCAGCACATTTTATTATTGCAGCTCATGTTTTTTTTACTTACATCATTAATGGAAATGTCTGGCTGAGTGAAGATCTGATGTTTCAGATGGGTATGTGATAGGTTTTTGTTTTCATCTCAAATGTGGAAACATTGGTTCTCATATCTTCTTTCTCCTTAGCCCCTGGCTTTAATTTTTTTTGTAAGGAAACTCAGCTGGGCTTCTGACAATTCTCACTTTATTCTTACCCTTCTTAATTTTTTCAAGCAATTATTGTGTTCCTTTCAAGCTTTTGATTGTTCCCAATCACCCTTTTGAAGTGGCTATTTATCCAGCTGGGGCTGACTGTCCCATTTGTTTGAGATATGAATTCCAGACACTTTTTTGCAGCGCCTTGACAGATGCAAAGCCTTGTCCATATCCACGTCCTTGACCACCTAGATGCAGCTGTTATCACGAACTCATTCTCTTAATTTCTTGAAGTTTGACCTTGAAATTAAAAACTTTAGTTATGAACCTGTTTGTACTCCAAGCATTTCCCCTAATCATCTTACAAAAACTATTTCTCTCCAGACTTGAACCCAAACATCTCTATCATGTCTTCACGCTCTCTAAAAGAAGCCCTTTGCCACATTTCCCCAGTACTGATGCAAACCAGTTCTACTTTATCTTTCCTATTGCTGTTTCTTTCTTTAGTATTATCACACTGCAAATTCTAATTCTCCATCAATCCACAAACATTGCCTCCCAAACTGCATGCCTGTCTTAGTATTTCTGTGTGCCTGTCCTAATTTCTATTGTCATCAAGAGTAAGAGAGCAGGGAAGAGCATCTGAATTCCAAAGTAATTTTTGATGATGAGGAACCTTTACTGGCACAGCCCTTATCCTAAATCTTTATTTCTAACACACCCTAGTAACAAGCCTGTCAATTCCGCTTAACAAGACATTCCATCTTTTTATTGGTATAAAATTCAGGTTCTCAAATTGTTTTGATGGTTCATTTGGGTTTTTCTTCCCCCTCTCATGGGATTTATTGTCCTTCCCCATACACACAACTTCCCCATCTGCTTCTTTCTTCTCTGTATCTTCCAATACAGCAAATGCCCTCCTTTTCTCTATTTCCCATGAAGTGGTAAGCTTCCTCTCTCCTACACTCAAATTCCTTCACTGTTGTATGGTTCACCTTCAAGCCCAAGGAGAAAACTGAAACGATTGTCTTTTCTGTGCAATCTCTTTCTCTCCTGTCAGGCACTAGATCTTCTCTTCTGTCAGCTCTACCTATCACAGTGTAGTTTCTATTAGGATTCAAAGCCAGGATGAATACCATAGCTCTGTATTTGGCTGTGCCCAGCAGTTTTTACCTCTTCCTCAGGCCACCACGTTTGCCTCAGACAACAGGTTCTCACTGTTGTCAAACAAGAAAAAAATAACTCCTCCCTTACTCACTGCTGTTTGTGGCCATTCCTTCTACTTACTACTTCTTTCCTAGGTTTCTTAGGTGTAAGATTAGCAATTAACTGCCTACAAACCTTAATTAAAGACCTAGGTCTGGAGACCTAAGTGCAAGTCTTCTTCAGGGCAGGACAGCAGGACATCCTTTCCATATGATCCAGATGGGAACAAAACAAAAAACCCTGAGCCAGCAATGTGCCCTTATGGCCAAGAAGGCCAATGGCATCCTAGGATGTATTAGGTGTGCGGTTAGTAGGTCCAGAGAGGTTCTCCTCCCCCTCTACAGCTGCATCTGCTGAGGCTGCACCTGGAATATTGTGTCCAGTTCTGGGCCCTTCAGTTCAAGAAGGACAGGGAAGTGCTTGAGAGAGTCCAGCACAGAGCCACAAAGATGATTAAGGGAGTGGAACATCTCCCTTATGAGGAACATCTGCCCCTGTACTCATCCCCGGTGAGGCCACAACTCGAGTCCTGTGTCCAGTTCTGGGCCCCTCAGTTCAGGAAGGAGATTGAGGTCCTGGAGCAGGTCCAAAGGAGGGCAACCAGGCTGGTGAAGGGACTCCAGCACAAGTCCTGTGAGGAGAGGCTGAGGGAGCTGGGGGTGTTCAGCCTGGAGAAGAGGAGGCTCAGGGGAGACCTCATCGCTCTCTACAACTCCCTGAAAGGAGGCTGGAGCCAGGGGGGGGTTGGGCTCTTCTCCCAGGCAACTATCAGCAAGACAAGAGGGCATGGACTTAAGTTGTGCCAGGGGAAGTTTAGGTTGGATATTAGAAAGAAATTCTTTACCGAGAGGGTGATCAGGCATTGGAATGGACTTTCCAGTGAAGTAGTGGATTCTCCGTCCCTGGAGATATTTAAAAAGAGACTGGATGTGGCACTCGGTGCCATGGTCTGGTAACTGCAGTGATAGTGGATCAAGGGTTGGACTTGATGATCTCTGAGGTCCCTTGCAACCCAGCCGATTGTATGATTCTATGATTCTATGAAAGGCTGAGAGCTGGGTCTCTTCAGCTTGGAAGAGATTGAGGGACAACCTAAATTAACATTTACAAACATGGAAAGGGTAAGTGTAAGGAGGACGGAGCCAGGCTCTTCTCAGTGATGACCAAGGATAGGACAAGGGTAACGGGTGCAAGCTGGAGCATAGGAGGTTTCGTGTAAACATAGGGAAAAGGTTTTACACTGTGACAGTGACAGAGCACTGGAACAGGCTGCCCATGGAGGTTGTGGAGTCTCCTTCTCTGGAGGCATTCAAAACCCACCTGGACGAGTTCCTGTGTGACCTACCCTGGCAGGGGTTTGGACTCTCTGATCTCTCGAGGTCCCTTCCAACCCCTAACATTCTGTGATTCTGTGAACCCTTGCCCTACCATCCCTGAATACAAATCTTATGCATGAGCAAGGAACTCGTGCTTCATTTTTCTCCCTCCTTCCTGGCCTGGACTCAATTCAGAAAACCCTTCAGGCAAGGAGGAAACAAGACAGCAAGCTAAAGCAAGGGCAGACTATTAATATGAATTTGGCTAATGTGGTTTACCTTTAAGTGAAAATAATTATAAATAGCACAATACTGAGTTACCCAGAGGAGAAGCTATTTTAGCTGCTACAAATAAATTAAGTGGTTAAGAAAGAATAAATAGGTCTTTGTGCAGATGTTTCTAGTATTTGCATCACTCATTAGTACTGGTGTTATAGGCAGTTTGGTGGTAAGGAATACATGTGTAACAGTTAAATTTTTCTCATGCTACATTAAGCCTTAAATGAGAAAGCCGAAAGTTTTCTCTGCTTCTGCTTGGGACAGAATAGTTTTAATGTACAGTAGAAACCAGAAACCTTCAAAGTTTCAGGTTTACAGTGGCAAATAAGATATATATTTGGTTGTTTATGTTGGAAACTACAAATGTACTATTTTGACTTTACTGTTATGACCCAAAAAGCTGTCATTTTTGGACCAGACCCCCACTCTTGTCTTGAAGATTTTGCTTATTCCAGACTCGCACTGTGAATGTCTCCAACTGCAAACTAATGTTTCCGCAATCTCAGAGAAAACTCTTTTCCTCCAAGCTCCAATTTAGTGTTCATTTCACCATATGCCTCAGCTTTCAACTGTATGCAAGTAGGTAGTGCCACTTATCCTCTGTGACAAAAAAAAAATTTAAAAAATGAACAGAATAATCAAATCAATGGTCATACAAGATAATATAAGGGGTGTAGGTTATTGTATCAAACCTGGGGCTGAACAAGACTACTAAGGAACGTGCAGCTCCAGTCTCTCATACAAAAACTGTTACACCTGATTTAATTTAGTGAAAAAAAAAAAAAAAAAAAGGCCTTCCTTGCTTGCCTTCACAAGTGATGTGAAATGCCCAGCTCAACACAGTGCACTTTTTCTCACTGCTGGCTGACTAAGAGAAATGATCCAGTCTTGACAGACTGTGCTTTCACTGCAGTAACACATTTTCTCCTCACTTCCTTGATTAACATTTGCAATGCAAGAGTGTGAAGCCACCAACCTGTGTCAACCGATACAGTCTAGAAGACTGCGAAACATCTATCCATGCCAACTCAGTGCCCAGCAGGTCCATGTTTTTTTCCTCATCAGATTCAGTGCTTCAGTCCAATACAGGTCAAATAACAAGAAAGCCCTCTGGAAACTCCAGATCTCAGTTGCTTCATCTGAAGAGCAAAGCTGTACTCACTTCCAGTTATACCGAAAGCAGAACGATGCAGGTAGAAGGCGACAACTCAGTGGCATTCTTGAGACTAAGACATTGGAATGGGCTGCCCAGACATTGGAATGGGCTACCCAGGGAAGTAGTGGATTCTCCGTCCCTGGAGATATTTAAAAAGAGACTGGATGTGGCACTCAGTGCCATAGTCTAGTAACTGCAGCAGTAGTGGATCAAGGGTTGGACTTGATGATCTCTGAGGTCCCTTCCAACCCAGCCGATTCTATGATTCTACATCCCAGTGTTTCCCACTGGGGAAGAAAGAGGTAATGAAATGCAGCACAACTCCAGCAGTATTGACCTAGGTGACCCAGCAGAGACTGGAGCCACAGAGCACCTTCAGGCAGAAGCAGGGAGGAAATAATCCATTCAGGCCCCTGCTGAGAACTGCAGCCCTGCTCCATGCAACTGTGTTCAGTTTGCGGTCCCTCGCTACAAGAAAAAAATTTGAGGTGCTGAAGAATGTCCCAAGGAAAACGGAGCCGATGAATCATAGAATGGGCTGGGTTGGAAGGGACCTCAGAGATCATCAAGTCCAACCCTTGATCCACTACCACTGCGGTTACCAGCCCATGGCACTGAGTGCCACATCCAGTCTCTTTTTAAATATCTCCAGGGATGGAGAATCCACTACTTCCCTGGGCAACCCATTCCAATGTCTGAAGGGTATCTGAGCACCAGTGTTACAAGGAGTGTGTGAGGAGACTGAGGTTGTCAGTCTGGAGGAGGCTGAGGGGAACCTCACAGCTCACAACAAACCTGGAAGGAGGCTGTAGTGTTGCGGGTGTTGGTTTCTTCACCCTAGTAACAAGTGATGGAAGGGGAAATGGCCTCAAGTTGTGCCAGGAGAGGTTTAGACTGGATCTTAAGAAAAACATCTTCAACTAAAGGGTTGTTAAGCACTGGAGCAGGCTGCCCAGGGAAGTGGAGGAGTCACTGTCCCTTGGAGGTACTTAAAAGATGTGCAGATGCAGCACTTGCGGCCATGGTTTAGCTGTGGACCCGGCAGCACTGGGTTAGCAGTTGTGACTCGGAAGATCTTGGAAGCTTTTTTCAGCCAAACCAATTCTAAGCTTCAGCCAATGCCCAAAGGACACTCAGCAGCAGCTCTGGTACGAGCAGCTCCCACACAGAAGCGTCGCAACTCGAGGGCTGGCGGCGAGGCGCTCCCCGCCGAGGCTCCGTTCGCAGCAGCCCCCGGGGAAGCGCGGCCACCCGCACCCGCAACCCCCACACTGTCCCCGCTTTTTGCCGCCATTTCCCGCCATTTCCCGCCAAAACCCGTCGGCGGGAAGGCGGGGAGGGGCCGTCACGTGGCAGCGCGGCAGCCGGGCGTGTGGCGCGGCGTCACGTGACGGGCGGAGGCCCCTCCCTCCCCCTCCCTGCGCCGCGGGGGACGGGGAGCGCGCGCGCGCGCGTTCCAGCCTTCACCCCCCCCCCCCCCTCCGCTTCCTCCGCTTCCTCCTCCTCCTCCTCCTCCTCCTCCTCCTCCTCCTCCTCCTCCTCTTCCATCCCCTCCCCTTTCCCCCCCCCCCCCCCCCTCCGCGCTCTCCGCTGGCACGTGACCCCCTCCCCGGAACGTGGCATTGTGTAATCACGTGACCTGGAAGCGGCGCGGGGGGGGCCGCTAGGACGCGGAGGCAGAGACCGGGGAAGGGGGGGGGATAGCGGGGGGGGGCTGCGTACGCGACGGAGCGGGGTGCGAAGATGGCGGACGAGGAGGCCGAGCAGGAGAGCGGTAGCCAAGGTGGCGACCTCCTGGAGCTGCGGCGCTTACGGGAGCGACTGGTGGAGCTAGAGACGGGGCTGCGGGAGAGCCCCGAGCCGGCGGTGCAGGCAGCCACCGAGTACTGCAAGCAGCTCTGTCAGGTCAGGCCGCCTCTTCCCTTCCCTTCCCGTCCTTCCCTGCCCCCGCCCGCGCTCTCCCCTCCTCCCCCGCGGGGTGTGTGTATATGTGCCTGTGCCCGGGCGAGAAGGAGCGTGGGGGGCCGGGCGGGAGCAGCGCCGCCCCCGCCGCCTTGCCGCGGGGGGAGCCTCCGGTGCGGCGCTGGGTCCGGGCGGGGTGGTGGGGGTGCTGGGACTCGGTGCTTCGGGCCGGGCGCCGTGGGGCGATTGACGCCGCCGCCGCTGCTCATTGTGGGCTGAGATGAAGCGGCCCGCCCCCCCTCACCCCCTCCCTCCCTGCACCGGGAGCCGCTCCGGCCTGTCCTGTAATCCCCCGCCTCTCCTCTCCTCCTCCCCTCCCCGGCGGCCGCCCCGGTTCTCGCGGTCTCTAGGCCCCTTTGTTGTGCTCTGCGGCTCGGCTTATCGCAGGCCCTTTGTTCCTGGCGGTGGCGGACCGAGGCTCCCCCCTCCCCGTACCCTTCCCTCCCGCACCCCTCCTCCCCTGAAGGAGAAGCGCGGGGCGAAGGGAGGGACGCGGCGGTCCGGGAGATGGGGGCTCCGCTTCTCCGTCGAGAGGCCGGGGAGGAGCTGAAACTCTGTCCTGAGTCCTGTCTGCGGGAGGTTTATCTGTGCCGCCCCTTCCCCGATCCCTTCCTCGCAGCCTGGAGGGATAGCGGAGTTCTGGCCCATCCTGGGAAAGAGAGAGCGGTGGAGTGTTTGGGGCACTACACAAAGTCACCCGTGATGGTGACGGCTCCGTGGGGTTGCGATGCTGCGCTCCCTTTGCTCGCCCTGTCAAGGGAGTGCGGTCCCACCTCAGCAGAGAGGGCCCCTGAGCTGCCACTGCTTGAAGCACCATTGTGTGGGACTCTTTGGGCTTTGGCTGCCGCCGGGAAAAGGCCTGGGTCCCGAGTCCTTGGGCTGGTCCCGGAGCAGGGATGTTTGCAGGTGTTTTCTTCTGAACTGGTGACCCCGCTGAGTATCCCTTTCTAAACAAACTTTGTGATAGTGGCTCCTACGGTTAAAACAAATCCCTCCGGTTTAGTCACCTATGTGTGTCCGTACCTTGCCCTGATTTCTCTTGGATGTCCTTTCTCACCATTACACATTGTATGAAAGAAGTTCTTTAAAATTTTAGGCCACGCAGATTCACGGAAAACACTACTTCTGTAGCTTTACTACGGGTTTAATAGTTTATCTGATAAAAGTGGTAATGTTTGTTTACACATTACTGTCACCATTCACAGAATGTAGGCAAATAAGGTGGAGCAGATAAGAGTGAGTTTACACGGTGGGCTTGGAATAATGGATTTGTTTTATTTAGAAAAGACCCTGGAGATACCAGTTTTCTTAAAGAGTGGATTCTTGGTGGTAGCCATTGTAGCATGCTAATTTGCACATCTGTCACTTCTCTATTAACCTAGCCTCTGCTTTTTGTTGGCTGGGGAAATTCACTACTAAGTATTTTAAGCATGTTTCTTTCTCATATTTTATTTCATATATACGGGAGTCGTATTTCAGGTTCTTTTTCTGTGATCAAAATTTATCATATTGTATTTGGATAGAATGTCTGTGTAGATGCACAGAAACAAGGTTGGTTTATGTTGGTTCAGATCAGTGTTCTCAGTCTATTTAATCTGTGTGCCTGCTTTCTTAAATTCATACACTGGGAAGTGGAAATCTGGGTTTTCTGGATCCAGTTCAACTTCCAACTTATGAATGAGCTGTTCATTGAATGAAGTAGTTGGATAGGTGGGAATGAAAACACCATCTTTGATACCAGAGTAGATTACTGGTGTCTAAAGTGGGTTTATCACTGAAATTATTCTTGTGTGTGCTTAATAAGTGACTTCAGTAGTTGGGTGATTGATTTGAGGTTTAACAACAGTATTTTTATTTCAATGGCTTTTGCAGGAGTCCATTGTAAGGCCTAAGTTTACCAGTTTTCATATACATATACCCTGTAAAAACAAGTCTCACTGAACAAAACACTTGCAAAGTAACTGACTTAGATAAAAATCCATGATGTTTTGAAATGGCTTTCTGTCCCTCCTATACCAAGATTCATAGGAAGCTGAATCATAGAATCATAGAGACATAGAATGTTAGGGGTTGGAAGGGACCTCTAGAGACCATCTAGTCCTAGCCCCCTGCCAAAGCAGGTTAAACCAGGGCAGGCCACACAGAAATGCATCCAGGTGGGTTTTAAAAGTCTCCAGAGAAGGAGACTCCACAACCTCTCCAAGCATCCTGTTCCAGTGCTCCATCACCCTTGCAGTGAAGAAGTTTCTCCTCATATAGGTGTTCCTGCAGGATGAAGTGTAACACTGAGAGCTGAGCCATGCCATTTAATACTGGAAGAGCCTACTTTTCAGATTTTAAACTGAGGTCTAAATAGATGATTAATATACTAAAAAGTACTGTTGCTGGGTGATTATCTGTTATACTGGTTCAACAGAGATTTTAAAAATCTGTTCACCTTTGCTGTTGGTGACAGAATACCTCTTCAACCTCTTCTGCATCTAATCCTTTATTTGGGCTAACATGAAATAGTATTCATTATGCAAGTAGTAGACTTAGCTACTTAGCTTGCTCTGCATGACAGAGGCTATAGAAAATGCATGTAATAGTAAAAGCTATCTCAGAAACCACTTTAAAATAACAGTTTGAAAGCATCTGTCATGATTTCAAGAATAAAGTCATTGGATATATGTGCATGAAAGAATAATTTGACCAGTCATATATATCCAAAATTTAGTCTTAATTATATCTTAAGTCTGTAAGTGCATTGCTGAAGAAATATTTTAGCATTTATCTTTGCACGATTTCACCTGCCTTTTTTTTATGTGTTTAGTTTGTAGGCATGAAATAACTACACAGAACTTGGCAAGTGTTGTGCCCTTATTTTATTTTGCCAGGTAGTGACTCTAGAGCCCAGAAACCACAAAGCTTGTTCCCATAAATTAACTTCTTTTTTTCTTTTTTTAAAAAATTAAGTGGGTAGCATAATGTTTCAGAAATAAGTGTATTTTCATACTAAAGGAAGCTAAAGAATGTGCAGTGGAGCATTGAAAGATCCTGAGGTTCAAAGATGAATAAGGGATTTAAGAATTCTACTTTCATTAAACAAAGTGGGAGTTGTACAGCCAAATACCTTATCTGGTTTTGAGAAATACTAATTTGAACTATTTCAAACAGTGCAGTACAACTGTGATAAACACAGAACAACAAGACCCCTTGTACCTTGATGGAATGTAGTATTAGAGAACTACTTTCTTCTCTCGTAAGAATAAAGTTTACTTTGATGTATTTTATATGCAGTATGTCATTAACTACGAATATTTTCATGTGAAATGATGCAATTGTTCTTATATTTTAAGCAGATTATAGACTGGACCTTAGCTCTCTATCATTCCTATGGGAAAGTAGCCTTGTTCACTGTCAGCACGCAATAGAGAGCATTATTTTTGTTGTCAACTGAAATTCACATCCATACACATATACTTAAAATGAATTTTTAATTCTGATTCATGCTCTTTTGTTGCAATTTGGTAATTAGCAAATCCATGACAAAGTTATGTTGTCAAAAACAATAGGCTTACAGACTGAGGCAGACAAAAAAAATATCCTCAGCTGTGGTGGCTGAACACTGAAAGTGTAAATTTTGCAAGAATATGGAGTGGTCCAAAGAAAGATCGCTGCTCTTGTCACCATGTGGTGGCTGATGAGATTCTTTGCTCTAAAACATGATCTGTTGGCTGTATTCAGATAGAGAAAACAAAAATACTTGGTTTTGTGTGGGGTTTTTTGGTGTTTTGTTGTTGTTGTTTTGGGGTTTGGTGGTTTTGTTTTGTTTTTGTTTGGTTTTGTTTTCTTTTCCTGAGAGCTAGGTGAATGATGCTGGTGGGCTTATTAGAGCTCTTCACTGTGGGCTTTATTTCCTTCCAGCTGGCCATTAGTATGTTTAACCTTTATTTTCTTAAGTAACAAATTGCAGGCTGGTACCAGATTTTCTTTTGTAGTTAGCTAGTTACGAAATATTTGTGGTACCTCTACTTATCCTGGTTATTTTTCTGCAGTGAGATACATAGAATGGTTTGGGTTGGAAGCGACCTTAAAGATCATCTAGTTCCAACCCTCCTGCCTTGGGCAGGGACACATTTCATTGGACCAGGTTGCTCAAAGCCCCATCCAACCTGGCCAACACTTACAACAATTCCAGGAAGGGACCATGTTTCATCTTTGAGTTTATTAGTCTTCTCTCCATTGTTATTTTTTAATTTTCTGTGTCTGCTTTCAAGGGGTTTTGTTTGTTTGGTTGGTTTGGTTAGTTGGTTTTGTTTTTTTTTTTTTCTCTTGCCATACTTCATTATATAAATTCCCCAAAACCATAGGGTGATCAGGACTGTTTTACTAATGTAGAGTTTGTCAACATGTAGTGAATCCAAAATACTTGGACGGTTGTGCTGTCCTTCCTCAACAACTTTGCCTGTATGTTTTTGTCTCATTTAGTTGTCTTTGTTATGTCTGCTGTTTATGAAAAGATCTTGTGTTAAAATATGTTAAAAAGTGTGCTTAGCTGTCAGTAGACACATTAAAACCCTTCTAGCTTATGCAAGTTTACTCAATATTAACTAGGATCTTCTTAACACTGACAGCAAAAGTGTAATGCTGATGGAAAAGGGGGGGGGCTGAAGATTTTTAACTATTTAAAACTAACCAGAACTTCTTTCAAGAATCCCCATCTTGTTCTTAACTGATGTGATTGCAGAGGGCTTTCTTTTTCCTACTGGTTTAAATTGATTATAATTGTGTGTTCAGGTATTACTGAAGTATCAGTTGGAGAACATGAGCCTATTGGTTCTACCTTACACTCCTATTTTTTTTTTTTTTTCCTATGTGCTGACAAGCAAAGAGTAGGTTTTGGTAATGTTAGGAAATATATACTGTACTAATCCAAATAGATGTCTTTACTAAAACAAACACTAACAAACATAGCTCTACCTAAGTAGCTTTTTTTGTTACATGCCTGTAATCAATATACAATAAGAAGTTTCTCTTGGAGGTTAATCTTTTTCCTCTTACACCTTACTGCAGTTTGCTTTCATTTTATACACCTTGCAGACTTCTCAACTTTCTGGTGCTGTCAGCCTCTTCACTCTTCCCTCTGTGTTCTCTGCTTCTCTTCAGACTGTAGATGATGGAAATAATAATCAGTTCTGTCCATAGATTTTGAAATAAAGCCTTTCTCAAATCTTTTAGCTACAACTTCTGGATTTATCCAAATCCAGTCTGTCTTTATCCAGTAAAAAGGAAAAAGTGTTTCTGTAGGCTTCTTAATTTTTTCCTGTAGAGTTAGGGTGTGATCTCTTGCCAAGAGTCTTTTTGTGAATAAATACCTCAGCAGTCTTTGAAGGACTTCCTGGCTATTTTGTCAAGCACCTGCAGTTGGGAGGGCCTTCCTCCTGATGTGACTGCAAGATTGCTATTCACTGCTTGTGGAAAATACCAGCAAAACATCAAGTACCCTTTTTATACAACTAGAAGACATTTCCCCTTTTCCTTTATATCATACCTGGTCTCTTGCACCAGACAACATTCATCAAACTCTTCATTGAGTGCAAGTGAACAATATACCCTTGATTTTTGTTTGGCTCAACAGCTAATAGTGACTTTACATAATACAGTCACAAATGGTTAAAATGTGAATGTTGATAAGGTTACTATTTTTTGAGCTTTCAGTTTAATGGTTTCCTGTGTAATCAGGTCTCTGTCTCTTCTTTTGACTATGTGCAAATTCTACAATTTCTATAAGCAAAAAGTGTTTTCTTTTGTGTCCAGTGAGTGATTTCTACAGTGAACTAACCTCTGAAAGCTTCTGTTCTGATGTTTCTGCCTGTGCCTCTACCACACTGTGGTTTTTTGTGGTCTCACAGTTGCTAGTTTTTTCTATATGTTTCCATGAGTGTAAGATTTCAATCATATCTTCTAAAACTGTTCCATTTTGCTTTGGTATTTGTGGTCTCTAGATGGTCTACTGTTCAGGGAGAGATGTACAGCTGCCAGAAATCACAAGGAATGCTCACAACTATAGTACACCCTTCAGATTCCCAAGTGCTTGAAGAAAAACAACTGTCAACACTGTGTCATCTCATGCAAACTTTGAGCTGCCTCAGGCATTTCTGTGCTTACTCATTACTTTAAGACCTTCCATGTCAGTCAAACTATCTTATTGACCCGGGGAGTGGGATGAAAATCACACCCCCTAACTTTTTAAGTAAGCCAAACAAATGAACATAATTGTTCTAGTCTATGTCCTCAATAATGGCATCAAGCCTCAGCATCATGCCAGTTTGGAGCTGGTCTTCATTAGAACTTCTGAGCTCTGTGTTGTAAGTTTTCAGTAATACCTATTTTCCTGTATGAGAGTAAGTGCATGTGACTAAAACAGTTAATTTTTTTCTACTTATGTATCTCTCTGAAATAAAAATCTCATTGATTTGCTTTTCTATTCATACTGATATCTAAGATTTCTGCCATGATTTCCATCGTCTTTTTTCTTTCCATGATAAGGCAACAAGTTCAGCATGCATTTAGTTCATGAGCTCCTCTTACCAAATGTAATGATCTTGTAAAATGTAGATTTATGTAGTTTATTAAATTGTTTCCATGTTACGTACTAGGTTACTTGGACAACCAAAAGTGCTGCAGTTAGTTTTAGATGTGTTTTCTTTATAATCTCCTTACAAAAAAAGCCAAATCTTTAATAACATCCTTTTAATGTTCCTGTTGGGCAGATGAGGGGAATCTTGAACTCATTTTGGTGACAGTTCTGTTTTAAAGGTCTTCTATAATACACATATTTTCATTTCTGTAAATTGTCATCAATGTAAAAGGAATTGCATTTTTTATTTCTGAATTTAAGGAGTATTAAAAACTCCTTAAGTATAGGTGGACAGTTAGGAAAGAACAGTCATAACAATATTGTGGTTTAGTTTTAAAAGTTTCCCTTCTGAGCTAGCTGGGTTTGGCAGTATTTTCTCCATATGGAACATGTATCTGGAAGAGAATTTAGCTAGACCCTGATTCCAAAGCAGGATTAATTATTGGTAAGCTATAGTTACAAATGCTACAGTTAAACAAACCTGTTCTCAAATTTTTCCAGTAAGAGCAATTCCAAGAAAATTCCCTGGATATAATACCTTTTAGCTCGGTTATCTTTGTCTTTAAACATTGTGGGCTTTTTTCCTCTTACAGTCTAACCTGATCACTAATCTTTAGTGGCAATTTAAGATTACTGTGATTTATCCTATCTCATGTAGATATGGAAAGTAGTATATTACTTTTCTGTTGGAAGCACCTCTTAGGTTTTCAAGGCAATTTTCAGTCTTTCTCCAGTTTTTACTTTTGTGAATAGAGATTTTGTAGTCCTTGATTTGAATGTTTTCTTCCTATTTCTTTTTTACTTTATTACCATATCCTTAGAATCTACGTGGTTTTGAAGTACTTGCATGCAAGGCAGCAATCTAGTAAGAATTCAGTGAGGTGACAGCCCATGTAAGACTTAGAGTTTAAGTACTTATTCTGTAAGATATACTGTTTATCCTTTTAAATACAGTCCAGAGAAGAGCAATGGTTCCCAAAAGCATAACAAATTAAAGTAGTTAAGGAGATGACAAAATATAAATGAAGGGATTAAAATTAATAAAACGTGAGAATCTTTATAATAGCTCACCTTTTCATGTAACATGCTGCCTATGATACTAAAATCTATCATTGCACTTAGTTACTATGGGAGATTAAAAAAAAATTCAGTTTGGCTAATAGATGCTTAGTTTCATAGTTACCCTAATGCACAATTTTTCCTGGTTTAGTTTCTTGATACTGTTACTGAAGTTATTCAGAAAACTAATGTTTCTCTGGTATACTTCTAGCAAAAAAAAAATACTGAAAACCTATGAGGTTTTACAGTTAGTCTCCTTCCATAACCCTTGATTCTCACTGCCCTTTCAAAGATAAGAGGCAGTCTGCTATTGCCAGCCTATTAGCCATGAGAAAAAAAGTCTGAAGACCTTACTGTAGACTTCAATTTACCCATTTACTAAGTTTAGTGTGACAATAGCTCTACATCTATGCTATCATAACAAAACATATTAGATACTTTCTGTACTGGTGTGTATATTTCTTCCTTTACCTTTTTCCACAAATCCAGACTTTTTTCCTACTGTGGATAATGTGTATCAATAATAGCTGAAGTTCTACAATTACAGTTATTGCAGATTCACTGTTTAAAAAACATGGAATACTGCCTATGGAGAACATCTTTACTATGCAGGATTGTAAATTGAGTGTATTAAGTTCAGTAGGGCATCTCATTTTATTAAAATACCCACATTATGGGTCTCAGTTTCTTGTTATGGAAGCTATATATCTATTTAAATGTTCAGTACATTTTCTATGCCTAGGTTTTTTGTTTTTTTTTTAATATTATTTCATTAGTGCCTCAAATCCTAGATCTTCAGAGAAGACAGCAACAAAAGAGGTGCTCTTGTAGGGAATCTTTGCTTCCATTGTCACTAAGAATTGGGGAATTTAGTCTGGCCTTTCCCATTTACTCTACCACTTGAATGTCATAAGTTTACTCTAGGCTTTATGCAAACACACTGTATATTGTAACTGATTTCCACATAAGACTTCCCTAAACTAGGGATCAAACTGGAACCACTAGGAAACGTCAACCTACTGTTTCTTCAGTGTGATACGTTACTTGAATGGAAACACAAGCCAAAGAAAGAATTTGCAATTGATTTAAATATGGAGCATATCTTTAAGAAATAGTGCTCCAGGCATTGATGTCTCTCTAACAAAGTGCTGTCTAACAAAAGATTTTTGTTAGCATTGTTTTTTATGACTTTATTACAAATCTTCAAGCAGTTACTCTACAGTGTGAATTATTCTTTAGTTTTCATGAGGAAAAATAGCATGACATTCTTATACCGTCAGCTTTTCTAAAATGATGATGTACAATAACTTGCATATCTAGGTTTAAATCAAATGTAAACAATATGACTTGAAGCTATCTTTTGAAATACTACTCCCCGTTTTATTAAGCCTGTGCTTGTGCATGTAAGACTTTAATGTCTCTTATTTTAAGAAACGTGCAGGTGTGTTTTTTAGTTGTAGAATTTTTTTTTTCCTGTTTTTCTTTCCAAATAAGCATTAAAGAGAACATGGGGGTATTATTTCTAGGATCTTTTCTCTGTTAGGGTGAACTGCACAGTTAATCTAATAACACAGTACTTGGCATAACAAATATATTCAGAAAGAAGATAAATGTAATATCAAAAAGGCAGTGGAGCTTTATAAAATTATTCTCTGAAAGCAGGCCTGATCAAACAGGAAGCTGGAGTAGCAAAACTATGTGCCTGTAGTTTTTGGTAAGAATAGTTTGATCAAATTTCTTCATCATCTCTTCCATAACTGTTGAACAGTCTTCTGTTATGTAGTATTTCTGGCTTCATGATTCCCCATATGAAGCTAAAGTAAATGAATCTTTCATCAGAGAATCAGGAAAATCTTGTGCAAACTGGTATAGTTCTCAGGGGCTTATTTTGTTAATTATTCTGGTTTAGTCACACAATTCTTTGTCCTTATTCTTTGTGACTGATTTACATGGACAACTTCTACCAAGCCTCCATCCAGTTTCAGATATTGACTCCTAGTATTCATGTTCTCCTAATTGTTGGATAAATACATTTATTGCTTTGAGGCTTAACTCTCCGGAGTAAAACTCTGTAGCATTTCTTTGGGGTAAAGACCAGTCTTTATTTCATAAATCTCTGTTGTCTTGTAGGCTGAATATAGCAGTTATCTTCAGAGGTTTGGTATGAGCTGACAGCAAATACAGTGTTGCTTTCTCACTCTTCTGTATAAGAACAGCATTTGGTAGCACTCGTTTTATTTTCTCTTATTCAGAAAGATGGAGATAATTTATTCTGGTGAATAGATAAATCCTGTTTGATATTTGTATATCAAATGCACCGAATACTGTTTTGATGGATTCAGTGCCCAGGCATTCAATCAAATTACCAGTAAGGAGTTCCACAGTCTTCATGATTCCTAGTGGTCTCAGAAACTTTTGATAATACACTTTACATTTGTATGTTTATAACAGAATGAACACAAGGGTGATGATAAAAAGACATTAAATGTTCAGAATCACAAAGATAAAATCTGAACTTCATTTTTACTTTAATCATTGGAGGATAGCTCTTACAAAGGAAGATAAAAGTAAGCTAAAAAGTAACTTCTGAATATGAATCCATAATAATGAAGACAGTAAAACTTACATATCCCAGTTCTACAGATGTGGAATTTTCATAGTGTCCTAGCTGTAGCTGGCACGTAAATGGAATCTTGCTTTTTGATACCCAGCCAGACTTCATGAACTGTATCAGTGTGATGACAGGAAGAAGTATAATCTTGCCTCTTCTCCTTCCTCATATGGGAACATAATGTTAGTACCTTGACACTGGTTAAATAACAAGTATGGTCATTAGACTGTGTGAATCAGGTAGACATTGCCTCATTCTTTCACAGGAAAAGTACATCAGGTGGAAGCATCCTTAGGGATGCCTATTTGTACTGAGTAGACAAACTTTAAATAGCAATTAAGTAACCTTTGTGTTGAGGAAGAAGATTATCAATTAAGTTCTCATCAGAATCAGAAAGGTTCGAAGTAGCAGCAGGAGAAGTTACAGTCACTAGATAAAGACAGTTATTATGAAAATTCAATGAACTACAGAAGAATTTGTAATATCTCATTTTACTTGACTTAGAGCGGGTTCAAGTCACCTACGTTGCAGGAAATGCACATATTTTCAAATTAGGCACAGTTATTACTGGCTATCTTCCTATTTTTAATCTGCCCATATGCCACTCCGATAATTAAAGGAATAGGTAAATTAGATTTCCTGGCAGTGGATAAAAGTTGACTGTAATGAACATCCCACCACATTCCTGAAATGCCGGTCTAATAGCCAACTGCTGAATATTGTTTGACAAGATCAGAAGGAGGGTATTGAATCCACAATGTTGAAAGATTTAAGGCAAGCCTAAAGAAGTTTGATTTCTACTACTGTATATGATAAAGCATGAGGATTAATGAAGTTATTTCCTAGTATTTTAAACAATTTACGTGTGTTAGAGCAGTTTATGGATGTGAGAGAGAGCCTGTCCATTAATTTTCTAAAAGTAGGTATATTTAAAATCTTAATCAAAACAGTGATGCGAATAACTAAGAATAGCAGGAAGAACAGTATTAAGATAATTTCTCTTTTGTTTTGCTGTTTTCAGTTTAGTAAGTTGCAGTCTGATCTCACACAGTGTATGGCATGCCCAAGTTGAAAACATACAAATTGCTTTTGCTTTGACTTGGAGAGAAATATCTAACAGCAGAAGATTGTGTGGTAACTTTACTTTTCTAGAGTCAGTTTCTCTTCCTTGCTGTGTTTTCTGTGTTTTGGTGATGGTAGATGACACAACTACTACTTTGAGAGCTGTAGCAGAGCCCCACAAGCTTTTCTTCTATTTCTGCTTCCATGTCTTCTGAGGTGTTCTTTTCAAACATTTCTCTAAATGAATACTCTGTTTTAGAAATGTAAATGTGTTCTTCAACATACTTACATCTGACTTCGTTTGTATTTGTAAACTGGGGGCAGTGGTATTTCTCTGATATTTCAAAGTTCAACACATTAGAAGACAAACCTGGATTTTTTTGTTGCTATATTATCTGCCTAGTGAAGTAGCCATAGTTGGATAAGAGACATGATTAAGAGACATCTCCTATGCTTGTGTGCTGAAGACATAGGTCTCTAATTTCTGTACAAGTTGAATATTAAAAGCAGTTAACAAATATTCAGAAAGTTAATCTTAAGGGTGAGCTTCTTTATGTTGCCTTTCATTATTATGTGGACTCTTCCTGAGATTAGTCTTAACTCTCTTTACCAGAGATGTGCATCCATGAAAGTGAGTTAAGTAATTGTAACGATTTTTTGTAAAGAATTGTTAAGGTCATTAACACCTTAGGTTATAAATAAATGGAGGGAATCTAATCTAATGATAATTCTTATTAACTTTCTATCTTTCTCAAATTTTGTGGTTTGTTATTTTCATATTTAATATTTTTCATGAAATTACGTTCAAGAAGCTTACTTTGCATAATAAACTACTACGTATAGTGTATAGAGCTACACCATATAAATGAGTATTAGGTGTTCGAATGTGTAGGGGTTGAACAGTGAACAGTTGAACAGAAATCATTCACTGCAGGGTAGACTATCACCTTTGCTGGATTTTAAATACATTCTAAATCTTTCATTGAAGTAAAAAATTAATTAGAAGTTTCTAGCAGTTCTTTAACAGTTACCTTCTCCATGTATGCGATTCTCTGAATGTCCGTCTCTGAAAAACTCCAGGAGGATTTTTTTTCTTTGCTTCAATATTAACATATACATGAGTTACTACAAGATAAATGTGTAATACCTGATTTTGTGCTGTTCCTGTGCATCTCTGTTTTCCTTTGTGAGGCTTGAGCATAAAACCTAGATCTGTATCTTTTTGTTCTTGCAGTTTGCCACAAGAAAATTGAGCAGCTATAATTCAGTTTATTTTCTGTGTTCTGGTTTGATAGACAACATTTTATATTTGCATGGTCATTTCAAAAACTCTGAATAAAAAATGAACAGGATAGTGAGAGGAGAATGTTTATTTTAAAGAAATGCAGCTTGTAATATGGGTAGAATTTACAACACTGTTTTACAGCTTACCTTTAATAATAGTTCAGGAAACCATTTCTTGAAAGCATTTGAACTAGTGTTTTGCTCTTTGTTTTTAGTTAGTTTAGATAACATCGGACCTCTTTAGTTCTTAAGTGAAGTTATCTATACCAGGGATTGCATACCTATGATCTGGGTACTGAAGATGCCAGTTATAAAAACCAGTGCTTTGAGGTTTATGGTAGTTCATTCTGAATAAAGAACAGTGTGGAGTTTTGGTTTTTGTTTGTTTTCTGTGAAAGGAGAAACACTGCATAAGGACAAGTATATAAAAACATAAATACTCATACACTCATAACAGAACTTCTATGTTTCTGAGCCTCTCTTCACATAATGAAAGAGTGGTTGATAGAACAGTTTTCACATCATGAAGATCACATCCATAGAAGATAGGTGTGAGCCAAAATAGTGGGTGTCTGTACATTAGCACTCTGGGCCAGAGAAAGTCACTTTGAAAATGTTCTTCTGATCATCCCTGCTTACCAAACTTTATTTTACATTGTGGAGCACCTTCCAAGTGTGGAAATTGAATGTATTTTGGGGTGAAACTAAACCACAAGCTGTGCTTCAGAAGGAATTGCAGGCA
This sequence comes from Phaethornis superciliosus, assembly GCA_023637945.1. Taxonomy (NCBI): domain Eukaryota; kingdom Metazoa; phylum Chordata; class Aves; order Apodiformes; family Trochilidae; genus Phaethornis; species Phaethornis superciliosus. Next base: position 79,149,109 of record JAJQWJ010000003.1, on the reverse strand, counting down.
GTCTACTTCAGTTACTAATAGGTGTATAGTTAACAGAGCCAGCTGAAAGGTAGTCTGAAGTAAGATCTCCTGTGGTGGGTACACTGGAGACTTGGGTTGTCAACACCAGCTTTTTTGCTCTGTGTTATTTAGTGTGTTGCACTGAAGTCCTGTAGTCATTGTGAGGTTTTTTGTGGACCCTTCCTTAACTGCAAATTCAAATTTTTGTTTTGAACTTCATCCCTGAATGAGTCTATCTTGACTCTGTGAGTATTCCTTGGACTCATTAATTGAGTACTCCCTAATCTTGACTTGGCTTTCCTGTGCATTCAACTGCTGGATAGAGAAGCTGGTGCTGTAAGGATGGGGGTAAAAAGATTAAAGGGAGATGGAGTTTTCTGTTAGAAGGAAAAAAAAAAACAGTGAAGAAAATTGGCACTTCAGCCTGCCAGTGGATAAAAGGAGTAGTAATGGAGAAAAAAAAAAATTGGATAGCTCTGCACCATGCCTGCAGAAATTGAGAATGAAAGCAATTGCTTAAATACAATTTTGTAGTAAGGGGTGGAATTAAGAATCTGGCTTCAGTCCTCTATTCTGGGCACAAGTCAATGTCTCCACTAGAATTAAAGCAACATCAGCTGACTCTTTAGCCAAAGGCATATGGGCTTTCTAGAGCTGCGCTTCATTTAACAGCTTTATTGTGAAACAATTCAGAAAGCATATTCAAAGTAAAAACAGCACATCAACAACTTAAAATGTTCAAAGGCTGAAAGACTAAAACTGAGTAAAAATTCGGATTGATTTTCTTCGATCATAACCTTAATTCAAATCGTACATGTACACTAGAAAAGATAATATTTGATTTGATTTTGTCATCTGTAGTTTTGTAAATGCAATCTCATGTTCTGCTGAAGTTTTAGTATTAGATTGTGTATAATAACCATAATAAACATTGCCTGTAGAGCATTCCAGTGAAAAAAACAAAATGGAAACTGGCTCTTTGTGGGATGCAGAGGTGAAAGGGAAATAAAGATGGATTGTTGTTACTGGGAGAAATGCCCTAATGAGAGTGTTATCATACCAGAGAGGTAGAAATAGGCAAGCTTTTTGGTTTTTTTCTGTGGTCTTTAAAATGGGCAGGATGTATGACTTGGTTCATACTGTATGCAAACATGTAGCTTGTTCTTTTAAATGCTTTAAAATCATCTGTTGTAGTATTTATTACTAGCACCCTTAATAGTGAAGTCTTACAGGCAATCTGAGGTAGATTTGGTTTAAATTAGACATTGTATTAATAAGGTTTATGTAACATGCAGAACTAGTTCAAGAACTATTCAAGTTTTTAGTTGAATATTTTATTTGATTGACATCTTAGTTGGGTAGTACAATATGGACATAAATGCTAGTTGCATCCTAGTTACTACTTAGTTGTCTATAGCCTCCTCCAATTAAAGTGAGTTTCATGGGAGTCTTAACCTAACACCTTTTTTAAAAAACAAGTTTTAACAGTTATCAAGACTTCTGCTTTTTATGTGACACTGATGAGAGGCTTGTTCTCCATCTTATGGTAAAATGCTGAACAGGCATGAGACAAAGCAGATCCTAAAAAAAGGTGGTCTTTAGCTCTAGGAACTGTCAAAACCTGTAAAAATGTTGGTGTCCCTTTTGTATGTAATTTGCTGTAGGACTTCACAAAGAGGTCATCTAGTACTGATGTATTGCTGCCAAAGCCTCTTGATTCCAGAGATGTCTAAATTTGGATATCTAATATATTTTTAGTATCCCGACTACTCCATTAAAAAGAAAACCTGTTATAAAGCTATTCTCAACCAGTCAGTCCATTTGCCTCATGGTGCAGACAAGAGGCATCACAAGCAATGTTCTTGTGTTATGTTCTGATGGTCTGGAAATGCTTCTTGAACAAACTCATTTTTAGATGCTGTGAGGCTTTGAGGATATGGCTCTGCAGTGTATCTCCTTTTGCTCATCAGTTGTGCCTACTATCATCCTATTCATATTCTAATTTACAGTGGGTTCTTGAGGCACAGATGATTCACACCAGTTTGGTTCCATTGACTGACTGCACTTGATTCTGTAATGATACTGGCACAGGGCTGGAGTTCAACAGCTAAGTTGAGGCCCAAAATCCATCTTAGCTTGTAAACTATCATAAATTGCACCTTAAAAGTAGACTGTTACCAGCTTTCCAGGAATTTGAAGAATGCTATTTTCATCACATTTTCAGTTCTTTAATGCTCACAGCATCCCGTGAGATTGCATCAGGCTCACAGGCTTTTGCTCTGAAAAACACAGCCCTCAGAAATGGGTTTCATTTGAATGAGATGAAGGTCTAGCTCCAGCCCAAGAGTCAGCATATTAGTTGTGTTCCCCAGAAAAAAACTAAGCCAACAAACAAAAAACCAAACCAAAAACCAACCAAACAAAACACAAACAAAAAACCCACAAAACAAAAAAAAACCAACCCCAAACCACACAACAAACCTTTTTATTCCCCTATTGTTAAGTGGGAAGACATGATCATCATCATGACTATATACTTAGTTGCTTCATGGAGAATACAGATTAAGTCACCAAGTTTGTGTTTCATCTTAGAGTTCAGGGGACTTGCCATGAACTGAACTGTCTTGAAATTTGTAGCACTTTATTAATCTGCAGTACCCATGTTAAGGGGCTTGTCACCTCTACATGCAAGTTGAGAAATTTCTCCAAATTATCCAAAAGAGTAGAGAGCATTTCATCCTGATTTATTTATTCCTTGAAAAGTGTTTTATATGGTGGATATTCAAGTGTTTTTGACTCCTTTGATAAAGGTGTGTTATTTCTCACCATATTGTTCCATCCCTGATCTGGGGAATTGGTTTATGTAAAATAGTTTTATTTTCATATCACAGTTTGAAATAGCACAACTCACTGATCTGTGAAATACTTTTTGCTTCTATGTCTCCTCTAGATGTTTCACTAGAGAACCTCTTGGTATTAAAACGCACAAATGTATTCTTTTTTTAGATAAATTTGTCTCTGATATCTCAAAGGAACCTTATACACCTATATATTAATGAACTGTTTTTTGAAGGTTCTATACTTGATGGCCTAGCTGCCAAAGTGATACTGAGATTTCAAAAGTACTTTGGTGCCTTTAATATCGGGATGTGTGCATACCCTTACTGTGGTATGTCTGCAGGAACTGTGCCTGTGCACAGTTGCTTTACATGCTTCTGTCTTGGAGTGCCATACATCTGAGATATCTCTATCTCTCCTTTAAGGTAGTCGTCCAGAATGCAAGAGCTTTCAGTGAGCATATTTAGTATTTATATGTAACTTTTGGAGACTTTACTAGTGTGGGCATAAAGTTGCATTTGTGTGTATGTTCTACATCTACTGATGAACAATACCACTTGGACAACCATGGATACTGCAAGAAATGTATTGGTTTAACAAATATTTTATGGTGGTCTTGGCTCCCCTGGGAAAGGAAAGTTAACAGCAGTTCCAAATGTTATCTTTTGAGTAATAGGTACATGTAAGCAATTTGTTGCATCTTACGACTACGGTACCTGGAGATAAACAATGTGAAACATGTGCCTGGAAAATCCTTTGTCGGGGAGAAGCAGATAGGTTTTAGTTTTGGAAGTGGAAAATGAATTAAGATCATTGAAATTAGTACTGGGGAGGTTCTTTAATCTTACTAAATGGGCTATTTTTGTAACTAAGTAGTAGGCAGCTCCTTTACTAGAGAAGGAATATGGCAGAGAGAAATGGTCTATGCCTACTAGTGAGACTTATGTTCAGTTAGTGATTATCTGCAAGGGGAAAAATATTTTTTGCAAGAATTATAAAATCTCACTTGTCTGTGCTTCATAAAAGTACTTCTGAAGTGTCAAAAGTGGAAAGATGGCAGCTCAAGAATGAGGAAATGTGTAGGGTACTGATTCTGTGATACCCAGTGGGTAACTTTTCAGTTTTAAATTCCACTGAAATTTGGTAAGGGTCTTACAGCTTACTTTCAGGAATACATTTCAGTTTTGTAACGCAGATGAGAGGATTGTGCTCTCATGAAAAAAATTGGGATACATCACCTCTCTGTTTTCCTCCCAGGTCAGTATAGCTGTATTGTCAGTGTTTTTCACATTCAGCAGCAATCATTTAGCAGAGGGGGATTCTCAAAAGTCTGGATAAGCATTTTCATATCCTTAGAGCTGCAGTGTCTGGCTTTGGCTACTTCACCTGGCTCATCATTGCATTCTTTAGTAACTTGAACACTAACAAGCAGGAAGTATCTTAGATTATAATTGTGCACTGCATTCTTGAAATACAGTTGTAGATGTTTGAAAGGTAGTTCTTGCTCATCTGAAGACATTTGAGGAAGTGAAGGTTGAAATAATTGTGAGCAAGATAGTATCATGGAGCTTTTAAAGGTCAGGGTATTAAAGTTTTTGCACTGTTCATTAGCTGACCACAGACAGTATATTTCTTGTCCTGAAGGAAATAAATACATGCAGCTTTATATTTCCCCAGTTTGAACAAAGGAAACAGAACATGGTACTACAAATTCTACTTCCTTTCACTTCTGTTATGTTTTTAAAAGATAATGTCTGGCAATGGTTCCAAGTTTATAAGATCTAATATAGAAGACAACTGTTTCCAAAGAGCATCTATTAACATCAGACCAATATACATATCTCACTCTCCTTTACTCAGTCAGATAATACTGCCACAGTAAGATGATTATTATTTCTTCAGATAAAAAACAGTCCCTGTCTTTGGGAATACTGACTGACCATTAACTTATTTCTGTGTGATGTGTGTTTCTAGCATTCCAAGTGAAAGTAAGAGAAATTTCTGATTTTTCTAAGTGTCTGAAAAGAGATGCAGGATTTTGAAAGGAAATACCTTTTCATGTATTTTTAAAAAAAGGAAAAATAAAGATTTTGGCAGATAATAGTTTTGAACTACCTGGCAAGAATAATTAATTGAGATTTTTCCTGTAGCAGTCTAGTAAATGCAAAGTCTTAAACAAATTTTAGACATTCAAACACAGAAAAAAAATAATGGATATATCTCTTCCTGTTCTTTTACATTATAACCCCTAGATTATAATTTTCTAGGGTGGAAAGAAAGTAGATCAATTTTTATGTATTGTCACTATGAATCAAGAATAATGTAAATTTATGAGAACTGTTTGAATGTAACAGTATTCATACAAGATTGATTTGAAGATTGAAAAATAAAGCAGGTACAGACTGTACAGAACTAGAGAAGGAGCCTGCCTAGGGCAGGGAGCATAAATCCCTTTGGGTCTTACATCTACTCTTGTTGCTTTGCAAATGTTTTCTGAGCGGGTTGCTCCAGACAGGGTGCAGTTTCTGCAAGAGAATAAGCAAATGACATTTATCTACAGCTGAGCTGCTTAGAAACATACTGAGGTTACCAAAGAATAGTGAATTAGAAAATTAACTCTGAAGACTCTTAAGAAAGCAAAGAAGACAATTTTAGTTTTATGACCTGTGAAATTCTTGGTAGTTTAATTACTTGTTACAATCGGCTTGTACATCAGGAATTGAATGTATATGAAACATCTTTAGCTAGCTTTTAGTTTTCGTACTGCTTTAGAGGAAATTCCAGTAGCTCATTTCAAAAAGAGCATTAAACAAAGTGATTCTGAGTTGAATGTTTTACAATTATTAGCATATAGGAGATAAAATTAAAGAACATATAAGCAATGCACATGTACTTCAAAACAGTGCACTTGTGTTCAAAGAAGAAATTGGATAGATCTGCTCATGCTGTCCTACTGATTTCATGCAGTAGTTTAAGAGTCTAAATAAAACATTTTCCTGAAAAGAAATAATTCTGCTGTCTTTGGTTCACAAATACTTGAGTCTCCACATTGAACATATTTCAGCAGACAGTAATTTAACAATCGCTTCTTGGTGATTAAGAATTAGTTCTGGTCATGGATTTCTCAAAATGTTGATAGCTTGTACTTCATGAAAGTTTGTTAAAAGAGGATAAAGAACAACGATTGGGGAAATGGCTGTGCACCCTACAAGTGAAGTTACTAGTAAGCACAGAAACACAACTTCTTTAAACTGTCAAGAAAGAACACACTACACTCTCTATGGGAGTTTGATCTTTCAATACTGGAGATGTAATTTAGTATTTTGGACTACAGCAACCCATGGGAGTTGCTGTTTCCTTATTGGCAGTTCTGGATAACTTGACTTCCAGTCTTCATGCTTTAAGGCACATTAGGATCTTGCACTGCAGAAAAACTGAAAAAAATGTTTCTTCTTGAGTTTGTGTAAATCTGTGAAAAGCTGTTACTTCCACTGTGGAGTTGCATGGGGAACAATAAAAGAATGAAGATGTTGCCAAACCCTTAAATTGGAGGAGACAGAACAAAAAGGCATGAGTTGGTGTCATGTATACCCTTTGTATCTTGGTCTGTTGTGGGAGCTTGCAGTGGTTTTGGTTTTGACTCTTTTTTTCCTCAGAGTTGTTAGAAATTATAAGCAGTAAAGACATGATGTGTGCTTATGCCAGAAACCTAACTACTGATTTACACGATCTGTATACTGTGCTGCTGCTTCCACCTACTTCTCAGGTTTTCTGTTTTGAAATCATGATGACACCTCCTACCAAGAGAGGGGTGATGCGGTCATTGAATTCACCTTACTGCCTCAAGGGTCTTTGTCAGAACTGGTGTTCTGTGGGAAGGGCAGGTTGTGTGCCATTTGGTGCTGGAACTTATTAAATCTGGAAGTTCTGTTATTGTACCAGACTACTTGCTGGCCACATTGACAGGTGGAAAAATGTCAGGGTTTTTTATTTTGAAATTACAGATGGGTTTTGATTGTGGGAAGTTAGAAGTAAAGGTTGTAAGCTTGGCTGAGGCGGTTCATTGAGACTCAGTATTTAACTGTATTTGGGTGGAAATAAAGACAACATTACAACTTAAAAAAAAAAAAGGGAGGGGGGGTGTCAATGAACACCTTAGGGTATCACACTATCCTTGATAATTACTTTTATAATTAATATTCTTTAGCTTAGCTTTTTTAATAATGTGTGGGTTTGATGGGCTTGGCTTTTTAAGAGTATAGGTGTTAACTGTCATATTCCTTGGTTGTTGTGTATGGATTCACATGCACAATAAATGTGAAAGATCTCTTCTTTTGTTGGGATTTAAATAATCTTACTTTCTGCCACACTGAGAGGGAACACAACACTCTGAGGAAGAAGCATTGGCATAGCTACTCTGATGTGAAGCATGATGGTTTGTTTTCCATTCATATAACAGCTGGGCAATAATTCCCATGCATATTGAAGTACCATGACTCCAGAACATACCAAATATGATAGGAGTCCATCAAAAAAGTTGTAACATATAAATTCTTTCATGCTATTGTAAACGCTTTGTTCTTACTATCCTCACAACCAGTTAATATATCATCTCCTTCATCAACCAAAGAAATATACATTTCTTCAAATTACATATACTGTTTCATTTGATTTGGCTTATTTCAGTACTGATGAACAACCTATATACCATGCAGTATACATTTTGCTATATAAAAATTTCAAATGCCATAAAGCTGAGTTTGGAACTTTAATCATATGATATGCTAACCAAAAATATTCACTACGTATGTTAGCCAGTGTGCTTATCTTTGGTTTTTCAGAGCAATTGATTATGTGGAATTTAGAAAAGGACTAGTTTTCTCGCAGACAAACCGTAAGACTCAAGTCGATTTTTTTTTTTTTTTTTGAGTTGTTACAGAAATACTTTACAGACAACATACCTTGTGGCCTCCATCTGTGATACTATGTTCATTTCCTAAATTTATTTGTATCCCCCTTTGGTTATGTAGCCTATTTGTCCAGTTTGTTTTTTCAGGTAACAAAAAAAATTTGAGAACAAGAAAATTATCATAGTCCCAAAGCAAGAAAAATGTAACTGAAAAGCGTTTTGTCTTAATATGTGTATGTATATGCACATATGTGAATTACATGAATGTTTATTGAAGGCAGAGAATCACAGAATGTCTTTGGTTGGAAAGGACCTTTGAGATCATCCAGTCTGACGTTTGACCAATGCTGTAAGCTCACCGCTAAGCTCCCTAAGGACCAGATCCACATGCTGGTGAAATACCTCCAGGGATGGTGAATCCACCACTCCCTTCGGCAGACTGTTCCAATGTTTGACAACCCTTTCAGTGAAAAAATGTTTCCTAATACCCAGCCTAAACTTTCCTTAACATAGCTTGTATTCATTTTCTCTGGTCTTGTCACACGCCACAGAGGAGAAGAGGCTGTCTCCCTCCTTGCTCCAACCTCCCTTCAAGGTGCTTGGAGAGAGCTATAAGGTCTCTTCTCAGCCTCCCAGACTAAACAGCCCCAGCTCCCTCAGCCACTCCTCACAGGACTTGTGCTGTAGGCCCTTTGTGAGCCTTGTTGCCCTTTTCTGGACACGCTCCATCACTTCTGTGTCCTCCTTACAGTGAGGTGCCCAGAACTGAACGCAGTATTCAAGGTGCAGCTTCAGCAGTGCCCAGTGCAGGGGGCAGTCACCTCCCTATTCCTGCTGGCCACAGTGTTTCTAATACAAGCCAGGATGCCATTGGCCTTCTTGGGTGCAGACAGGTGCTGTATGCCCTAATGAGCCTGAGACCATAGCTACTTCAGTCAAATCAGGTTCCATTGACTACTCTGGACTGGTTTAGAGTTGGATACCTAGGGTTAAAGGGACCAAAGCTAAGAAGATATACCATAAGTTGATCCAGAACAAAGACATGCTAGAGACAAGATCAGGACCAAAGAAAAAAGATGTTGATTGCTCAGTATAACTTTAGAAGTAGAAAAGTATCTTCCAGCAGGGGCATTGCTGCTGTAACATTCACATAAGGGTTCTGAAAAAGAATAAAAACATAATACATGCTGCATAAGTGTTACCCAATGCTAAATATTTTCCACAACTTAAATCACAGATATAATACTTACTGATTTTTACTGTGCAAATCAATATAATCCCATTTTTTTAAGATCCTTGACTCTGTAAGCTGCTGCTGAAATAAAATGCAGTTTCAGTCTCACAGAAGAGGAAAACTTTGCTGCTGTGGTCTGAATACAGTACTTGGCTTGATTAACAAGCATGTCTTGACTAGGGAGATAAATAACTTAATGAGGCCCAGGGCTGGGGGTAAAATTCTTTCTTTTTATGGTTGCAAGCAGAGCACAACAGTGATTCATTAAGCAAAGCAGAATGAATTTGATTTTCCTTGTCCAGTGGCAGTGCTGTATAGTCCAGGGAGATCCAGAGGAGGAAATCTGTCATTCTGATGAATACTTTTTAAGGGCGTGGTGGGCGTAAGTGCTTAATATAGTTCATGTCATGGCTTGGAAGTGGCCAATCTATATATACAAGATAAAAATAGCATTGTTTAATACTGAAGCTAGTGCCACTGTGTTACATTATGAACTTTGCTTGCTTTATGCAGTGTGTACATGCCACTTCTAAAGGAGAGCGTTGGTAATAACAGTTCACCAGCATACCAAGTATTTTTTACTAGGTGGTGGATTCTGAGAATTTGCTAATGTGTTGATTATGTCTGCATTTGTTTAGGTAACTACTACTAAACTTCAGACTTTATATTTTCAAAATTTTATTTGCTTCAATTTGTCCTTATTAATCTGGACATGGATTTGGAGTAGTGTTGGTTGGTCTTTCGTAGATTGTGGAAGTGCTTCTGTAGTTCTTTCACAATCCAATTTTCTGGTATTAATGACCACATGGTATTTCTGTAAAGTGTATCTAATTATCTCAGTGAATTCCAGCTGGGCTCCATCATAATGGACCTATGGTCTTCACATCCTCCCTTCTGTAGATTGGATGGTGATACTGCCCAGCTGGAGGTTTTTTAGCATGCTGGCTACCTATAAGGTCTCTCTTTCCTGCCTCATGTAAATTGAGATCTTGTGATCTGGTTAACAGTTCTCCATGGCCACTTGTCATGGCTTGCTTTATAAATCAGTGTCTCTCTACAGAGGCTGTTAGTGCCTTCTTTAGGTTCTAGGTGTTGCTGTCTTGGCAACAGGTGGTGACAATCCTCTGAATGATTCTTCAGTCACACTTATGAGATCACCAATTGCATAGTTACCTCTCCCTGATTTCTTCTTCCCTCTCCTGCTCAGCTTTGACACTTTCAAGATACGATGTCCTTGCTAGGTAGCTAACTTTGAAATATCCTTCACTTGCAAAAGCTTCCATTAATCTTCCTTAATATAAACCTATCTTACTGGCAGAAGATACTTGGCAGATTTATTATGGCCAGGCCAGCTCTACCAAGTTTGGACAATTAACTCAATAAAACTGAGTGGTATTTTATGCAACCTATTACTCCAATGGTCTGATACACTAGGTATCACTTCTGTCTTTTGGTTTGTTGTGGAGTGGGTTTTTTTGGTTTTCTGGGGTTTTTGTTTGTTTTTTAAAATATATGTTTAGTCTAAAATGAGAAACCTTTTGTTTCAAGATCATCAAAAAGGGAAAGTAATTTGTGATGGCAACTGTTTATCTCCGTTTATGAAGCTGACTCCTTGTTTGAAGTAGGTAGGATTCAAGCTAAGGCTAATTTTCCCAGCATATTCAAGATTGTGTGAACAGTTAGTTTTCCTGAATGTTTGTCCCTCTTTTATTCAATGCCACCAGAAATTTTTTTCACATTTCCCCTTTACAGAGGTATAAAGTTGGTTAAGCTGTAATACTTATTTAGCAAAACGCAGTCGTGTGTTGTTTTCTCCAGGGCAAAAATAAAAGTCATACCTGAGCATTTAAGTTTGTTCCATAAGGAAAACTGATTGTACGAGTATGCTTTTTATTTTTAATTTTCTGTAGTACTACACTGTACTATCCATCCAAAACATTGTTTCAAGACCCAAAGAGTGTAGGTTCTAAAGTGTACTTTCACAGGCTATTTTTTATTCAGCTTTGCTGCTTTACCACTAGCATCCTTAAACATGTCATCTACTACAAATCAATAATTGAAATCATAACACATCTGGTTATGTGAGTATTTGGGCAGAAGGAAACCTTCTGCTGGTGTTTCTTTCAAGATTCTTTGAAGCTGACTCCTTTTTCTGAACTGATTATTCTAATGCATTGATCGCAATTGCCAAATGAAGTAAATGTTTGCTAAGATTTTTAGCAGCTTGTTTATCCTGTCCTCCTTTGCTGCTTCTTTCATGATTCTGCTGTATTTTACTCTTACTTGATTTCTCTGCCATTTGAAGTGGTCTGTGGTGCTTTTTTGGATCATGTGAAAAGCAATATCCTGAAAATACCTATGTTGGCATGTTGGCATGGTGGCAAGAGAGAGGAAATGTGAAACTGTTCCTGAAAGTAGAGAAGTTAATGTGAAAGCATTAGCCTTTATTTTAACTTGCTTTAGAAACTGAACTGTAGAGGTGAATGTCTCAAAAATCAATTTTCAGTCCGTTAAGTATGTCGTGTTCCCAGGTATGCTCTTCAGGCTTTTTTATTTGGATAATATGAATGTAATTGGAATTTTGTGGGGATATTGTAGGGGGGAGGTGTCAGTCATAACATTTTTATATGTTAAGAGGATGATTTTTGTGTGAAGATTTAAGTTCCAGTTGTTAATGAACTTTAGGAAGTAATGTTTTGAGGACACGTAATTCATATCGCAGGAGATAGAATTAATCATTAAGAAAGGTAGCATACTAATGAGTATACAACTAAAAAGTTAAATTTGTTCCTGAATTTTTGGGTTATTTGTTCCTCTTCCTACACAGACTTTGCTGGAATATGCAGAAAAGTGGAAAACATCAGAAGACCCTCTGCCTCTGTTAGAGGTCTATACAGTGGCTATCCGAAGTTATGTTAAAGCACGACCTTATCTTACCTCTGAGTGTGAAAATGTAGCCTTTGTGCTTGAACGTTTAGCACTGTGAGTATGATTTTTAGTTACTACAACTAACCTATACGGCATTAACTTTTCACTGTCTAAATATTTTCACAATTAATAGAAATTCTAAATAGGTTGGGAAGTACCTTGCTTCCTCATGATGATGCTGTATGTGTGAAAGAGGTCCCTGGTTGGAAATAGAGCAGTTCTGAGACGGACTTCTCTGATGTAGGACAAGCCAGCATGCCTGGCTTGAAACACTTTACTACTATTGGTTTGCATGCATTCGGAAAGTGCATCAATTTACACACATTTCAATGATTTTTTTTTTTAATTATTAGTGGGTTTAGTAGAGTTTGCCTTTTTAGATTCTGCAAGAGTGTTCCTATTATGTTTTCTTTAGATGTCCAAACAAACCAGACTTTTGTGGCTTTGGTATTTCAAACAATTAACTGCTTGGATAGTACAATTAAGCCTTGTAGTTTATACGTTTTAAAAGCCAGAACTTGTGTCAAATAATATTCCTATTTGCCTTCCAGAAGCTGTATCGAACTTCTGCTGTGTCTGCCTCTTGATTTACCTGAAAATAAATGGAAAGAATTCCAGGCTTTTGTACAGGTGAGTTTGTTTCATGAAATGAGGATTCAGTAGCTTTGAAGAATGGTTTGAAAATGTAGGAATATTAACTATAGAGTATGTATGTAGACTTGTTTCCTGATGGCTGATAAATATCAAGCCCTTCAGCTGGAAATTCTTTGTACTCTATAGTAATTGCTGTCAGCCATATCGCTTGTCTGCAGAAAAAAATGTTTAGATACTTAAAAGAAAGCTCATGTTTTAAAAGGTATTTGTCTATTAACACTGTCAGAAATGAAATAATATAATGTAAGACATTCTGTATAATTTATAGTTGTACACTTGGGATTTATTACAAGTGAAAGATTTATCACTACTGCAGGACTGTTAGATCTCTCAAAGGGCACTAGCAGGTTATGTATGAGAGCTTTCCTTTAAAGGAGGGTTACTTCTGTTAGTAACAAGTTCTGTTACTCAGTATTTATCAGAAATATTTAATGGGAGGTCCTGCCTACAGTTTGGAGAAAAAAACAAAAGTGAGGGTTAGGGAAAAGGAAGAAAAACAGTTATCCCAGTATTCTTCTTACATTAAATAATGTAAGAAGATATAAGAACTCTTTTAGAGTTGAGAGTGAATTTTGACGAGCAACTGCGTGATCTAAATCAGTTCTGAAGAGGTGTGTTTTGTGCAGGGAGGTTTCAGTACCCTTTAGAGCAGATGAAAAAGTAAAAGTAAGGAGATAGAGATGAGGCCTTCTTGATTTTTAGAACGAGTGTTAGTTGCACATTGGTATTCAAGTCATGGATTTTTCAAGGTATTTAATTTGCTCCCAAGCGTATGTGTTTTCAGAATCTACCCTGGTATCTAAATGCAGTAGAAATCATTTTAGTGGATTTTAAAACTCCAGCTTGCCTTCATCATAGTCACATAGAACCATGCATTGATGCCTTACAGCTTAAATCTTTTACCTTTAGAAGAATACTTTTCAGTGTCTCCAGTGCATAAAAATTGATCTGCTGAAGAGTCTGAAAAAAATCAGAGTTTGGGCAGCTGATTTCAGGCCAGTATGTGGAAGGGAAGATTTGCTCACCTGTTTAAAGGGGGAGCCTATTTCAGAACATAGTTTCAGAATCTGAAGATGGAGCCTTTTAATAAATCTCAAGGAAAGTTTGAGGTGCTCAGTCTCTTTGTTTCTCCACTTAAATCCTAAGTGACAGAGACAGAAATAAAGCCAATTTTAGGTGGTCATGGCCTGGCAGGGGAGTTGTACTCTATCTCTAGATGGCTCTTCCAAGCCCTAACATTCTGTGAATCTGTGGCTCTATGTAGACTGAATATTGGTTTGTTATACTTTTAAGTCTTTATCTGGTAAGGTCTGGTGGGTTTTGACATAAGGCATAAAGGAGTATAAAAGACACATTCCTAATTTTTTCTTAACAATACTTTGTTTTGTAAAATACTTCATCTAGGCAGCTCATAAAAACTTGATGGAAAATGGCAGCCGGGAACTTCATATTTTAACTACGCTTACAAAAGAGAAAGGAGTGTGGAAGAACCCAGTGTTGTGTAGTATTCTTTCCCAGGAACAGTTGGATCCAGATAAAGGTAAAATTGAAAACAACATTTGGGGTGAAATATACCTAATTTTTTGTAATATATTGAAATATGATGAAGATATATGGAAGTATTTGATTCTGTGATTTTGTTGAATGTAGTTTATGTGATAATTCATAAACTATCCAAATAAATAGACTTGTAGCATTATCTGAATTATTAAGATACTGTTCCTAGGAATATGGAAATAATTTAATGGTCGTATTTTGCATAAAATTTAATCATAGCAGCAGGTTTTGTGCTGTTTTCTTTATAAGCCGTGTGAAGGGAGATTACATATAGGCCATTTCACAATGGGGTAATCTCAGTACTGGTAGATGAAATTAATTTCACATAAACAAAAAATAAAGAATACTTTTTTTTTTTTTTTTTTCAAATGAGTATGACATCTACTCAGTTATGAAATGCAAGGAGGGCCATTACTGAAGATTCATTTAGACCAGGGTTCTGGGAAGGCCTAACAGCAGTTGCATGTGGAAGAGTGTATGATCACTAAAGGCATACAGTGATATTTTCCTGATATTTTTTTTCCCATTGTTAATGGTTTGCAGTTCAGAAATGGTTTCCTTGTGTTAATAGGTTGTATCTGATTTTTTTTTTTTTTTGAGTCTTTGTCTAATTGGTTTTAGAATCTGTATGAACCATCCCAAGCATCTGTGGCAGAGTTGTAGAGGTTTCACATCAAGTATTTCCTTTTACTGTCTGACTCCTTTCAGCCTGCTGCCTGCTTATTTTATGTGATATTCCCTATTAAAAAGTAAACTATCCCTGCATCTTTTAATGTGTGCATCTTTTCAGTAAGACATGATTTGTCAGACTGCTGTTACATCCCATCTTCCTTTTGTAGTGTCTTTATTCCATACCATCTTCTAGATTTATTGCGTTTTTACTTATATGGAAGACTAAATATTTATTCAGCAGTGAACATGCAGATGTACTGATTTTCCACTTCATTGGGCAAACCTTTAGTAATATTTCCTCGTGGTAGACTTTATCCTTGTCTGAGCATTGAACTACTGTTTTCTTCAAACTATCTGGTTTAGTCCTGGTTTCCCTCTTGAGACATGTACCTATTTCAGCATTAGGATTTCCCCCTAACACGCAGCCTGTTTTTTATATGTACAGTTAGGACTGCATTTTTTCCCCATGAAAATCACTTTGGAGTTTAATCAACATTTTAATTTTGTTACAGCATGTTGCAGAGTGCAGTCCACTTCAGCCTTTTACAGTTGGAATGTTTTTACTGTACTACTTTTATCAGCATGTTTTGTCACCTTGTTCTCTACCCTCCTTTTCCAAATATTTATAAAAATGCTGGACAGCAGAGGCCCTGGTACAGATCCTCAGGGAACCCACTGAGATTTCATTTTGTTTTTTTCTTTTAACGGATAATGAAACCACATAAATATCTTCTTTTTACTACCACTTTTACTTCTAAGTATCTTAGGGGTTCTGAGGGACTTTTTTAATGCCTTCAGGAAAGTAAATCGATCTCCTTTATTCATGTCATCATAATTCATCAGATAAGTTCAGTAAATGTATAATGTGGAGGGTGGTTGTATTTATTTATTTAACAAAAGTTGTGCTTACTCTTCTACAACACCTGCATTTTGCCACTTTTAATAATTTATTGGGCTTCTGATACATACATTGGATTAGTATGCAGTTCTCAGAGTCCCCTAGAGGACTCTCTCACTAACTTCCTATCTACACCATCTAGTCCTCTTAGCACCAACGTACTTCTAAGAAATGTTTAATATTTTACTTGCCTTATATTTGAAGTTTTTTAAGAACTCCCTCATGAATCTGGTTTTGATGACTGTTTTATCAGTGTTTTCCTGTAGAGTTTCTTGGTTTGTTTTACAGACATTCCAGGATTGCTTTTACTCTTGAAAAGTGCTTACTCAAGGATGCCCCTGCCTTGGGCTGCCTGACTCCTGTTAGAGTTATTACTTGTCTTGATGGCAGAAAATGCTCCTTAGCTTAAGTAGCACAATATTAAATGTAATGATAAAACATTATCCAAAAAAGCTTCCCCTTTTCAAAGTAGGGAAGGGAAGCAATGGTGCTGGTGATACACAGGGGGGAGAGAATTCTCAAGCCACCCATCAGCTTCTTACTTTCACTGACCCTTTATCTAATGGCCAGTTCTGTTAATGGCCATTAGTATCAGGGTGCTTGGTGCTTAGGACCTTGACTTTTTTTGTGTCTCATTTGCCTCTCCATCCAGGTAACAATGCAAACAGTACAAACCATTTTTCACATCTGTACCAGTAATTTTTGTGGGCTTGAGACTTGGTTATAAGAAAAACTTACTTTCAGGCAATTGGCTTCTTCCTTAATGTTACTGGGACTGATGCTGGCTCCAAGATGTAGTTTCTCAGAACACTTGTATGGAAGACCAGAAGATGCTGGGACACTGAAGAAATTTCATTCTCTCAAAAATAATTAGATCTTGCAGTTTTGCTCTTTCTGAGAGAGGGACACATGAAGGTACCTTCATCTTTTTGAATGAAAGAAGAGTTGTCAGTGGTTTCAAGGTATTTTCTTAGTGTAACTTCATTCTGTTCAACTTCAGGGTCCAGGTTGGCAGATTAGGTGATGTTTCCAACCGGGAAATTGTCAGTTAGTCTTTCATAATTTTCAGTTTTATACCATCTTCTCATTCATTCAGCCATCATGAACCATTTGGTTGGGGGTGGGGTGCCATCCTGTGGATATGTTTGGAGGGTTTTTTCCCCCTGTAGTATCAATGGCAAGATTGTTACACTACATACTCTTATTTTTGGTACTTAGCTGAAGAGCTGTTCTCTAGCTATTGGCATCTTCTTTTATACTGCAGTGTTTTGTGCAATCTTGTTCATTTGAAGGATATTTTAGTAATACCAAAACTCCACTGCCTGGAGAATTGTCTTTCTTGTCTGTAATCCAGCATTCCCTCTAGCCACCACTTGCCCTCTTTCAGTGGACAACTGCCACTGATAATTCTTCAACCTTGGCTCCAGTATAGCAACCTTTGGAATACTTGTAAACTTTGATTACAGGATTCTGGTTTTGTCCATAATGTTGCCTTTACCATTCACTATTTTGGAAGTTCACAAATATTTAAGTAGTTCTCTTGTTACACTGGGTGTTATCATTTGACAGACTTGATCATTTGGGTCTTTGACTAGTGGTTATTGTAAACATTTTATCTGTTGGATATGAAACAGCTACTTAAGATTGCAGGTGCTTTTCCGAGTATCACCCTCTTAAGCATTTGTTAATGTATTTTTTTCACTTCTTTCTTTGTTTTATTTTATTTCAGTTTTGGTAGTATTAACTATGACCTATTCAGAATAATTATAACCTGTTCAGAACCTTGAATATAACCAGGTATTGCTGAATTTTAGGTCAGTGGTTATCTCTCCCTGACAGACCTCTTTTGTTGACTCCAGAAGGTCAGTTTGCATCTACTATAGGGAGCACAACCAGGTTGTTGTGCTCTAATGTCAGAGAAAAAGACCCTTTTCAATTCCTCTATTTGAAAATTGTTCAAATTCAGGACATAGTGTGAGGGAAAAGTTCATTTCCTGTGATCATATGGCACAGCTCATTTGTTTTGATAAGTCAGACAAATGCAGGCTTACCTGAACTGGATTCTATTCTCTTGTTCATCTAGTTATGGGAATAGGTTGCATGGGTTCCACCTAAATGATGAGGAAGGACTCGCTTCCTAAGGTGTCAGGGAGACTTCTCTGAGTGGCATGTCATTAAGTCTGTTACTCCTGACTGCCTAGGGCACAGCTCAGTTTTCTGATTAATGTATATCTGTAAGAATTCATGGACTAAGGAGCTCAAAAAAAGCAGAGGGTGAATACTGCAATGTTTGAAGCACTGATGAGAACACCATGCCTGTCACTAATTCTTTGATGCTGGTAGGTATTACTGCATTTCTAGAAGATACTAATACAGTACTAAGATAGAAAACAGTAAGATGTATCTTGAACTGTACTGCAGGAACTGCATACATAGAGTATGTACAGATATAGATGTGTGTATGTGTGAGTGCATATGAGATCTTTTCATACTGGAAATATTTTCTGGCCACTCATCATCACCTGCTTGATGACAAATGCTGGCATTGTCCTGGATTTTTAGCCCATCTCTGATGACAAATGTTGGGAAACTTGGCTTAAGTTACCAAATTCTGTGCAACAGATGTCACCAAATAGGAGATTCTCTTCTTGAGAATTACTGTTGTAATGCTCTTACCCCATTTGAGTTGTTTCTGGGCAAAAGTTGTCTCTCTCCCTGCAAGTATAACATCAACATTATCATCTGGGGCTTTGGTTGGTCCTGTAATGCTAGTCTGTTTTGTATGGAAGACCAGCTTGGAAATAGGAATTTGGATCCTTGATGAGCTGAGGAATATATTTTTTTCTTATTCGTGACTGATGACTCCAAAGAGAATTTATTTACAGAAACTTAAGTTGTCAGCAGGGTCTTTGGATGTCATCTGTGGGCCTCCTAAGTGGGCATCTGGAGCTGGTAAAATTACTCATGGCTTCAGTTCCTGAGTGAAACGCCTTTTGAGTTTCTTCAGTCTGTTTGGTATTGTCATGAATCAGTGTACATTCATTTGAAGAATGTCCAGGCAGTCTTCAGCTCCCTCAGAGCAGTTCTGTGCTGAAAAAAGAGAGATCCTTCCCCCGGTTCTGCATATCTCGTTTTTTCTTGCTTCTGTCCCTTGCCTATGCCTTTATTCAACAGGACCCACAAGAATTATGTGGGTAGGTGTGCAACTTCTTGATTGAAATTCTGTTTCCTCAATGGTATTACATTTAAAAGTGTTCTCAGGAGCTGTAAGCTACTTGGTTGTTCATGTAAATTTTCTTCTTTTTCCATTTAAACCGGTTTTGTGTCTTTAAACAATGTCTATCAGATTTCAGCTGTTGTCTGTATAGCATCATGGACATCTTAGACTTGAGATCATTCAAAGTTACGTAAACTCATCAAGTTACAAGAATAGCAAAGTACTAATTCTTTCAAATATTTCAGAGATTCTTTATGAACACATTGGTAACATTCTTTGCCATGGAGCACCAATCAGCCAGTATTCATCAACCTCAAACAGTGGGAACAGTCACTGAATCAAAACAGAAAAATTTGGAAAGCTACCTTAGATATGAAGAAAAAAAAAATCTTATTCTCATTAAATTCAAGATGGCAGTATTAGCTGTGATAGCTGACCAGTCTGAAAGTAAATGGTTTACCTGCTTTAGCACTTGGCTGCTGTTTTGATACTGTTTTTCAGACCTGCAGCTACTTCAGATGTTCAGCTGCATGACTGCTTTTTTTTCTTGAGGCTGCATATGATGAGCAAGAAGTGCTTTTATTTGGAGAGAGAGGAATTTTCCATGTTTCTCTGCTTCATAGATTGGTTAGGGAAGAAAACCTTAGTTAAGATCATTTTTAATTCTTCAAATGATAGTCCATCTTTGGTCTTACCTGCCTCCTCCTGAATTACCAGAGAGTTTAATTTGAGATCATGACTGATTTTAGTATTGAATTGAAGCTAATCTGAATTCGTGATAACTCAAATTCGTTTCTTGAAGTTGGATAATCTGTCCGGCCTATTTTTGTCATGTGCCAAAGCCTGAAAGTGGAAGTATATCTTAAGTGGTCTGTTTTATGTGATAGCCTATGCAATGGTAAAAGACTCTACCACTGCACTTCAGCCTTCAGTTGCTGTTAGTGTGGCTTGTGCTTTTCAGCATGGACCTTCTTTTCCATCCTCAAGGTTCTCATTTTCTTGTAGTGATGGTGAAATCCATCAAAGCTGTCACTGTTATCTCCTTCACTGGCATTGAGGGTGAGTGGAGGAACTGTTTTGAGGAAAAGGATCTGAGATAACCCTGCAAAAACCAGGCTGCTGCTGCTTTTTAATCTGATTCTTATTATCCTTAGAGATTTAAGCCTGGATGTCAAGAATAAGTTCTTGAATTTTGCATCAGTTTAAATAGAGTAGTGAGAGACTTCTGAAATATTTCCCACCTCTTGAAAAGAGGTTCAAGCATACAGCCATCACTATTCAGCCAGCATGGAACTGTTTTCAGTAATCAAGCACCTGCCACCAGAAATCAAATGGTATCAGCAGCCTCACTTTTAAAAAAAAAAAAAAAAAAAGTATTTGCATCCCAGGTATATTCAAAGCAGCCACCTGGAACTTCTTTTACCCTTTCACCAGACAATATGCCATCGTAGAAGCATCCAGGATTGGTGCTGCATTCAGCAGAATTGTGCTGGGATGTTGTTTGCATGAAGGATTCTGAGACCCAGCTCCAGGTAAATATAAAAGCATCGAGTACAGTTCAGACTTGCTTACAGTGTGAACGCACATGTGGACTAACACTTGAAGATGGCTTAGAGGTTACTGACTGGTAACTGAAGTTCTTTGAGATGGATAGTCCACATGTACATTCACCTACTGCCTGCATCCTCCTTGGCCAGAGTGACATTGAGAAGAAATAAAGGTCTGTGGTAGATTAATCTCTTATCTACCCAAGAATTGGCGAAGGGTAGAGTTAGTGGGATTATGAGTGCTTTCAGTAGGGCAAAAATTCTTTGTTTTGTGCTCTACAAGTCCTCCAGTCAGCCAACACGTGACATACATGTGGACTGTCCACCATAGAGAACTTACTACTACAGAACTGTGCTTGCAGCTTATTCATGCTCTTGTGTGCTACTAATCTACAGATTATCTTTTCTCTTTTAATTTATGTATGGTATAAGCAATTACCTGTAATAAAAGTTCATAGTAGTTCTTATGGACTTGACATGCAGTCACTTGACAGTATGATCTGAGCCTCCAGCTATGAGATTCAAGTGAATAATGGGGAAACTGTGTCTAAAAGGTGAGATTCCAGTGTCTCCAAGTATTGCTAAAGTTAGTAGATTATAGCATCGTCTGTCAGATGTCATCTGCTCATCTTTTTTCTCTCACGTTCGTTTTGTAATGTTTAATGAGTGTTCTGCAATGTTTTATGAATTCTGTACACATAAGTTTGTGAATTTTAAGGAATGGTAGAGTGTTGCACAAAAATTACAATTCTTTGAATAATCATGATACTGGTACACTTTATTATTCTTGTTAAATATTTCAGGGTTTGTGCTTGTAGAGGTTAACTGACTTGTGCTGAAATAGCAGTATGCCTTAAAGCATTTTTAGGAAGCTGTATTCATTATCGTAAACTAACAATTTGTGTACAATAACTTTTAAAGTAGACATTGCACTATGAAATGTGTTTTGCAAATGTTAAAAAACCAAACCAAAACAAAACCAACAATAAAACAAAACCTTATGCTTAAGACTCTTCCCCAGCACAGACTTGCTTATTCAACCTCAGCACTGTTTTTTGTCTTAAAATGTTGTACGTAGTCCAGTTACAAAATAAATATAATTGAAATGTGTTTTGAATGAGAATTCAGATGTTAACTGTAATGATTATAATCACTTGGATTAGAATAAAGGCTTAATAGCTAATATGTAGCTCTGACCCCAAGGTCTTCCTATATCTTGTTGACAGGATAACAGAAAATGTTCTGTTGCTTATGCAAGGTAGGCTGGCTGAAGCAGTAAGCATGAAAGGGAGGGGATTACTGAGGTCTAGTAGACAGAACACAGTCTCTAAAATATTAAATGCAGTAATTATAATAAATCTGAGAGAAAGGTCTTGAGTTACCTGTATAGCTTAAAATCTAAGGTCTCACAGTATCTTGTTACAGAAATAAGCTAAAATGTCCCAATGTTACTCCAGGAAGACTAGCTGGCAGTAAAAGCTGTGGGTGAAAGGATTACTGGTACCTGGTAGGAGGAAGAGCAAGGCTAAAACTGTTTAATGTATTTAATCACTGGGTCATTTGTGGGTTGACAAGAGTATGAACTCTTTGTATAAGGCATTGGTAATGACATTAAAGGAACATTTATTGGGCTGCTTAAAAGGCAGATGTCCTCTAATAAAAACAAAAATTATCTACCAATTATCTGCTAGTGTGTTTCAGTTTTCACTTGTTCCTACATGAATAAATATCTGGTCATGTCTTCAGCAACATGAAGGGAGGAAGAAAGAGCTTGTATTTGACTAAATATTCTTACACATCAATGGCCCATGGTTGACCATTTGTAATAGTGCATGGGGATCCTGAACAAGTAACTAACAAGTTGGTTGAAGTGATCATTCAACCATGAATCTGAAAATGCATGAAAGATAATGATGGGGTCTAACAGGCCAGATTTCTGCAAAGGCAATATTTTCTGCCCTAAAGTTCTATGCCTTAAAATGATAAAGAAAACCATTGACCCAATTATGATTGAGAGATGGGCTTCTCAGTAATATCCTGGATAAGCAGCTAAAAGAAAATCATGAAATAAAATTAAAGACAGTCATGAATAAAAAACTAGACAGGATGGGAGGAAGCAAAGAATTAAATAAGATTATTTTTTTTTCTTTCAGTAAAGCTCATGTATGCTGTAATAATACTCCAAGTACAGGACAGAAAATTTATTTTACAGATGCTGAAATTACTTAATTATTCCATCAAGAACAGGTCAAGTCAAGAAAGTATAAATTAGGTGAATGGACATGATTCAAGTGAAAGTCAAGGCGAGTAAATCAAGAGGATTGTAACAAAAGTTTCAACTAAGATGTGTTAGCAACCCTGAGCATAGCAGAAGTCCAGAAAATTTCAGGAAGGGGTGATGAGAGTATTCGAGGGATGGAAAAAATATCATTTAGGCTCACGATTCTGCCCTGAAAATGATTTTCAAACTATACACAGTTAAATGTACACAAGTCAAGCCTCTTTTTTGTAGGAAACCTCTGGCTGAAAACCTTTCAAAGGCGTTTGACTGTGTTGTACAGCTGTGTAATACAAATATTGAACACGGATACAAAGAACTTCAGAGGTTTCTACAGCTGTCATGTTTATCCCTCTGTAGCAAGGTCTTTAAAAGGCAACTATGAGCAAAGGCATAACACAAACATATAAATAAGGATGTGGTAGGAGAGGCTTTGTATTTGTAATACTACAGAACTATACTTAAATGGTAACTAAATATTTTAATGCTTACATGCTTTCTCAATGTGTTTTGTGTGCAACTTTTTGCCAAAAATTAGAATGAATTAAAACCTGAAAATAAATAAATGTTTGTAGCCACCTATCCTTATAATAAACAAGTAAAGCATCTTGAAGACACTTCTAATCCATCTGTGCTTTGTACCTTTTGGATTTGTATATATTTTAGTGATTAACCATTAATTAGTAAATGCCATCTGTTAATTCCTGCTGTGAAACGTGTATGTAATACTTTGGCTTGTTTTTCTTTGAAGTGAATGAATTTTTAGTGTTTGAAGGCCCTATCCTGCTGGATATGCGTATTAAGCACCTCATGAAAACAAAGCAATTAACACAAGCTACTGCTCTGGCAAAACTGTGCTCTGACCATCCAGAAATCAGTGCAAAAGGCAATTTCAAGCAAACCTACCTGGTCTGTCTTTGTTCAGGATCACCAAATGAAAAGCTAATGGAAGAAGTAAGTAAAAAATTAAGTACTTTAAAAGATTTATTTCTTTATTAATAATAAAATCACTAATCATAGGCTGGTTTTCTGCAGGAAAGGGGTTTTTGGTTGTTTTAAAAAACATTCTCAAATATTTTTGGGTTTTGTTTTTTCATTTGAGTTCTTTTAAAACTGACTAATAATGACGCCATTAAAACATTTATGGAAGTGTAATATTACGTCACTAATAGGCATTTTCTGGCTCTGCCCCAACTTCATGGTTGATATTGTTTGAAGTACTTAAACTGCCTCAGATCCTGTGAGTAAAGTAAAGATAAAGTTTTTACCACTCTTATTATTTTAGCTATAACTTTTTGTGTAGTAAATAGAATGGGGACCTTTAAGTGCTACTCTCATCTCAGTTTAGAGGATGTGTGTAACCTTCTGTGATGCAAATGCCCTGGTAAAATTGAAGAGAACCAGATATTTGATCAGCTTTGAAATAAAATCTTTCATATTTAAACACAAAACTCTGAGAAGAGATGACAGCTTTGCTTTTCTTCATTCTTTCAGGTGACATCTTTATTTCCAACACTCCCCCCCCCCCCCAAGTTCTGTCTAAGCCTTTTTCCTTCTTTAAGAAAACCTAAATGCTATTTTTTTAACTGTCTGCATGTGTTTGCTGTCTTTTTATCTCTGTCATCTTTTTATCTCAATAACTACTAAGCACGTTGAAATTGATCTTAGAGGGATTAATCCTGTGCAATGATTATAGTTGGAAAAGTTTTGTGCTCCAGATATGGACTAAATTTTAAGATGACAGCTTCTCACTGGACAAGTTCTGATGCTCAGAAGGATCATATCAGTCTTGCCCTCCCAGCTCTGGCTGCTCTAGGTCCTTCCAGAACAGATCAGCAGGAGCTGTGACAGGGCTGTGCAATCTTGTGTTTGCTTGCTGAAAACTGTCAATAGAACTTGGAATTTGTGACCCTGAAACATGCTTCTCTCATTACCCAGCCCTACCACACTCCCAAAGCAGAATGAGCTCAATCAGTGAATGAACAGTGAATCCCTGGACAAAAGGAATGGGGTAGCCATGTTTCTTAGGATGCTGTAATGTACAGATACATACAGACAGAGTTATCACACAGAGTCCAATTCAGATATTTCCAAACCTTGGGTTGCTTAGCTTTGCAATTTCAGCTGCAGCACAGTTTGCAGTATTACTGACCATTCTGAAAAGCTCATCTGTTACTGGGAGAAGACAGATATGCTATTATTAACATGTCAAGGTGGACTTCTGAACTGAGGATAGTCACATTGTAATGTGAAACCAATAAGAAAATAGGAGGAAAAGTGGTAAATTGTAAAGCAATACAACTTGCTTTACAGAAATTTTGATATTCATTCCCAGTAGGCAGAAAAGTAGGATTTGAGCTCATTTTCAGCTTGGATTAGTCCAATAGGTTGCTTCAAAAAGGTAAAGAATTTAAATCTGCAGTAAGTGAAATGGTAGACTGACCAATTTGATAGCTGTACCTGTACAGACCTTTGCTGGAAGCTAGGTCCCTTAGGAGTTCTGAGAGCTTGGAAAAATATTTTTTAAAAATTAAAAATGCCTTTACTGTAAGTTCAATTTTCCATAGTCTTGCCTGAGCTTTTAACTCTTGGTCCCTCTCTGAGATGGGGCACTGATCAAAGGAGATCTTCAGTCAGAACTGGTATGACACGTTAATCCATCCTCTCTGAGGTCTTGACAAATGTATTTTTCTTTCAAATACGACTTTAAGGTTATAAAACCTCAAATGATGCCCAATGAAGGGTTATTAGCATGTTGACAAAGTATCAATTTAGATGTTAAAATTAGTTACTGTACTTTTTTAAACTAGTTTGATTGATGAACCAAATACCTGGATACCATGGTGCTGACCCAAGCAGTGCTGCCGCTTTGTCTGAAGTTTGGGTGCTTCTGTTTCTTGCTTTGTGTGCTTGTGTGATTTCTCAAGAGAGACTTCCAGCAGTGCTGTTGCAGTGGTCAAGTTGTTCAACTGCCAGTGTCAAAGAATAAATACCAGCATGTCCTGCCAGATGCACCAATAGATGTAATCAAATCAGTCTGCTAAGACTAAATTAGATGATAGATAACAAGTGTGCTGATTCAGTACTGATGCAAGTGTTTAGTACTGTTGGGTGGTTTTTCCTTTGTTTTGCTGCAAAACTTGTTGCTTCCATTGTTGCTTGAACAAACAGGCTTCAGAGACTGCAGTGTTCTTCTAGAAAAGCATTCAGTTGGTCTGCTTCTTACTGTACAGATTTCCTTTTTTTCTATTTTTAAAAAAATAATGGAACATTCCCAATAAGCTTCAGATTCATTCAGATTCTGCTATTGAATTAAAGCAGTAGTGACATCAGTAGCTAATAAACTGGGTTAGTGTTTTTGTGTTAGGCTGCAGTTCAGAGTTGTAAATCTGCATATTACAATTACCATATGTAAATAAATACAAATAATGCACATTAATTTTTCAGTGACTGGGACAGTCGGTATAAATCAGACTTATGCCTGAGAAACAAGCTTATATTCACTTTAACAAAACATGCTTTTTGGTGGCATAATCAGTTTTGACACTAAAAATGCACTGATTTGCTTTCAAGCTTCTTTGTATCTGATAGAGTTAAATATTTGATAAGTTCTAAATTACTGTCTTTCTGTAAGTATTAGATTACTAATAATACTTATTCTGTAAGGATTAGATTGCTATGTCTGAAAATGAAACCACTTCCTTAGTCTTGGTCTTGTGTTCTTTCCTTCTCTCTAGATTGCAGAAGTAGATTGCAAAGATGCTCTAGAAATGATCTGTAACCTAGAATCTGATGGAGATGAAAAAAGTGCTCTCATTTTATGTGCAGCATTTTTATCTCGCCAGCTGCAGCAAGGAGAGATGTACTGTGCCTGGTGAGTTTGAACATTCTTTTCTGTCTAGTGGAATAAAAATTAGTTTTGGGAAGATATAGCTGATAGCTTACCCAAAAGTTAATATTCATTAGCTGATAAAATCTATGAGCTAAACAGGAAGCAAATAAGGCTCTTGGAAAACTTTAAGAAAAAAAAAAACAAGTTTATCTTCCATAATGGGAATTTGAAGACTGCATGTATGATGAGGTATTTACAAATACCAGTATCTGATTAATAATTTTTTTTACAATAATCCTATACTGTACAGATAAGGAATGTGTTATCTACAAGCAGCTAGTCAGCATTGTGTCAACATGTAATGCATAAGTACTGTTCCCATCTGTCTTTATTTCATAACACAGTATTTATTTCTCTCACAAACTTCTAGAAAGCAAAGAGCTGAAATAATAAGCTAGGTGAAGATACTTGCTGTTTAGGGCTTGCTCTTATTAATGTGGGAACAAATAACTGGTCTTTGTTGGCAGATACTTGAGCTGTTAGGGTCTGAATTTCCAACTGCTAGCAGTTTGGTTGTACTTCCAAACCTGTACCATTCCTGAAGGATTTGCTTTGTTTGTGCACTTCCTTTGCATACACAGCAGCAAGAGAACATCTGCTAATGCAGGATTTTGCTTTAACAGATTCTGCTAAAGTTTTCGGGGTTACACCATTCCACAAGGTAGTAAACACTCTTGCCTATTTGCACCTAAAGAGGAATGAACTAATAAGTTAAAATAGATACCATAATACTGTTTGGCTTTTGGGGGCTAGTTTCTCTAAACAGCTAGATTCAGTTCTTAAAGCAAAGCAGAAATGTATCAAGAAATGAATATCAAGAAAATGTATCCACCACAGAGAAAAGCCATCCTTCTATAGCCAATAGTAATTACCATAAATTCAGAAGTGTGAACTTGTAGTCTGTGGAATGAAGAGTTAACTACTTTGCAAGGAGTTTTTTCAAGACCATGTTATGACTCTGTAAATTATGTAGCATAAATTGTGATAATTATGGGCTTTTTTTTTTCTTATCTGTCCTTCTGGCATTGAATCATTGTAATAATTTTGCAAATTAGATACTAATAATGTGGAGATGTGAATAAAAGCTTTTCTCTGTAAGATAAGGTGTGAAAAAAATTGGATTTTTCCTTTCCCAAAGACAAAATAGAAATTGTTCTCAACCTCATATTTCCTGTGATCAGATTAGTGGTTGCCTTGCTGGCCCTGAAATATTGTTCTCTTGTTCTAGGGAACTGACTCTTTTCTGGAGTAAGCTGCAGCAAAGGGTAGAGCCTTCTATTCAAGTTTATCTAGAGAGATGTCGACAACTTTCTGTGTTAACTAAGACCGTTTATCACATTTTCTTCCTGATTAAAGTAATTAATTCAGAGGTAAGGATACTCCTGAAAGAATATTTTTGATACTTTTAATGGAACTGTAATCAGGAAAATCTGTAAAAGCTGCCAAGACATCCTGTCTCTTTGTGTAGCATCAGCTTTGGGGCAATCCTGATTTGTTTTAGGAAAGGCCATAGCAGCTTCCTTCAGCAGGTAAACTGTTGATTCATTTTGAATCATTAAAGCTGTTTTGTTCCTTTGGAAAAAAAAAACACCACAAAATAAACAGAAGACCTGGATGATACAACTGAGATGGATGGAAAGCTAAAGATGAGGTTATAGTCTTCTCTTGTCCATGTCTTCTTAACAAGGTATTTTCTGTCAGAACATCCTAACATTCCTCTTCATTGATTTACGTATTTCAAATATTACAGAAAATGGAGAGGATAATCTTATGAGGAGATGAAATGAAGGCTGTGTCTTAATCTATAAGAAAATTACAGAAAGGTTTTTGGTTTTTTTTTTTTTTTGGAAAAAAACACAACCTTTGAATTGCCCCAAGAACGCGGTTTGTTTTGATAAATTAAATGCTTGCCTTTTGTGAACTTAGATTTGATGTTATATTAAAAACTGTTCATCCGTCTCAGCTAACCTTATAATCTAATTTTCCTGGTTTCCTCTCATTAGTACTTGCACTATTTAATGTTTATAGCTAAATTAGGCTCTTTAAAAACATTTAGTCAGGGGATTTCTTGTAACTCTATATATTAATTCTAAGAATGAACATTCCTTTTCTCTTTCTGCAGTGTTCTGGTATGGCTAATCGTGAGCTTCTAATCTTAAAGAAAACTTTTACAATAGATCTGAACTAAATTGGTGTTTGGGAGGGAATAAAAATAACTTTCACTTGTAGACTTGTAGTATTGACATCTGTCTGCTCCATGCCATACTGATTTTCCTCTAGTGAGTTGTGGATCATTTAATTCATGGCAGAAATTGGACGCCCTGTGTGTAGTAGACTTGTGCATTCATAAATTTGCTGGACTTTATTCTCCCATATACCACAACAACTCATAAAGGCAGCATAAAGAGACTGTATAATGGACATAAACATAATTTATGTTGCCTGAGGTTATAAATGAGAAAACAACACATGACCTTTGGAACACTTAAATGATGGAACATTTAACTACACTTTTTATTTTAACTTGGAATGAAGCCATGTGTTCAGTTGAGGTCAATTGATTTTGATGTTGCATAATCTTTAAAAATAAACCTTTTGTACCTGAAGTGATTTCCAAATTATGTATCTTTTTGAAGATGACATCCTTCTCTTACTTTAGCTGTGGCCCTCTTTGCCATTTGATTTCTACCCAGTGTTAACTTAAAGCTCCACAGAAGCTCATCTCAAATACTGTGGCACAAATAGCAGGCTTTATTTCATGGAAAAGGCTCAATATTAAATATAAACTGAACACCTCTAACAGAGTCCTAGAGTCCTCAAATTAGACAGAACATATATTTATATTTTGGTTGTGTGTAAACTTGCAGATTTTTTTGGTGGCATGAAGGCAAGTTGTGCAACTTAAGGAATGGCATCTAAAGATAAACCATTGTTTCTCAAAACAGTTGAGAAAACTGAAAAAAATATTAAGATGTTGTATCTCATTTACAAATATAAAGGATTATGATAAAGCTGACTTACTAAAATTAGTTTTACTTTACAGATTGATAGTGCTGGACTTGCAACCTGCATTGAACTGTGTGTGAAAGCACTGCGCTTGGAATCCGGTGAAAATACAGATGTCAAGATATCTATTTGCAAGACTATCTCCTGCTTGCTTCCTGATGATTTGGAGGTTAAACGTGCTTGTCAGCTGAGTGAGTTTCTTCTCGAACCCACTGTAGATGCATATTATGCTGTTGAAATGCTATACAACCAGCCTGACCAGAAGTATGATGAAGAGAATCTTCCAATACCGAATTCCTTGCGCTGTGAGCTCTTACTTGTACTGAAGACTCAGTGGCCTTTTGATCCAGAGTTCTGGGACTGGAAAACTCTCAAGCGTCAGTGCCTGGCACTGATGGGAGAGGAGGCATCCATCGTGTCATCAATAGATGAACTCAATGATAGTGAAGTCTATGAGAAAGTGGAGGGTTGCCAAGAAGATACTAAAGAAACTTCTATGAATGGGCTTGCTGGCACTTTTGATGAAGCTTCAAGCCTTCTTAAAGACATTGGAGATGAAAAGCAGAAAAAGAAAGAAATTAAAAAACTGAGAGAGAGGGGGTTCATATCAGCTAGATTTCGGAACTGGCAAGCTTATATGCAGTATTGTGTTTTATGTGACAAAGAGTTCCTAGGTCATAGAATAGTTAGACATGCACAAAAACATTATAAAGATGGGATTTACAGTTGCCCTATTTGTGCCCAGAATTTTAATTCTAAAGAAAACTTTGTTCCTCATGTAACTTTGCATGTTAAAAAATCCAGCAAGGAGAGATTGGCTGCTATGAAGCCACTGAGAAGACTGGGAAGACCTCCTAAAATAGCAGCTGCCAATGAGAATCAGAAGAATGATTCTGTATCCAAACAGGAGCAGCGACCCATTAAGAAGAACAGCCTCTATTCAACAGACTTCATTGTATTTAATGACAATGATGGCTCAGATGATGAAAATGATGACAAAGATAAACCTTACATACCAGAGATAGTTCCAGTTCAAAAGCCCCTGCCCGTTAATGAGTTTACCTGTCCTGTAACGTTTTGTAAGAAAGGCTTTAAATATTTTAAAAATCTAATAGCACATGCAAAGGGGCATAAAGACAATGAAGAAGCTAAACGTTTTCTTGAAATGCAAAGCAAAAAAGTGATTTGCCAGTACTGTAGGCGCCATTTCGTAAGTGTTACTCACCTGAATGACCATTTACAAATGCACTGTGGCAGCAAGCCTTATATCTGCATACAGATGAAATGTAAGGCTGGTTTTAACAGTTACGCTGAACTGCTGACACATAGGAAAGAGCATCAAGTCTTCAGGGCAAAGTGTATGTTTCCTAAATGTGGTAGAGTGTTTTCTGAAGCCTATTTACTCTATGATCATGAAGCACAACACTATAATACCTACACCTGCAAAGTCACAGGCTGCGGGAAGGTGTACCGGTCTCATAACGAACTGGAAAAGCATGTTGAGGATCACAGCAAGGAGCCTGAAAAAGTGCAGCAGGCTGAAAGCCAGACTAATCAATCTGATCTTACTCAACCTTCTAATGCTAATGAAAATACCAATGGAGTTGCTGTTAAGGAGGAACTGACATCTCCTCTGGCTGATAACCAAAGTAGTCTTACTGAAGGAGAAAACGTTATCTGGAATCAAATCAAAGCAGAACCAGTAGGGAATGAAAGTGTGAATGCATCAGTGAGTGTACTGCAGCAAAGTGATTCCTTGCTTGATGCTGGTTCAGAGCAGTCTCCTAAAGGTTCAGTGAAGGCAGAAGAAGCAATTCCAGCAAGTGGTGTTAAGGTGTCTCCTGTTAGCCAGAAGATTCAAGATAATTTTGTAAAAAAAGATAAATCAGATGCTACTGCCAGTAAAGTAGAAACCTCTAAACCTGAAGCCCAGCAGCTGTGCTCATCGATTGACTCTTGTCTTCCAGTTTTTCAAGAGAAAAAGGAAGAAGACTGTCTCAGTCAGACTCAGAATATTCAAAATATTTCTGTGACCTCAGACACACTAAAACCAGAAGCCCATGAAACAAAAACCTTAGAAAGACAAGTGAGCATTGTCAATCCATTCAACATGCAGAATCAGACAGGATATCGAAACAGTGTACCCATTTCCAAACTTGAAATTGAAGACAGTATTAAGGCAGCAGCCAATCTATATAACCTGCCTTTAAAAACTTTAGAAAGTATTACATTTATTCCTCCACAGCCTAACATAAATAGCTCTTTAGCTCCAGCTATGTCACCAGCAGCCCCCATTCAGAAATTTAACTGTCAGGTGGAGGGGTGTACTCGAACGTACAACTCATCACAGAGCATTGGCAAACATATGAAGGCAGCTCACCCTGACCAGTATGCTGCTTTTAAAATGCAGCGTAAAAATAAGAAACCACGCAAATCCAGCAACCTGCAAAATGTGACAAACGATGGGAAGATTATTTATCTTATGCCATCTCAAGTGGGCAATCCCAGTGGTGCTGCTTTTACTGCACAAAACAAACCTAATCTGAATCCCACCTGTTCCAGCCAAGTGCAACATGTCACAAGTACACTTTTTCCAACTCACCTTGAAAATTTGGCCAGTCCTATGTTGCCTGTAGTGGAAAGTGTCATAAATCCAAGTTTGTCTACTCGTATTAAAAGTGAGCCTGAAAGTGTGTTATGTTCACAAGTGGAAAATCTGTCTGGTGCAACCTTACCTTCCCAGTTGGACGATCTGGCAAAAACAGTTATGCCTCTGAATATCGATGGTGGTTCAGATCCTTTTCTTCCCTTGCCTGCAGAAAATGGTCCGATGTCTCTTTTCCCTTCATCAGCAGAGAATCCTCCAAATTCAGTCTTCTCACAACTGGAAAATAACACAAATAACTTTTCATCACAACTAGAAGGAAGCTCTAGTTCTGCTTTCCCAAAAGAGGAGACTGTTGATCAAATATTTCCCTCAAGATTGACTAGTGAAAATAACTTCAATGAAACTAACTCTCAACATCCAGCTTCAGAAAAGGTGAAAAAAGATTGTAGCCGGGGCCCAAATGGGAAAGAAAGGAAGCCAAAACATAACAAGAGGGCAAAGTGGCCAGCAATAATTAGGGATGGCAAATTCATCTGCAGCAGGTGCTTCAGAGTTTTCACTAATCCTAGATCACTAGGTGGTCACTTATCTAAGAGGTCTTACTGTAAGCCCCTTGATGGATCAGAAATTTCTCCAGAGGCTCTGCAGGCTAATGGACAGTCCTTGCTTGCCAGCATGATTCTTTCCTCAAATTCATTAAACTTGCAGCAGCCCCAGGAGTCTGCCTTCAATCCAGAGACGTGTTTCAAAGATCCAGCATTCCTCCAGTTACTCGCGGCTGAAAACCGTCCCACAGCTTTACTACAGACTATGTTTCCACGGGCCAACGTGGCTACCTTCAATACTGGTGGGAATGAGGAAGGAAATCAAATTATGAAACAAGCCTTGGAAACCGCAGGCATCCCAAGTACCTTTGATAACACAGAAGTACTCCCACACGTAGTTACAACAAGTTGTGTCACTGGTACGACTCCGATAAATCCCCCGGTTCTCCCCAGCTCAGCCGCGTCCCCTCTGCTGCCAGCAGTCTGCAACCCCATTGCTCTGCTGACAGACCAAACCAGGACCCTCAGTGTCAAAATTCCTCCTGTAAACGAATGCAAGAGTTTGCCTGGTTTTGCAGCTGAGGACTTAATGCTAAAGACTGTTGAAAATGGCTTATGTCCCAGCTCGTTTGCTACTACTGTCCCGGCAGCACCACAAAACTTTGCAGGGAACAGTTCACGAGTTTCAGTTATAAGTAGTCCCAAGAATTCGGGATCAAGCAACTTGAATAAGAAGGGAACCAGTGCATCGAAGAGGAAGAGAAAAGCAACTACGCCCATGCTTTCACCCAGTACATCACAGAAAGTAGCAGTAAATAATACAGCAACTATGGGACTTCTAACCAAAAGCACTGAAGGAAATGTGCAAATACAGGGAGAAAATTTTCAGTCCAACTTGCTGGCAAATTGTGGCCCTCAAGCGGTGATGGAAAATCTCACACAGAAACTGAGTAATGTTGACAATCAGTTATTCGTGGCCAGTATCAAAGAGAACTTCAAAACAAATCTTGAGGCCCATACATCATTACCCCCTTTAACAGTAAAAACTGAAAATGGGGATTCCCAAATGATGGCTGTAAATTCTTGTGGGCAAGCAAATTTGGAGGAACAGGTTCCAGAAGACAATGTTATGCAGAACTTTGAAAAAACCCTGGAAATAATTAAAACGGCTATGAATTCACAGATACTTGAGGTGAAAACTGAAGTTCAGGATACCATTGCTCCTTCAGGACAGAACTTGCAAATAAATAATAATGCACAGACTTCCTTGGGAACTTCTGCCCATGCTGCAAAACTGCCTGCTCCCACACAGTTTGCTGTGCACATGGGGAATGTCACTGCTGCAAAGAGTAGCTCTGCTCAGCCTGAGACATCTCAGAAGGATGATATCCAAATGTTGGAAATTTTGGAGCGCTTGCAAAAACTGAAACTAGAGGATGATTCACCCATTCAGGTCTCTGAGACTGTTTCCCAATGTCTTCCAGCAGATATGCTAGCACCAGCAGTTCCTGTTGTACCAACTGAAAATAAACCCCTCATCCAAATATCTTCAGAAGCAAGTAACATTCAGTTTAGTGATAAAGTTAATAAGCCTTTTGTATGTCAGAATCCAGGCTGCAATTACAGTGCCATGACAAAAGACGCTTTATTTAAGCACTATGGCAAGATTCATCAGTACACGGCAGAAATGATACTAGAAATTAAAAAGCATCAACTGAAGTATGCCCCATTCAAATGTGTTGTAGCTACCTGTCCAAAAACATTCACAAGAAACTCAAATCTTCGAGCACACTGTCAGCTTGTACATCATTTTACAACAGAGGAGATGGTAAAATTAAAAATTAAAAGACCTTATGGCAGAAGATCTCAAAATGAAACTGTAAACACAGCCCCACAACCTGTTGAAATAAAAACTTTGCAGACAGTAATAATAGAAAACAAAACTGTGGTGCCTCCATTAGTCAAAGAGCCTCAGATAAAGGAAGTTGTAGAGCCTGTAAAAGTCTTGGAAAAGCTTCTACCAGAAAATAATATTCCTGAAAGCCTGGAAAAACCTCCAGAAGTCATTTCTGTTCTGCTAGAGCAGCCTAACGAAGCCTCTTTTGCTAGTACAGAGGAAGAAGCCAAAGCACACGAAGTTAGAAGGTACAGGAAAGAAAAGGAGGAGAAAAAACGTAGGAAGCCTGTGACAAAATCTCTGGAATTCCCCACTAGATACAGCCCCTACAGACCGTACCGATGTGTCCATCAGGGCTGCTTCGCAGCTTTTACAATACAGCAAAACCTAATCCTTCATTACCAAGCTGTGCACAAATCAGACCTCCCTGCCTTCTCTGCCGAAGTAGAGGAGGAGATTGAGCCAGGCAAAGAGGAACGTGAGGAGGTGGAAGCCAAACCCACTGCCAGAGAGTTCAGGTGTGAAGTGAGTGACTGCTCTCGGATCTTCCAGGAAGTTACCAGCTTGATACAACATTACATGAAGCTCCATGGCATGACGGCAGAGCAAATTGGAAACATTAAATCAGCTCCAGAGGCAGGAAGGTTTTCTTGTGATCAGTCTCAATGTAAGTCCTCGTTTACAACATATCTTAACTACGTTGTACATCTTGAGGCAGATCATGGTGTTAAAATAAGGCCAAACAAAGTAGAAGATGATGGCGTGTTCAAGTGTGACTGTGAAGGCTGCGACCGTATTTATGCTACTAGGTCTAACCTCTTGAGGCATATTTTTAACAAACATAATGACAAGCATAAAGATCATCTAATACGGCCCAGGAGACTGACACCAGGTCAGGAAAACATTTCAAGCAAAGCAAATCAGGAGAAACCATTGAAGTCCAAACAGAGAGGATTAAAAAACAGATCTGGAAAAGAAGGTAGCAGACTGTCAGGGAAAGCAAAACGGAAGAAAAACATGAACTTAGAAAACAATAACTCCAAAGAAATCGAAGTGCAAGAAAATAAGGCTTATTCACTGAAACGTGGCAAGCATGTGTATTTAATAAAGGCAAGAAATGATGCCTTATCAGAGTGTACGAGCAGGTTCATAACTCAGTATCCATGTATGATAAAGGGATGTTCCTCCGTAGTTACAAGCGAAAGTAACATAATAAGACATTACAAATGTCACAAGCTGTCCAAAGCATTTACCTCCCAACACAGAAATCTTCTTATTGTCTCTAAAACGCACGCTGTCCCACAAGTAAAGGAAGCCTCTTGTGAGCAAGAAGAGACTGATAAAAAAAGTGACGTGAAAGAGCCTGAACCGAGTTTGATAGTGAGCAATAATGATTCAAGCACATCTACGTTACCGCAAAAGGAGACTGAAAAAGGCGAGAAGGATGAGGTGGATGAACTGACAGAACTATTTATTACTAAACTGATTAACGAGGATTGTTCAAGTGCTGAAAACCAAGCAAAAATCTCTTCCAGTGTAAATAATGATTTGCAGGAGACCGACTCCTCGGAAAAGCAAAAAACAAACAACTTAAAAAGAGCAAACAAAGAAAAAAATGTAGCTCAGAATAAGAGGCGGAAACCCGAAAAAACTGAGGGAGTGCTGCCTGCTGATGTGAGCAGCGTGCACAGGGAAGAGGAGACTGCAGTTGCCATTCAGACAGCTGAAGAGCAACCTGCAGCTTTTGACTGGAGCTCATTTAAACCCATGGGGTTTGAAGTGTCATTCCTCAAGTTCCTGGAAGAATCCGCGGTGAAGCAAAAGAAAAACACTGAAAGGGACCACCATAGCAGCGGAACCAAAAAAGGATCCCATTCGAACTCACGGAAATCCAACGAGAAGACCTCTGTAGCCAGTAATAATGTCACTTGGTCATGTTCTGAAACAGAAACCCTTGTACCGTTTGCCAACCCATCACAGCTTCCATGTGGTGATAATGTAAAGATAGTTTTGGACAAGACTCTTAAAGACTGCACTGAGCGTGTGTTGAAGCAGCTCCAGGAAATGAAACCTGTTGTCAATTTGAGAAAATTTGAAGGACGTTGGGAGGATAATCCAGAGGTTAAAGCTGCAAAAGTAGTTGTTATTGGTACTAACTAAGGGGAGTCAAATTACTGAAAAACTGTTTAACCACAACCTGTAATAGCATTTATTTTTAATAGGAAGCCATCAAGCATGCTAGTAACTGTGGAGCTCTTTTATTTTGAAGTGATTTAATCTAGCAAAAAACATGACATGAGTCATGTAAATTTCTTATTTGTTTTTATCCCTATGGGACTTGAAGAACAGAGTAATTGCTTCAGTTTTGTAAATACTTGATTGAAACCTCAACTTTCTATCAGATTGTCCTTTCCATGAGCTAAATCTTTGTGAGTTGTCTGTGATTGGTATCTTTCACCAGGTCACCGCTCATGTATAACAGTACTCTTTATTTGTAGATACATCTTTTTTGTATATATTTATTATTGTAAATCATTTTGCTGCCACCAGCAGTCTGTAAGTCTAAACTATTAAATGACACATTTATATTCGGAATTTTAATTTGTAACTAAGTGAACAAGTTTTTAAAACTGTCCTTTAGTCATTTTAAATTAAGAACTTTTGAACTAAAACTAACTAAGTCTGTCATATCCAGTTTATTTTGCATAAAGCATTTATTTACAGGAGAGGAGCTGGATAAGATCACATTTCATAGTCTAAACATACTGACAAACTCATTTTTTTGTAAACTTTAACATCCGGTATCTATGGATGATACTCATATGTAGTTAACTCATAAATATAATAGTTTTCTTATAGCTACATTTTTCATTGCTTTTAATTGGATACAAAGCATTTATGATTCCATAATAGAAATGGAAATGTGAATAAAAATAGTTTGCTACATTGGAGATTTAAAATAATATTTGGTATTAAAGAATCCGTTGTGAATGTGATAGAAAATTAGTAGTGTGGAGCAGTGTATATATTTGAGGTGGTGATTTGTGAAGTAGCCCAGTATTGCCTTAAATAAAATCACATTTCATTTCTTGTTTTATACATGTGATCTTACAAAGGTTATTTTTGTTTCTGTAACTTAGATTGGTGTATAGTTTAATTTTTGTTAAAAAAACAAAACTAAACAAAAAACTTCAGAAACCGTTTTTGTAAATAGTGGGTTTATAAAACAGATGGTTTATTTTGATAATACCAGTTTGGTATCTATCTATAAAATACATGAGTCCTTATGCCATACCATTAAAAACTGAATAAACAAGGCACTTTCTGAAAGGGAAGTGAGATTGTGATCTTGCAGATACAAGGTGGTTGTGCTCTGTTGATGGCATAGGCTCTCTCCATGCTCTTCTGCCTCCTGCTGACTGTTCCTGGTAGCACTCTCACCACCTCCCTCTTTTCCACACTGGAATTAGCCTCAGAAGTGGTGCTGCTTGTAGTGCCCAGGACTGAAGTGATTTCTCTGTATGCTGCTAACTGAACTGACAGGTATCCAGCTTGCTGAGTAACCCAAAGCACGAAGGTGTTGGGGGAGCTGTCAGTACCCAGGAACTTCCTCTGTTGGTTTTCATGCATGGTGATGCTTAGCTCGGATGTGGCAAGCCAGCTGGATTGAGTGGTACCAAAAATTCTTCTTGGATTATTCTCATTACTGGATGTGACCTACCTTCAGTAACATGAAATAGTTTTTATCCTGGGAGAGATTGGGTTGATTTCTTTTTCAATAAACTTGTCTTGGCCATGTAAAGCTTTGCATTAAATGCTACACTTGATTGCTCTTAAGCTCTTCACTTGGAATCTTTGACAGTTTACTTGGATATCAGTGCAGAGGGCACATTCCTGGAACCAAATGAAGTGACTTGTGAGAGCGAGGATTAGATAGAAGAAAGTGGAAAGGCAATAGTGTTTCAGCTTGGGTGTAGCCCTTGGTTTTCCTGTCTGGTGCTAAATTGCATGCTGCCTGGAAAGCCCGTGCTTCCATATGAACAGAGCCCCTTCTCTGGTTTTTGATCCCTCTTGAGTGACTATAAACTGATAATTCTGCCAAGTGAGTAAATCAAAGGTGCTGAGAATAATAAAACCATTTTAACTGTAGGAGAGACCATTATAATGAGCTTGTGATGCCACCTTGTACCTACCAGAGGCCTCCCTTGATGGAGTTGCTGTGAGGTGCCAGCTATGGTGATTGTAGAGGGGATTTTTTGCAGGGGAGAAGAGGGCAGAGAACCTCTCTGAAGAGGATCCACAAAGCCCGCCTGAAATCTCTTGTTTTCAGATGTACCCGACCACTGCAGTCATTGCCAACAGACCTCACAGCTGTTAATTTGTAGAAAAATTCTGTGTTGTGGAAGCTAAATGATTTCAACATTGACATTGCCAATGAGAGTTACTGTATCATTTGTAGTTTTTAAAACTGGCATACAACTACTTAGCTACATGGTGCTATTCTAAAATGCTATGAGAAAAAAAAAAAAAACCAAACCAAGCAAACAGTATCGTAAATATCCAGGAAATAATTTCTGGTTTGGATGTGAATGTAGGGTCTGAATTTCTGAAAATTAAATTTTTAATATTATCTCATTCATACCCCAGTTAATCCAATTGAGTAGGTGCTCTACCAGTATAGTCGGTGTCCTCCATGTTACACTTGCTTTTAGGTGGGTACTGGCAGCTTGTCCAACAGGTAATCTGCTATGGTATTTTTTTTCCTTATTTAAAAAAAAAAAAAGAAAAAGTATTTTAACCTTAAAGTGGGGGACTGAAGGGCAGGTCTGATTGTCATGGACTGCAGAGGGCACTGATTTGGGAAAGCCACCCACAAGAGTCCCTGAGGAAAGAAAATTTTTTTGTTTTTTTCATTTTAAAAAATTATTTTTAGTGATGTATAAGACCTACTGTAGCTGTTGCAGCTTGTCTAAGATGAGAGCTGTACCCCTGCCCTTGGGGCTGCTGAAGAGGATGGGCAAGGTGGTGGGGGTGGTTGAGGTCAGGGTGGCCAAGCTCAGCTCATGGGGTGCCCTGATATGGCAGGTGCTGTCAGCCCCTGCTCCACTCCCTGGTCCCTCTCTTGTTTTCTGCCTTCTCTTTCTCTTTCCTTCTCTGTGTCTCTGTCTTCCAGGGCTGTCTCCCATGAACTGTGGTTTATTTGAGAAAAAATGCCTCCTTGACACCATCGGGAATGGGCTCTCTGTAACAGTAGTTGTTGCAGATAGGGAGGCAACCCCATCAAGGAGTCTGAGCACAGGCTGTTTTGTGATTGAAAGACATCTTTAAGCCAGCAGTCAGCCTCTCTTGTGGCTAAGTATGTTTATAAAGAAATCCTATCTTGTCTGACTCCTAAATCAGTGTAAATGAGAGCAGTGGGTTTGTTTTGGGGGGGTCATTCTCAGCAGTTGGGGGGACAGCTCGTCCTAGAGTGTTGTGGCATGTCCTGTCTATGGCATTTGGACAGGGAGAGAGCAATGCTTTTGAAATTTACCTCTGGAAACAGAGGGAAGGTGGTTGGCTATACTCATGCAATTAGTTTCTGTGCCAAAGATTTAGTATGGCTGGGGCTCCCACCTGCATGGGCCTACTGCCCTGAGGCCTAGGCCACCAGGGCTGGAGAAGCTCCCTGAAGCAGGAGTTTTGGGGCAGCAGCTCCTGCTATTGCCCTGCTTCCTTCCGTGACGTTTTTTACAAACCTCGTCTGTCACAAGGCAAGGACATTACTTGGATTTTTAAGAAAATGAGGATCTGTCTAAGGTTTGGATCTTTTAATGTTTGCAGAGATGTTTTGAAATAGGGATGAGGTAAATATTTTTGTATGAAAGTGCATGGAGTGGTTTGTGGTTTTCCATTAGAGTATGGGCTCAGGTCAGCTTCCTGCCAATTGCAGTATGATTGAGGAGACTGTACTACAGTTTTAAAAAAAAACAACATAGCACTTGATTTTTTTTTTCCCCATTTTGTCTGTCTGTGTGATTTGGAAGTTGAATACACAAAAACACCTTACACAAAAACCATTAGTTTAAGAACCAAGCCTGTTCAGGGAGTGAGTGTACAAACTCATTTGAACCAAAAAAAATGTAAGGGCAAACGACTTTAGGGATGGATGGATGGATGGATGAGTGAAACTTTTAACTGAAGCACAAAGGATTTGTAAAGGTGGGAAAAGAGCTGTGGGAGGGAAGGAGCCAGTAAAAGACCAAATGCTGGCCAAGAGCAAGGCTTTACAGAAAGCAGATGAGTTTTCTCTCACATTAAGTAAAATCTGACAGCTGCCTTGTCTCATGCTCATTTCTTTTTCAGTTAGTGGCTCTGTCAAACACTTCTCTCATTTTGCAGTACATAATGTAAAAGCCACCTGGCTGTTTGCTACAAGTGAGTTGGGGGTTACAAAGGGTTTGTCCATAATAATTTTTCAGAATATTTTTCACAAAAGGTACTGGATTTGTCAAAACTGAAGTATCCTCTGACACTTGAAACCTACTGATTTTGGAATTTATTTATTATTTTGTAGCTGTTGAAGATAAGAATGAGAAATAAAACCTTGAATATACATTCCAAAGAATTAAAATAATTATTTCACTGGAATTTTTTAAATCTAAGTGCGTATCTCTGACCAGCCACAGAGCTTTAGAGACCAGCTAATGCACAAATTTAATCAGAAACCTGTGTTGGATAAACTGTGTGTGCTTATCTTCATTTTCTCTCAAATAAACCTTGCTTTAAAAAAGAACAAATAAATACTTTTTCATTATTGTGCTGTCTTAATCTCTCTTCTCAATAATTAAAAAAAGTAATTTGGAAGCATTTTAAAAATTTTATAATGGTGCCTTAAGAAATGATGGGTACAAAAGGGATGAGGTGATTTTGAGGCTCTCAAACTGTGGCAGTCACAGCTCCACAGAGCTGGTGGGCAGTGGTTTTGCTTCAGGCACTGCTTGGTGGGATTTCTCCAGCAGCTGCAGAAGAGTTCCTGACTGCAGTTCTCATCATGAGCCACATCCTGGGTAGCCAGAGATTTCACAGAAGACGTTCTGGATTGTGTGAAGCATTTTATTTCTTATCTACATACTGATTCAGCATCATTCAAGATGTAAAACTTTAACTGGCCACAAGCTGGCAAGCTAGTAGCTGAGAGACTGCTGTTGCTGTTAAGTTCAATGGCAGCAAATGTTTTCCAACTTTATAAAAAACAGGTTTATTTTGGCAAAATTAAAAAAAAAAAAAAAAAAAAAAAAAAAAAAAAAAAAACAAAGAACAGCTGAAAATCACAGTCAAAAGCAAGTAGTTTATTCATTAGTTCTTAATTCTGTAACTGCTACTCATAAAAGTAATGTTTTTTAACCAAAGCTGGGGGTGTTTGGAGTGATAATTATCATGCTTCTGCTTCTGTTTTCTTCTCTATTCTGGCACAAAAAAATTGGTTCAACATTCAGACAACAATAATAGTTACCATGCTTTTATTGATGTTTCCTTCCCTGTCCTGGCATGAGCAGTAAAATTAGTTCAGCATTTCAGCAGCTCCACTTATTTCAGGTAGTGCTTTTCTCCTAAAGGGTGTGTTTTGACCAAGCTCAGTACTGACATCTATTTCATCCCAGCAATAGAAAGAGACCCCCTACTCTGAAATCTTACCAGGCACTAAATTTCTCTCATCTCAGAAGTCTGGGTTCAACAGAAGACCCACCTTAGCTAATTTCTGTCCCTTTTTTCTTAGCTCAAGCAACACACATAACAAAGAGCAGAGGTGTGTGGTACTTTGTTATCCTGAAATTTGGGGGGGGTGGAATAGGTGATTCATACTTGCATTTTTAGTTTTCACATGCTGTTCAATGTAAGGGGAATCAAGTGAAGGAGCAGCAGTACTTTCAGTCTTAGTAAAGGGATCTGACTCCAGGCTACCACATACTAGCACTACTGGCTACTGTTGTGATGTATTTCTCTACTCGGATCCTAAGGAACTGAGAATCATCTTTTCCCTTAATACTACAGCCACAGAGCAGAAGAAAACCCTAACAACTCAGAAGCTGCTTGGTGGAGGTGACAGGAGTTTATTCTACTCTGGTGTATGCTGCCTGTGCAAGCCCCTTACAGCAGGATGCAGTAGCCTAAGAACTGTTAAATACCTCCAGAAGGAGGTGCTCAACCAGTATCTAAATGGCCATCTCTGTCTTTATCATTATGGGCTAAACAAGATGTGTCTACCTCTCCCCATTTTTCTATTTTTACAGTAGTCCTGTGGAACAAGCTTGTCACCATCCAGCTCACTTCAAGACACCAGGAGCCACTGGATGTGGCTGTACATCCCCTTGCTGTTCAGCATCCTGGTTCTTCCACCTTTGCATACCAAAAGCCTCTTTCTGCTTGTACCAAAGCAGGTGTGTGTATTAGTCAAAACACAACTAGTTGAGCAATTGT
Source organism: Phaethornis superciliosus (assembly GCA_023637945.1). NCBI lineage: Eukaryota > Metazoa > Chordata > Aves > Apodiformes > Trochilidae > Phaethornis > Phaethornis superciliosus. The sequence goes on along the minus strand of JAJQWJ010000003.1, from coordinate 79,105,969 downwards.
TTCACCATGTTTTATAAGCATCTGTGTTTATACTCAAACTTCATGGAATTTTTAGACTTCTACACCTCTTGTCTCAATGTGAAAAGATTTGGATTACTTGGAAAAGCAATTTATCAAATACAGCTTGTGGAATGGGAAGATGGCTCTCTAGCCTTCTCTCAACTCAACAAAAACTTTTTCCACATTTGTCTTGTATATATAGAGGCAAGGAAGGGGAGCTGCTGTGACTGATGATTTCTGATTTCTGGCTATCACTTTTACAACCTTGATGTTTTTCAATGTACCTCTTCAGATAACGTTTTATGGAGTATTTGAAAATGAGATAACTCAATTCACTTAGATGTAATACAATGCAGAGGCATGAAGTTGCCTCCAGAAAATAGAGGAAAATCGTCTTCTCTGTGGCTTTGGAAATATAGCAGTCCACAGTGTTGGGACATGGGTTTATGTCACATTTCACAATACGTGGCACTTTGAATCCATTGTACAATTTATAAAACATAGCAAGAAAAACTATTTCAAATCCTATTTTTAGAATAAGGCTGATAAGGTAAGTACACAGCAATCCACCATCTATATGTCTTGGACTTTTATAAAGTTTCTGGTTGTGGTGTTTCTCTCTGTTCTCTCGGTAAGCAACATGGAAAACAACCAAGAGTGAAGGGGTAGAGACCATGATTAATTGCAAAGTCCAAAGTCTGATGTGGGAGACAGGGAAGAAATGGTCAAAGCAGACATTTTCACAACCAGGCTGCCTGATACTGCATTGAAATTCATCATGTTCATATTTCCAGATGCTTTCTGCAGCCACAAGGTAAACCAGTAGACAGAATATGAACACAACCGCTACCCAAATTCTTCCAATTGCTGTTGAGTATTTATTCACTCCAGTCAGCAGATCATGGAGGAATCCCCAGCTCATTTTTCTCCTCGTGGAAGGAAGGAAGGAAATGCTGTATCAAAGAAACAAGATCAGAGAGATGCTTTCACTTGGGTGAAGAGAAATGAGACGTTCATTCAAGGTGAAATGTAACTAGTAGCTGAAGCAATTTAAAATTATTAAAATTACCAAATTATTAAAATATAAAAAGGAAAACAGCAACAAGTTCTTAGTTAACCTAAAAGGTTATTATCAGAATTAACCTTCTTAGAACTTAGTTCTAAGTTCTAATAACCTTCTTAGAACTTAGTTCTAAGTTCTAATAACCTTCTGAGGCTACCATACAAAATTTAATTACTGTTAGGGGATGTTTTTTCAATTAGGCTATAAACCATTCATCCTGCTAAAGTGTCCTAAGTATACATGCCTGGTTTTCCCAAGCATCTCCTCAGCATCAGGCAGAGCTTGCTCAGTCAAGCTCAGGCGAGCACTCTACCACTGAGGTGTGCTCAACTTGGCACTGTCAGTTATGCAAATACAAAGCACTGTCAAATCAGATTTCACCTCAAATTTATATATAGAAGCCATGCATCCCATAATAAGTTGACTACCGAAATAGAAATTTCCTTTTTGTCTGTTTTCTAATTTATTGGTAAACTTCTGTGATGCTTTAAATCCTGTCCTACTTCATTGGATGTTATTTGTTGTACTACTTATTGTTTAAGAAATGCACTAAACTTTACTCTTAAGTTGTTTGTATTATATAGCTTCTTTTCCACACATGACTCTGTGTCCTAGCTCTGAAATTCTTCTTTTGGATGAGCTGCCTAAGGAGCCACTGGCAGCCAGACTCTCCTTAAAGTCAAGAGAAGACCTGAGAGAACCACCAAGAGCATAGAGTCACCTTCCCAGCTGGCCCCACCTCTGAGGGCTGTGCTGACCCATGAGGATCCCAAGCTCCTTCATTTTCTAAGAGCGAAAAACAGATGTATTCCCAGGAGACAGAATGCCTGGGAAACAAGCGAAATCTGAAAAGCTTCCAGATCTGTGTGTTCTGTCTTTCCATGTTTTCATCCAATTCTAGCAGGAGGGAAAACATAGCCCCCAGTGGCACATCCTGTTGGTACATCAGTTGGTACTGCTGTATGACCAAGTTTAATACAAGCAGTTACCAGGACACCACGTCATGAAGCTCAGCACAGATGGAAAGCTCTGTACTTGTTTTGCTGTCCTTTCATTCTGCAGCCCATTGGGAGCTCTGCCTCAGGCCAGATTTCTGCTGGAGAGCAAGGTTATTTGCCTATCTGTGTATTCCTACATAGCTACCATTAGAGCTCCTGACTTACGTGATGAGCAGAGGGACAGCTGTGGAAATTAATGTATTGCTGATTTATACTGGGAAGGATGTTGAGGAAAATATGTTCTCCTGAAGAGCTGTTGTCAAGCCACTCTTTTATCCTGCAGGTAAAAAAGTAAAACAGGAATATCATTTGGCTTGTATCCTATCAGGTGCATGTTTACATGCTTTAGAATATGTCTGTTAAAGTGATGACTTTGTCACTAGAGAGCTAATTCTGTCCTTCATGCCTGCAGTTAGAGCTCAAGCAGAAGTTGAAATCAAGCTCTCGAGTACATCAGCACTCTGGCTTTAATGCTTCCTAGGCAAGTAACACATAGTTGATACATCAGTCTTAAAGGAGTTGAATAGGAGTTGTAAAGCACGGGCAAGGAAACAAACCATTCCTGTGAGGAAGCCTGAGTATTACCATTTATGAAATCATCTTGTGGATGAGTGGTACTCTGGAGGAGGAGGAGACTTGAAGGAAAGCCTCAACAAGCCTCACATAGGATTTTAAGATGTGAGCAAGCAATAGAAGGGAGGACTGAATATTCTTACTCCATTGGAATTTAGTATGACTGTGGGCTCCTGCTAATGGCCATAAGAACTGCACCATCTCTTTCTGATGTGGAGAGCCTAACGTCAGCTTCCAGACTGTGACTCCATTTGTACAGATCAAGATAGAAATGAAAGATACTCTGGGTCACAAGCAAAACATAAAAATCACTGGGAAGCAACACTGGTGGAAATCAGGCCATGAAGATTACAAACTGAAAAATTTGCTTTATCACCAAGCTGAGTTGCTATTTCCTTACCTGAGCAGCAAGAGAAATTAGAAAAGAGCAACTTTATACCTTCCTTTGACAATCCCACATCAAGGAGAAGGATGTTAAGGAGAAAAGAAAGTCCTGTCTAAGGAAAATGGGGATTGATGATTTGGTGAAATCAGCAGATCCTGAGCAATGGGTAAATTATAAGCAGCCCTAAGATAGGATGGATGAAATCCCCACAAAGCTATTTTGCCAGCCAGCAACACATTCTAGTACCTAAGTATCTGGCAGTGAGGCAGCAGGGACTGCACAGAACTAAAGTTGGCTCCTGGTGTACGTGTTCTGTTGGTGAGAAACTGCAATTTACTGAAGAACTGCAGGGAAGGTCTTGTTGCCAGTGGTGCTTCTGCAGCCAGAACTCTTCAGGGTTCTAGATATCTTTTTTGCACTTGCAGCCTTCACTTTTTGGTGAGAAATGGTTGTATAGGATAACCTTCAGATGCAAACCTATAGGGCCACAGAGCCTGTGTTGCATTTTTCAGGTGGCAACCAGCACAGCTCCTTGGTTCAAAGGAGCTGCAAATGTGCCCGTAAAAGGTTACACCCGGTTTCAGCACCCCTGTTGCTACAGCAGATTGTGGATGTTAACTGGTGCTTTGTGTACCCTTAGAAAATACAATTAATTCAGTGAAGCATTGCAAAGAACATATGGAACAAAAGAATACAACAGATTTCAAAGATAAGGAGTTACTCAACAGGTGAACATGAGAAAATTGATTTCATGGGACAACACAAGCAGACTGATGAGAGGTTGTTAGCTCAGGCTAGAGAAGACAAAGAATTTATACGGGCTATGTGAAATTCAGAACAAAGTGAGGATTCAGACTACAGCAAAAAAAGAAATCTTCAGATACACACACTGAGTAAGTAGCAGGAAAAAGATGGCAGTGGTATGATGTTTTGTAGCAGTTGTACAAGTGGTAGTACACACAGAAGCAGATACCAAGAGTAGTGTCAGGACATAATGCTTCTGCAGAATTATATTCTGACTAATGTAAGGTTAAGATAGGAAAAAATATGATCCAAATCTTGTAGCCAAAGGGAGTTTCCAACCTTAGGTTCTGGAAGGGCTTCATTTTGTGCAGAATGAAACAAAGGGAGTGAAGAAGGTAAGATGGACAAGGAAATTAAGTAGAGAGTGGAAAATGCAGATGACATTAATTTGCATTAAGGTCACCTCCAGTGTTAAGGTTTACTAAGAAATGACTCAGAGGTTTAAAAAAGCAAAAAAAGGGTCAAAGGAAGGCCTATTTTCAACTGTGAAAATAAAGACAGCAAAAATACTTCTCTATTAGAAATTACAAAGGAAGTACTAGAGATAGTGAAAGATTATTGGCCCCAGGTGCTCAGGAAGAGGTTGAATTGGAGCAAGAAGTAAAGAGCAAGGAATTGAGGTTAGATTTACTTCAACCCCCTGCTCCATAGACACTCCTAAACTGGGACGAAAGATGAAGATCAAAGATACCTTGATTAGTTGTACTTATTTCTGAAGTATTAGGGATGAACATGAAAACAAGTGCCTGTGCTGCTTCTACTACCATCCAAGAAGCTGAGCAGTTAATCTCTCTTCCTCCACATCAGTTATTCCCTAGAGTTAGCTAAACACTCACCACCACCACCACATTTCTCTTACTCACTAGAGACATAAATGACCAGAAGAGCTTCCACCCCCCTGTCACGTACCAGTGACTTCATTTTACCTCTTAAAACTGCACATGTGCTCTGCTAAGCAACCAGAGCAACCTGAACATACCATTAACTTCTGAGTGTAATTTGAGTAAAGGGTTTGGATAATGCTGTTGTTGTTGAATACATTCATCACAGAATGTTTAGGTTGGTAGAGTCCTCCAAGATCATCCAGTCCAAACTTTGACCAACACCATAAGCTAACCACTAAACCGTGTCTCTAAGGACCAGGTCCAAACACCTTTTAAATGCCTGCAGGGGTGGTGACTCCACCACTGCCCTGGGCAGGCCATTCCACTGCCTGACAACCCTCTCAGTGAAAAAATGTTTCTTAGCATCCAGCCTAGGGCTCCTCTGGCCCAGCTTCCATCCCTTTCCTCCTATCACAGCCCACAAAGGAGAAGAGGCTGCTTCCCTCCTCACTCCAACCTGACTTCAGGTACTTGAAGAGAGCAATAAGGTCTCCTCTCAGCCTCCTCCAGACTAACAAATAATCATTTCTATAGTTCAGTGAGGTCTACAGAAGTTTGGCTAATATGCATGATGGACTAATGCATCCACTGAAAAGCATAGGGCTCAGAGAATTAGTTCACTTAGGTTTCAGTCAGCTCTGCTGGTTTAATTACTTTAAAAGCAAAAAAAGTACCTTTGTGCAGAGGAATATTGGGGGTGGGGGGAGTAAGAAAATTCAAGGGCAAACTGACTGAGTAGAGAGAAAGTGGGGAAAGCATCTGAAGTGTTAGGGGCACAAAGAGGGCAGGCAGCTTGGAGAGCTGGCAAATTACAAGAAGAAGGTGCAGTTTACTGGAAAAGGAGATGAAATGGTGAGGAATAACAGAACACAAGCTTGTAAATGGTGGATCTGTGAATTCTGTACAAGCAAACTGAATTATCCTCACAGTCAGTGAGATGGAAAAACACTTTCTGATATAAACGTTACTAATAGTATTTTACTGCACCTACAACTAACCTTTTTTCTTTTTTTTTTTAATTTTCTTACAGGAGGAAAGAACTGTGACTAGTAGCAAAAATATAAAGCAGAGGGTAGAAGTAGAAAATCACAGAGGAGGATGTAAGATAATAAAAAAAGCAGAGCTGATAACAATCTGCAGGGTTCATCCTCTCAATTATTTTTAGAATTTAATAATAATATCGCAGTGCGTTGGGGTTTTTTTTTAAATACCAAGGATTACCTCAGTGTTATGAGGAAAAGGGAAAAAAAAAGTGTTGGCATAAACAAAGAATGAATGTTCATTTAGTAACTGGATTTTCCCCTCATTTTTTTTAATTTCTTACAAGGAAGTGTGCATCCATGTTATGGCTGCTGAGTCTACCCACTGCTTCTTTACAGATTACCAGAGGTCCACAGGCTGAGAAACACTGATTTACTTCATTCTCTGGCTCAAAGGTGGCTTCGTTGTGCATACACTGTTCCTGACAGTTCAGTCTGCTCTGGAATTGTCAGAAGCTTGACTTAGCCCTAGCCCACACCACTGTGGGGCACCTATTCCAGTGCTCCACTACAGAAGAGGAGGGAGCAAGAAACCTCCTGGGAATGCCAGGGTAGAGAATAACTCCATTCAAAGTCACATAATAAGCTGCACATGCACCAGCTATTCAAACTGTTGCAATTCTGCTATAGTCTGAAAAACTATTGCTGTAAATCCCTAAACCTGCGATGTATTTGTTTCCTGTTCAGCAGTAAGCGTGGCAATATAAGGTGATTTCCAGGTCCTTTTGAAAGAGCCAGCAAGAGAAAACATTAACCTTGCTTTGTTCAGACAACTTATCTCTTACTGTAAAATAAGCTGTAACATCAGCATAGTGTTGGTTACTCATTGCTTTTAAGGCTTTTCAGAAACAAGCCAGGTAAGGCTTGACAGCCCATGAGCAAACAGCCCTCCTGGTCTGCATGCTGCTCAGGTTGTTCACTTCTTCCATGGCTTCTGCTGGTGGTAGTGCAGCCAAGTTTGTGGTTTTCAGGCTGATGTGAGCCAGAGGCTTCCCACCTATTTCATCCTCCAGATGCTTCCAGTGGAAGTGGAGACCCTCAAATGGCAGACTGAAATGTACTGGCAATAGCTCGTTCTTCTCTCACAGATGGGCAAAAAAATAATCTATCAACATTTGACTGAACGTCCTTGGTATAAACCCTTCACTAGGTTGTCTCCTCAAAGCACCAAAAATCTAGACAAAGAAAACACATTTTGTAGAGGAGGAGACTTCCTCCAGAGAGGTGCTGTGCTTTATTCAACACCACTCAGCACATCAGAGGCAGAGATAAGGAAAGAGCCAGTCACTGATAGCCCCATCCCTTCCTTTCCTCTCACTTAGCTTACTAATTCTAACCTCTCACTTTTCCATGCCTATTACTAACCTTAACTCCTTGGAGCAAGAAGTAAACCCTTTGGTACATTTGGAGACAAACTCATTAAGTACTCTAATATTAAAAGTAGAATTCCACAAACAAATAGTGCTTAAAATATGCATGTGGTGTGCAAAAACATCAGCCTAGATATTTATTTGCTAACCAACAAAGGAAGGAAAGAAAAGACTAGATGGAAGAGGGCTCAGCTGATCATTTAGCACTAGACCAGAGCTGGTTGCTTTGGCTTTTACACCTGACTTTCACATAGTCTTCTGCAGTGGCTTGAGACAAACCTTTCTGGGCTTCAGGATATTAGCTGCCAAATATTCACTTCTCTCAAAATACCACTTCTAAACTCTACCTTCTAGTAGGCTTCATAACCTTAAGGACATCAGGCATTCTTTTTTATAGCCAATGGGGGCAAAATCCCACCTTGTTTTGTATTTAGAGAAACCACAACTTCCACTGAATAATCCAGCAGCTACTGAGTGTGATGCTTTGCCAGCTGCTAATTGCTGTGGTCTCTGCTCCACAGCTGTAAATGGCTTTGGAGAGAGGGCAGACACAGTTCCCTGTTTTCTTTTTTACTTTGGTAAACTGGAATTAAAAAAAAAAATAAAAGCAGAAGTAGCCAAAGTGATTTTTTTTTTCAAGTCCTGATATCTGTTTCATCCACACAACTGCTACTGCATTTCTCATCACCTTTGTGCCAAACAGATAACTCATCTCTCCCATGCTTTTCCACTATAAACAAAAACTCCCTCTGCAGCAAATGATCTTCAACATTAATAAATATTACTACTCCACTCAGGCTACTGTTTTAATGCTTTATTCAAATTGTCAAAAAAAAAAAAAAAGAATGGGCAAAGTCAAAAGATTGCCACTTGAACAAGTGATCATTACAGTCTGATGACACAATTTACAGTTTGCAATACCTTAGTAGTAATAAAGTACTGCAGTAGTGCAAGGAAAGAGGATTATTATATCTTTGGTTTATGCTGGCTGATGGGACACTTTCACAAAGCTGTTTTCAAGCCTGTTTGACATCAGAAAACGAACTAATTCAGTAAAAGCCATATTTTATAATATGAAACCATATAACTTACCCACCTCTCAGTGAATGATTACAGCTGGACTCCAACTTTCGAGTGGCATTAACAATCAATGATTCATTTCTGAGAAAGGGAGTTACTGCTTTAAGCCTTGAAAATGGAAACTGTCTCCTAGGTAATATAAACTAAACGAGTGAAACCTGATCACCTCTCCTGGCACAGTGTTCAAACCAGACCCATAAGGTATCTTGGATCATCAGAAAGATACGGGGAAACTACAGCATTTGTTGATAGCCACAGGACTTATTTGCATCTTTTGAGCACTCGTCAGCCTCAGCTCTGCTACTGCACGTTTTGTGCTTCCCATTTAGCAAGGGCACAGGCTGAAGACATCATGCTGGGGTGGCCAAGGCAGCAGGCAATGATCAGGGTCACCTCTATGAGGACCGTGTAGCCTGTGGACTTCCAAGCCAAGAAGTCACTTGACCGTGCCAGTCTTGCATGAACATGAGCAGACTTCCCAGGAAGAGCCTGCCTCTCATACATCATTCCTTCAGGAATGACCTAGAGGAGGAATGACCTGGAGGACCTAGATCCCCACTTCAGATTCTGCTTCATTACTGAATTTCATCTCATCCCATTTACAATTTCTTCCTGATACAAACTTTTCTGAAATAGCAAAATAGCAAGAAGGGCCTTTATTAAATACTTGATTCTTAGCACCCCGTCATAGTACACCTTCTGTATTTTTTCTCCAGAAAAATTCGTCCATGTGAAAAACTTGAAACCACCATATGGAATGATGGTAACCTTCTGAAATCATGTAACTGACCTAAGACCCTTAACTCCCTCACTGTTTGCTCTCATTTTACATCAGATTTTTATCTTGGTTCTCTTGGGTGAGTAAGTTGTCTGCTACAGACAAACATTCTGTTAGGCATACATTATTCAGTTCATTAGGCAAATGTTTGGACAGGTCTTTCTATTAAAATTTTAAATTGCAGTGGTTTTCCCAAGTAACCAAAACCTATTTTTTATCATTAAAATGTACTTTGGTTGCTTTACATGCTAATCAGTAATTGGAGTAGGCAGCTAAGCCACTCCACACCACAAAGCCCATAACTTTAATAACTAAACCATGGAATAAATGTTTATGTCTCACATCTTTGTGATGTGTTTGGCATTTTGCCTGCCAGACGGGTGCCCTTCTCCTGGTATTACTACTGAATGCCCAATAAAAGCCACAGATGGTTAAATCCAGATCAGTTGACATCAATAATAGGAAGAACAAAATCACTGTGATTACCTGTAGTACCAAGAAAGCTAAAATTTAACTTTAAATCCAAAATTTCTTACGGCATTAAAGGCATCTGAGTAACTGTGACCGAAAGAAAGCCCCTATTGAGGCTCATTTTTTATTAATCCCATCATTTAAATGTCAAAGCTGTTTAAGCATCTGCATGATACCACAGTTACATCCCCATCTTATCTAGTATATAAATATTAGGCACTAACACTCTGTACTGTATTCCATAACATGGTGGTATTTATATATTAAAGACTATATATTAAAAGGCAACTGTAAGGTGCAGAACAATTTGAAGAGTTCCAGATCACAGAGTGTCAAAGTCCCTTACTACAGAGTTCATTCCATTAAACCTGTGAAATTTCTACCCTCCAGAGTCTTTCTAGGAGCTGTCTGAGATCTGGAGGTTGCCTAGATAGGAGAGATCACTGGATGAAGGTTTTTAACTTACCACAGCTTAAGCTGATTGGGAACCCCAGTGTTGTAGGCAGAGGTTAGTCCTGGTCCCTGTCCCCACTTCCAGTTGCCTTCCCAACTGCATTGCCTGGCTTACATGAGACAGTCTCACCCATCCAGATGAAAAATAAACTTCATTCTTCCTTTTTCTTTTTTTTTTTTTTCTCTTCTGCCAATGTTAGTTTTCAGCTGGACTAAGGACCAAATTTGGCTTACTTGGAGGCTGAGCAATTCTGAGTCCTCATGCAAGGAAGGCCACAAAAACTGCAAGTGAAAATAGATCCCCCCTTAACTCCCTCTTTTTTTTGGAGATGCAGTCTTAGATTAGCTCAGGTTTGTCTTTAAACCCTAGCCTAAGGTATCTGTATGTGTATTGCTGAGGTGAGAAAATTCAGTGCTGCACATGTTTCTCTGCTCTTCCTTTTTGATAGAAACTACCTTTTTCTTCCCCGAGGGGATACTTTGGATTTTATCCTGTTATTATTATCCTCCCAGTTGGAAACAATTTGCCTACTCATTAATTAAAGCAGAAACAAACAGAGTGCCTTTTGCCTTCCATATTGAATTAAGTTTAAAAGATTTATAAGCTTGATCAGTATTTGAAGAATAACAATTGGCTGAATCCTTGCTGGAAATCTTGGCTGGCTGATTTGTTTGTCAGAGACACAGCTGGCTTGCAAGTGTTATAGAAGAAATACACAATTCACTCTAACAGACTTTTGTTTTTAAAATGCAGATTGCATTAAAATTGCTTTGGATTGTCAGTAGTATGTCCTAACCACTGCATGCTTCTGTCTGAAAACTCAGCTTTTTTTCAAGGGTAATGATACAAATGGGAGACAGCAGCTGAAAAGCAACACAAGGGCTCTTGAGACAGACATGAGCTGAGCAGCAACCACACAGAAAGCTCTCAATGCCACTTCTGCATAGCTGGAGATCTTTTTTTTTTTTTCCTTCTGCATTTATGTCCTTAATATGGCAATACTGTCCCACACACCTCAGTGCAATAATAGCTCCCCTCACCATTAGCTTCAAGTAAAGGGAGGAAGTACTTGCAACTCCTCATTTTCACTTTTCCTTCTCCTCCAGGCTTGTTTGGGACAAAAATTGTTGCAATTGTCAACCCTAATTAAAATATCATTCAAATCACAGTGCGTAGAACTGTAAAAATCAGGCAAAATAGGAATGCAAATACAAAGCAGACATTCATGTATGAAAAACTCAACAAATGTGATGGAAGTTGCCCTTCTCACTGCAAGTCCCATCAGTGCCGAATGCCGATGCAAAAAGAATTTCTTGTGTCCCCAGCAGCTGTGTGTCTCTAAAGCAGGGATAAGCTTATCAGTAGCTCAAGGCATCCTATCTTTATTGTGAAGATACTGTGAAGCTCTGTTCTTCTGCAGTACTTGAAATAAACAGAAACTGTGAGGTGAATCAGCAAAGAGGTGGAGACAGACTGCTGCTCCCTGGTCTGCATTCAGCTGGGGACCGCATGCTAATGGCATCTGCAGGACACAGCATCAGATTTGCTCCATGCCCTGCACTGGCTTTTCTTTTTTTTTTTTTTTTTTTTTTTCCTCAAATAGTTAAGCGGATATGAGGCTCAAGAAAAGCAGAAACTGTTATTAAGCTCTGAATGGCCACAGCAGACAGCACAAGAACGAATGTGGAATCCCAAAGGAATTTCTTGAAGGGGAAAACAATTCTCAGCAACAGCCTCGGGTTTGGAAAATGAAAGGGGGTTTTCCACGGTTGCTTTTCATAGGAAAGATAGCTCAGATATTAAGAGGATGGGTGACTCAGAAACACCACAGATGTTTACAGTTCTACCTTTTTATAGATTCTTTTCTATAAAACGATGCCAGACAACTTTACAAGCATTGACGGATTAAGCATTTCAACATCCTGTTGGATCAGATGATAGCAACGGAATATTCACACAAAAGATAAAATAAGACACTTTCCCACAGTCATAAAAGCAAGAAACAGTGGCTTTTCCAAGCTTTTCTTTATTTCAGAGTTAATCTGATTAGGTGGTACCTTCCCGGTGTGTGCCACCATTCACATCAAAATCCAGCCCTCAACATCCATCTTTCCTTCTCTTTCTAGGCACAAAGCCTTATCCCATAGCTCTGCCTAAAGAGAGTATTTTCTCTCCAGCCAACAGTGTACTTTGTGCTGTGTATGATTTCTTCCTCCATCTCTGATGTCTGGGACTTACCTGTCCTTTATTTAAAAAAATGGAAAGTGCTAGAGAAGTAGCAGCAGCCACCATTATCAGGCAAATGTGTTCTGATAATATCTCATCCTACCACAACCTGGAAAATAAATTCATAACCTTAGCTGACTTTGGGTCAGAAGTTTTATTTGCATGGATGGAGACAGCTAATGACAGCAATTGCTAGGAAGAGGTGCATGTGCTGGTACGTGAGTACACTTCCCAATGCGGGGTTGTAAAAGTTTTGCATTCCAACATCCATTGGGTCAATCACTTGGGAGATGTATGCACAACATCTTCTACAGTACTGTAAAGATTCCCTTTTCCCTCGAGAAAACCAAGCCACCCTCCCAAAAAGCAAAGCTCCTGAAAAAAAACTTGTATTGGCTTTCAGCTATGCAAACATGAAAACAAGAGCCAGCAACCTTCACTCAGAGATGACTTTCTACTTGGTGGTTTCCAAACAAAATCAGTTGTGTGGCATATGCTGCCTAAACAATAGCTACCAGATTAGCAGATGGTATGTTGTGAATTAAATGTTGACACAAAACACAGATACACCACTCAATCCTCTCTTGACACCAAAACTTATTTCCCTACTATTTTTCTCACCTCCTGATATTTACAAACAGCAAAACCAGAATTTCTCTAGATACTTCATCTGGATTTAGAAGGGACAAGTTAACCTGCAATTGTTCTGCTTTCTTTCAAAAACAAAACAAAACAAAACAAAACAAAAAAATGCAATTTGATACTGCACCAAAAAACCCAAAAACAACAACAAACCCCCCCTCCCCCCAGCATGGAACAAGTGGTTCTGAGAGCCTGGATACCTCTGTATTTACATTTGTCTCCCTCAACCTCCCCAGCTGCAATAACCAGATGCTCCACCATAGTCCTCTAAAACACTCTTCAGATATGGAATAGTGTGAGCTGGGGTTGCTGAGTCCAGAACTATGTATGTACTTATTTCAGCTGGATACAACTACACCTCTGTAACATTATCCATTGGAGCTTAGTCCTTCCCACCCAGGGGAGCAGTAATCTGGGTCTCTCCGTACTCCCCAGGTACTGTTTTTTCCAAAGACTAAAGTTTTTGCCCTTCTTTCTAATGCAGCTGAAACTGTCCAATGGCTTCAAAGTCAGTAGAGGCAGAAATGAGGGCATGAGGAGGCAGATGTGATCATATGGGCTTTGTTTCCTCTGGAGTCTGGGTATTTATTTAATATATTAATTTTACTGTTTATAAATAATAGAAAACAGTAGAAAATAGAAACTGCTTTTTCAGCTGGCATTTAAGTGGCCAGCAGTTACCAGATGCCTGAAATATTGAGTTAAGGTCTAAGTACTGGAAACTGAATGCTTAAATTGCACCATATATTTCTGCTCAAAATGACAGCACTTCCAGAGGTGCATCTTTGCATGAAAAGCCCTTTGCCCACCTTGGCACTGGAGATCAACAGAAGGGGAAACTCACTGCTTATCTTTTTTTCCATTTCCCACATTTAAAACATAACTGCTGCTAGTCCAAGTACCAAGATTTGCATCAATTGGATGAATGATGTGCAGCTCTGGGGAAGTTTTCAGGGGATTACCACGGTCAGGCTGGTATTGGGGCCAGCAGTGAATGCCCACCTGCCCAAAATGCCTGCTCCTGGGCTGGAGGGTCACAGGGGAGGGTCCCCATCCAGGCCCTGAGGGCTGAAGTGCTCACCTTCTGACTAAACCAGCTTCTTCCCCACCTCCCAGTTATTATATGGACCTGTATCCAGCTGGTGGTTGATCAAAAGTGGTGTTCCCCATGGCTCACTATGGGGGTCTGCTCTCTTTAGTATCTTTACCAATGACCTGGATGAGGGGATTGAGTGTGCCCTCAGTTGTTTTGCAGATGATAGTAAATTGGGTGGGAGTGTCAATCTGCCTGAGGGTAGAAAGGCTCTACAGAGGGACTTGGACAGGTTGGATTGATGGGTCAAAGTCAATTACATGCAGTTCAACAAGGTCAAGTGCTGGGTCCTGCACATGGGTCTCAATAACCTCATGCGATGCCACAGGCTTGGGGAAGAGTGGCTGGAAAGTCACCCAGAGGAAAAGGACCTGGGGGTGTTGGTTGACACCCAGCTGAACATGAGCCAGCAGTGTGCCCAGGTGGCCCTGAAGGCCAGCAGCATCCTGGCTTGTACCAGGAACAGCGTGGCCAGTGGGAGGAGGGAAGTGATGGTGCCCCTGTACTCGGCAGCGGTGAGGCTGCACCTCACTGTGTTCAGTTCTGGTCCCTTCACTATCATAGAATCATAGAATTGTCTGGGTTGGAAGGGACCTCAGAGATCATCATGTCCAACCCTTGACCCACTGCTGCAGTTGCTAGACTCTGGCACTGAGTGCCACATCCAGTCTCTTTTTAAATAACTCCAGGGACGGAGAATCCACCACTTCACTGGAAAGTCCATTCCAATGCCTGACCACCCTCTCCGTGAAGAAATTCTTTCTAATATTCAACCTAAACTTCCCCTGGCACAACTTAAGTCCATGCCCTCTTGTCTTGCTGATAGTTGCCTGGGAAAAGAGCCCAACCCCCCCTGGCTCCAGCCTCCTTTCAGGGAGTTGTAGAGAGCGATGAGGTCTCCCCTGAGCCTCCTCTTCTCCAGGCTGAACACCCCCAGCTCCCTCAGCCTCTCCTCACAGGACTTGTGCTGGAGTCCCTTCACCAGCCTGGTTGCCCTCCTTTGGACCTGCTCCAGGACCTCAATCTCCTTCCTGAACTGAGGGGCCCAGAACTGGACACAGGACTCGAGGTGTGGCCTCACCAGGGATGAGTACAGGGGCAGAAAAAAAAGACATTGAGATACTGGAATGAGTCAAGATCAGGGCAACGAAGCTGTTGAAGCCCCAGAGCACAGGTCTTACGAGAAGCTGACGGAACTGGAGAAAAGGAGTCTGAGGGGAGATCTCATTGCTCTCCACCTGGTTCTAGCAGATTGTAGTGAGCTGTCCCTCCCAAGTAACAAGCAACAGAACAGGAGAAAACGGCCTCAACTTGTGCCGCAGGAGGTCTAGATTGGATATTCACAATTTTTTCTTCACTGAAAGGGCTGTCAGGCACTGGAAGAAGCCGCCCAGGGGATCCCGAGAGGTATCCAAAAGGCGCGTCGATGCGGTGCCCGGGGTTCAGCGGGGGGTTCGGCAGCGAGCTCAAAGGGCGTTTCCAACCAAACCCACCCCATCCCTCTACCCACTCCCTCCCACCCCTCCACTCCCGCCGGCCGCCGGAGGGACCGGGCCGGGCCGGGCTCCACCCTCCCGCTCCCGCCTCAGCCCAGGAGGGGGCGCGAGTGCGGCGGCCCCGGGGCGGGGAGGCGGTGGCGGCGTGCGGTGAGTAGCGGGGGAACGGGGCGGGGGGGTGGAAGGAGAGGCGACCGGACCGGATTGGATCGATATGTTCCGGGCGTCCCTGCCGGGTTTTATGTGTGGGAAAGTATCCCGTCACCGGGCTGAAGCCTTTAGTGGCGTCAGGAGCCTCTCGGCCTCCCCGGTTTCTGTTCTGACTGACCCTCACGGTTTGTGCTGCTGAGGGTCCGTGACGAGGGGGCCCGGCAGAGCTGCTGGGCGGTGTTGGCTGCCGAAGGGACTGCCAGGGCTGCCCTGTGCCCCTGGGCTCGGCTTCAGCTGCCCTCCGCCCTGCCCTGACCTTCCTGCAGGCTCTCGGGGCCTTGCAAGAAGGGCCCCGGGCCGGTTGCTGGGTTTATTGAATCCTAACTCCTGGGCTCCCGGTGTGAGCTCCTCTTGTGTGAACTGTGGGGCAGGGGGTTCCTTTAGCACCGTGTCTCCTCCTCCCCTCAGAAAAGGGGTTTCAGGAGAAGTGTGTTCCCTTCGCCTTTGCTTGGTGTCTTGGAGCGCTCTTCCTCTATGAAAGTGACGGCAGAGGCCTAGGACTGCTGGGGTGGGTGGATAAAAATTAATGCATTGCAGTGGGGTGTAAGGCTTTTAGGAAAAAAGTTCCTTATTATGGGCTTCTTAGTCATCTGAAGACTGCTAGGTCTGCAGGTAGCTAAAGCATTAGGCAAGGTCAAGTGAAAAAAACAAGCCTGGAGTGTTATGTTTGTTGTAGAAAGATGTGCATCTCCAAAAGTTAAGTGTAGGATGCACAAAATTGACAAGATTATTGTCATTAAGCTAGGAATGTTAGGTGGCACCAAGGATAATTGTTAATATATGTACACAAACTAAAATTTGTGCTGTAAGAAGTGTAAGAAGCTGTGCAAGCTGAGTGTGAACTCAAAATCAGTGGAAGTAGTTATTTCAATTTTTTATTGAATTGTTATCCTTTTTCCCTTCTGTTTTATAGGAAGTATTCAGCATTAATTAAAATGTCTTCCATCAAACCTCCAAATGAAAATGAAACAATCAAAGAAAGAAAACCAGGACTGGGGAGTGTTCAAACAACTATGCTTTTCCGAGCTGTGAACCCAGAGCTTTTCATTAAACCTGTAAGAGACTTACTGTGAGAGAAACTAAATATGCTTGGAGAGACATGGTTGCTTTAAAATAATCATCACAATTCTGTGTGCATTATATAACTGTCTCTTGTTATGCAAGCCACTTAGTAATGTAACTAAAAATATTTTTGTTTTTCCCCACTGTCCAGAACATTACAGTGTTTATTCCACCTTTTATTTCACTATTATATTGTCTTGATTTTTTTTGGTACCTAGCCACATTGCTTTCAGAAAGCCTGTTTACAGGCATATCACTTGTAATGTGGCAGAGTAACTAATGAGAGTCTTCTTTAATGTTTAAAAGGGAACAAATCATAAAATGCAAGCTTTTGGATATGAAAGGAGGGGATTTTTGGTAGCTTTTCAATATTTTTTCTTGCTTTTATAATGAAGTTGATGATATTCAGGGTTTATTTACTCTTGCAGAACTCAGCAAGACTGGAGGAAATTCGGTGCATATTCAGCAAAAGTAGATGTTACAATGATAATGCATGATCTATTTTAGAGGAATGTAAGTGATGGTTGCTTGGTGCATTGTCCCAGTAGTATATCCAAATGAGAAGTTTGTAGTAGTTGCCTTCAGTAATTACCTGGGGCCTGTTCATTCATGCTCAAGCAGCATTTGTGACCAGCAAAAGACAGCAACAGGCAAAACAGTGTTCTGTCTCCAGAATGCCTCTTCTTTTTCAAAAGAAATCACTTTTGCTATCAGAAAATCAAATCTCCCTTCTTGCTGCTTATCAAAGTTACTTGGATCAGTCTGCAATAAGGAAATGATGACTTTTTGCAGATGTCACAATAGTTTAATGTTTACTTTGTAAGCTAAGATAGAGGAATGTAATGTTTGTGCTGAATGCAAAATGTTTTGACTAAAAACAGGTACTAATTTTTTTTCTTTCTTGTCAGAACAAACCGGTGATGGCCTTTGGACTCATAGCAATTAGCCTCTGTGTGGCCTACCTTGGGTATTTGCATGCAACAGTAGAGAATAAAAAGGACCTCTATGAAACCATCGACAGTGAGGGGTCCAGGTATGTGAGGAGGAAAACTTCCAAGTGGGACTGAGAGTGTAAAGAATGAAGTGAGCAAATCAGTCACAGAACTTTCCAAGGCAACTACTTTTTTTTTCCTCTGTCTGTGGAATTAATGGATAAACGTCTGTCTTGCTGTATGATCCATTTTAAGTACAAATAAATTGCAATCAAGATACATGAGCACAAGTGAATTGTTGTCTGTGATCTTCACAGCATGTAAGAAGACATGAAATTACCTCTGACATGTAGTCAAGACTGGTAAATGCTTTAGAAATTTACCTGATAGTTCAGCTCTTTTTCTTTGATTAAATGAAAACAGGTGTTTGGGGTTTTTTTTGGTTTTTTTTTTTAACGGCCTAATGTGTGTGAAAAGAAAAAATAGATCTCTTGATCTGCCGGATGTTGATAATTAGCAGTGGTGCAAGTAAAACAATTTAAAATAATTTAATAAAAATTGGTGCAGGAAAGATCTGATAAAGCAGTCACTTTATTTAATAAGGGTTTTATTTAATAAAATAATTTTTTAAATACTGGCCAAAATAATCTTTGGATGCTAATATGCTCTTGAAAATTAAAAAAACAAAATTAGTAGCTAGATAAAAGAGAAAAAGTGAAGCAAAGGTTTCTGTCAAGAGAAAGGCAGGAAGATCTCAGCCTTTACCTCTTCTGTGTGGCATCAGACAGCAGATCAGAGAACATACCTCTATCAGCTTGCTGTTGATATGTGTAACTCCACGTTAGCCAGAGCTTGTGTGGTGGTCTTGCCTAGTCAGCAGGACAGGTTTATTTAATCTCTATTCAAAAACTAAATTTCTCTACATTGCCAAGTGCATTTTGTAGCATTACTTTGTATAGATTACTGAACTCGAAATAAGGAATGGGAGGTCTAAGACCAACAACAGACACAAAGAAAGGAACATACCAGCCTGAACAATCCCAGTCTTGCTGAAGAGCCCCACTGAGGGGGTTTCAGTGTGCTGGTTAGTGCTGCAGGAAGTGTGGTGGGGAGGGCAGGTGGTGGTGGGGCATTTCTACAGCACATGAGGTGGTCCCTAGTGAGCCTTTACCTTCAGCAAAATGTTTGTGTGGGTGCTTGCCTGTTCCAGCACTGAGACCTTTTCCTATGAGCTTCTCCAGCTATTTCCTAGATGGTATCCCATTAAACAAACACATGGTTTGGTTAATCCAGAACACATGGTTAGAGGGCACTTACCAAGCTGTGCCCTTTTCCCACCATAGACCCTTATTAACATTCTGGTTGCATTTTTCAATTCAGTTCCTCATACTTACAACTCCATCAAGGGCTCCCAAGAAGCTGAGAGACTTTGGTTAAGCCTCTTCTGGACAAGGTGGCTTCTGTCAAATCAAAGAAGAAAGGACATGCAAAGATATGTGCTTTGCCACTCTTGAACTTGCTTTGGTTTTTCTCATTGAAAGCCTTTTTTATTGAAGGTAAGAAAGGTGAGTGACTACCTTGAGGAACAGCAGTTGCTCTATGAGTTGTCATTTTCTTCCTGTTCATGTTTTAGTTACCTGTATCCTAAATTGAGCTGGGCCTTGGTTTTGCTATCTCCTCCCTCAGAAGGAGGCCTTTGATAAAGCTATAAAAAGTAGCATTTTAATAGCCTTTTAAAGCATAGCTCTGTAAGCCTAGCTGCCTTACAACAGGTCTTGGGCAAATCCAAAAGTTTGCAGGTGAGGAAAACATTTCCCTTTTGATGGGTGAAGGATTTTCAAGGTGGATTGATCAGATACTCAGAGCTGTCACATGCTGTGCATATCCTGTAGAAAATGTTTAATAGGCAGCATTGGAACTTAAGAATTAATCTGTTGTTTTAAAAAGGGTCACACAGGATTTCAGTTCAGTTCATTAAAATGCATGAGTCTTTTATGTTAGCATTAATTTAACTAAGTTATTCCAAAACCAGTGTTACAGTAAGCATTTTAACTTGCTTTTCTGCAGGCCTCTAAAATACCTGTTTTGGTCCTTATACCTGTAGATGATTTGAAGTGAAATTCCCATTATTTGGGAATAATGCAGGATTTGGCTCTCAAACTTTTGAATTACGTTTTGTGAAGTGCATATA
Organism: Phaethornis superciliosus; assembly: GCA_023637945.1. Lineage (NCBI taxonomy): Eukaryota > Metazoa > Chordata > Aves > Apodiformes > Trochilidae > Phaethornis > Phaethornis superciliosus. The sequence goes on along the minus strand of JAJQWJ010000003.1, from coordinate 79,086,217 downwards.
GGATCTGGAAGCTACTGAGAGAAAAGGAAAGGGAGGGTGAGGAGGTCGAAGGGAAAGGTGTGGGACTGGACTGATCTGGTCAGGTCTAGGTGATGTGCATGGCACTTCATAGAAAAGGTGTCTTTTTTTAGTTGTTCCATGCAGTAAACTCCCATTAACCAGGTTAACTTAGAACTTCCCAGCTGAAGGAAGAGTGAATACTTAGACTTGTCCTTATTTTTAAGGACCTTCTCCATATTTATTTGTGGCAGCTGCTGTACAGGTAACTTACTGTTACAAAAATTATATAAAGGAGGTAGGGCAGTGCAAACAAAAAGAAGAATGTTGTAAATTAATGGCTGTTATAGTATAAATACTGGTATTTGCTGTTTTAAGTTCCCAATTTATATATACATAAAAACTATGTGCATATATGGAATAAAGGGAGAAAACCCCCATCCGAGCACAAGTACATCATTAACAAAGTTTGTTAATTCCATTCTGAAAGCACAGCTACCCTTCTGCATCTAGAGGGTAAGTAAAAAGCACCAGTTCAGTTGGTTTGTTCCATTTTTCTCAATCTCATCTTGAATTTAGCAATAATTATCTGCAGTGGATGATGACAGAGCTGTTTCTGTGGGTCAGTCCTTGGTGCTGAAGACCAGCAGGGCTATGGGTTTGTTTTCATACCATGTCCACAGGGGGAGATGGCATTGCTGACATCTTACTGAGACCCCATCCGTGTTGCTCAAGGGAGTATCCCTGACCTAGGCCTTGTGAAGTGGTGGGGCTTGCCTCCATGGTGCTTCCCTCCCCCTTCCTAGAAGGCTCTTGCAGTACTAGGGCTGCTTGGGCCCTGATCAGACACAGCAGCCCTAGTGAAAGGGATTACTTTCTGTGAGCATAGTTGGTTCCCAACTGCTGCAATACTCTGCCACATCCCCTTGAGAATATTTATTGTGTACCCCAAGAGTGGCATGAAGGAATCTGAGGGCATCTTGGGGCAACAGACCTCACTGAAAGCCTTGGAGGACAATGAGGGCAGTGGAAGCCAAAGGGCACCATCTTGCCCATAGCATCTGAAGGGAACAAAGCCATCCCCTGAGCTGCCTCAGTGTTTGCAGAGAGAAATGGTGAATCATTGCTAAGAAAGCTGAGGACTGGCCTCTCACTTGTACCATGTGGATGCCCATCAGGACAAGGAGTCAGGAGGAGCACCAGAGATGCTTTCATGTTGTGCAGCCTGGCCTAGAAGACTAAAGTTGGGTTCAGCACCTTCCTGTTACATTTATGGAGCTGCACAAGCAGTAATTGTGTTACCCTGTATGTGAAATGAGGGTGTGTAGTTTTTAGCCTTTTAATTTTTAGTTCATCTGCAGAGCCAAGGAATGGAGTTGGGAGGGCACAGATCTCTGCACTCTGTTTTGCTGTGCATGATCTGCTTGTGTTAACTCTGTGGAGACTGGAACATTCATTCAATAAGGACAACATGAAGCAGGAAGAGGTACAAGAGCAAAGTAAAAAAATGAAAGCTGAACTTCAATCTCAGGTAAATTAAATTATGTTCCGGTCATTTAAAGGATGATGATTATTTGGAAGAATATAGAATATACTATAGCATATAAGCATTTGATAGAGGACTTTGAGCTTATTGCTATGGAGCTATCAATTAATTAGTTAATCAGGGATGTGGTTTAGTGGTGGACTTGGCAGTGTTAGGCTAATGGTTGGATTTGGTAGACTTAAAGGTCTTTTCTAACCAGAACAATTCCATGAATCTGTAAGTCCAGTTTTTTCTTTGTTCACTGTGTCCACACGTTTCCGGTTTCTGATCACACTCAAGCATACTTTGAATTAATAACAATTTATACATCTGGTCTGAAAATTCATTCTGAAGCACACAGATGTTATCAGTGTTTCAAGCTAATCCCCGTGGCACTATGTAGGATTCTGAAACTGCTCTCCCAAAGTTATACAGGTGTATAGCAGTTACAACTGTGGCAACTGAATGTTGTTTTGTGGCCACATTTTCTCAGGAGTCACTGCAGTAAAATGGCCAAATAAGCCCAAATGTATTTTGCCATCTGGTTTTAAATTTAGCTTGCTGTGATTTCTTAAATAGGAAATACAGAACAATTGATAACATAACCTCTGTTTCATCTTAATAGGATGCTAATAGAATGTGAGCAGCTATACTTAACTTGTTTAAAGTCTGAAATGCATAAGGAAGATGCAGTGGATAAAGCTCTTAAAGAGGCAGCTGCTAATCACAGTTCATTTGTGTAAGACCTTAAACAAAGCCTTGGAATGGAATTAAGGGTATGAACTGGTTTGTTTTCATTAATGTTGAAGTAGCCAGCATGACAGAATCATGGTTTTGACAACCAATAATGTAATTCATGTTTTTTTAAAAAAAAAAAAAAATTAATGCTTGCCATAAGCAGGATCTTCATCTGATATCTGAACTCCAGTGCCAGGAGAAGTACATGATGTGGAAGATGACTGGCTTTGTCTTTGTGTTAGATGAGATGAGAGCTTGAGCTAGCTGGATTTTTTAATTCACTTTAGCACATTTCACTTCTATATAAAAATGAATTAAATATGTGCCTTTGTTGATAGTTCTGTGTCAAGCCTTGTTTCAGCCAGCCACTGAACCTAATGAGATGCATTTCTTAAGGACAGCTAAGTAGAGGCATGAGTTTAAATCTGTCCTGAAGTTTTTTGTTCATCAAAGCTAGAAAGGTGTTTAAGTGATTTTTCTGAACAGGGACCCTAAGTAGGGTGGAGGAGGAGGGGAAACTGACAGCATATATATATTTCTAAATGAAGCACACCAAGTGTAGCTTTTTTATTTATGTGTATGTGTATATATCTAGTTAGCACATCCTTTTGACTTTCTGGATATAGAATCATAGAATTGGCTGGGTTGGAAGGGACCTCAGAGATCATCAAGTCCAACCCTTGATCCACTGCCGCTGCAGTTATTAGACTATGGCACTGAGTGCCACATCCAGTCTCTTTTTAAACATCTCCACATGCACAAATAGAGAGGAAAGCAGTTTGCCTTCTGGATATGAGCCTTCCTGCTTTCAGCACTGCTTCACAGGGATTTTTACCACTAGAGCTTCCATGCACTCCTCCTTCCAGTGTTACACAGTCCATCTTACACCCCCCATCCTTAGTCTTGCAGCCTCCCACCAGCTGATGAAAGATGCACAAAGAATTGTTGGAGGGTTTTCTTTGGAACTGTATTTTATATGAGCTTCTAAGTAGCTATCTGTTTATAGTGCAGGCAGTCAAAGCAATGCACTTGGCATCTCTAGGGGAAAGCAGGGAGCTTTACATTGGTCTTAGGTTTCTGGCAGAGTCCTTTCAATTTTATGGAGCTGTTTTCCAAGAGAGCTCTGTCTTTTGCTGTCATAGCATCTGCCAACTCAGTTTCTTTTACTTAACCACTCAATTACTTGCTGTAAGTCTATTCATAGACCTAAATGCTCAGGGTGTGAACATGTAGCATTTGCCCTGATAACATTGACTAAAGACAAGGGAGGAGATACAGGATTTCACAGCAAAAGAAGAGATACAACTAAAGCAATTGCAAGATGGTTTAGATTTGGTGATTTGTGTTTCTTGCAGTTCAGTTTAAGAGATGTCTTAGCATTGAGCTAGCTCGCTGGCAGCTAGGTTGGAGAGGTGGTGGTAGAATATTTACTCAGCATCTGTCTAAGCAAACAGATAGTGGCAGCCACCAAGATGTCTCACTGAAATAGTGAGTGAAATGTTTTTATGTGTAGGATAAAAGTCCAAGACAACTGCTTTCAGCTGGTAGCTTTGGAAATGGTTTTTTACAGCAGTGCTGATGTGGCTGTTCTACCCCCACTAATTGTCAAAGGGCTTTTGTTAGGCTTTGTGCAGGTGGGTCCCATTATTGTCACTCCACTTGCCAGCAGTAGACAAACAACCAGTATCCACTAAAATACACAGAATACAGAGCTGATAGCTTGCTGTGCAAAAAATTTACAGCAAAACTCTTGTAACTCTGCTTATCCTGTATGAGAAAACTCACCAACATCTAAGCAACCAGAGCTTTCCCAACAATGTCTTGCCACTTCACACAGGATGCTCTTGTCAGGGGTCTTGGAAAGAACTAGGAACGGTGGCAAAGCAGTGAAGACAAGTGGGTAGTGAGTTAAGAGCTGGATAGAAAGGTTTGGCATGGCCTATAGTGCCAAGAGAGGTATTTTGGTATATACTGAATTGTCTGAGATTGCAGATGTATGGATGTTCATCCAGACCACCTAATATCAGTGTTGTCGTACCTTCATGTATCAGTCAGACTGAGCAGTATCTTACTGACAGGCAAAGCAAGAATCAGGCTTCTTCTCCATCTTACTCTAAAACTATGCCACTGACTGCTGAAGATTGAGAAGAAAATATCTAGGAACTTTTTGTGCTGCAGTAAGTCACTGTAATTGCCCTGTAATATTTTCCTGAAGTCTGTTCTGCTGGGCTTTGCGTATTGTTTAAAGACAACTGAGCAATAAGCTGTTGTCACTGCTTACATCTAGTTTTAACTTGGCTTAAGGTAGAAGTGAGGAAGGCAAAGGCAGAAAAGTTCATCAGTATGTGTAGGATGAGCAGAAGAGAGGGGTTGAGCAACTATGGGGCACCCCTTGTGGCACCTGGAGAGGATGTGAGTGGTGGCTGAAGCCAGGAAACAAGAGAGAGACAGCTGTGATGGAAGCATCCAGGGAGCACAGGTGCTCTTAGTGTTTTCCCCTGACTTGCCTGGCAAACACATTCTGAAGAAAATGACTGGAACTGGATCAGCGTTGCTCAGATGTGAGTCTTCTAGAAAGAGATCCACAGACCCTTTAGAAAAAAACGTATTTAGAAATATCAAGTGACCAGCAAGAGTTGCAGGTTCACTCTCTCTTGCTGATGCCCTAGATAGAAATAAGGCATACTGTTTCTAAAAATAGTATCACAAAAACCAAACAAGGATTCAGAAGTTTTGCTTTTTAAGGGTGATTTAGGGTCACTAGAAATAAAGATCATAGGGGACTGTTCTGCTATTCATGGCATCTATGCAAAATTGAAAAAAATTTGTTCATATGGAGGTACAGGTTGCAGGAGATTCTACCATAAGGATTAAGTATTGTGAATTAAACAGCTTTGATATCTAAATAATAACACATCCCTCCCCTTTAAGAGTAGAATAGACTTCATTTGTTCGACAGCTCAAACAAACAGTTTTTAAGACTTCCATTTTCATTATTAAAACATGCACTCTCTTCCTAAAATATATCCCATAAGAGGAGCTGATCTCTTCTCGTATTATCAGAGTTCTGCAACAGTATCTCCAGCAAAGTGGAGGGAGCAATAACAGAGGGCAGAAATTATTATCTGTGCATTGAAGTAGTTGGCTCAGTAACCTTAATGGATGCCTGATGTGTCTTTATGTGTCCCTGAGCCAACTCTGGTGATCAGCACCCAGGATGTTTTGACTACGTAATATAAGTCATATGTTTTATTACTGATGTGCTAGGACAAAAATGTTCTCAGTGCTACTTCAACAAAATGACAGATGAATCTATACTTCAGAAACCAGTTCTTGAATTTCACTTCAAAGTAGCATTTTTTACTTGGGGGCAAAATTGTTTAAAGTCTGTTTGGAAATCGGTGTTTACTGAAGTGCTAGTACAAAGAGAGACCTGAATGAAGAATGAAATAGTAATCCTTTAAGTTTTATTTTTAATTTGGAAGTGTGCATCACTAAATTATTGCTGGATGTGACACATACAGAAATAGAATCTTCTGCAGCTGCCTGTCTCTGCATCATCCATGGCAGCCTTTAACCCTGTTTTCTTTCAGAGGTCATACATGAAGTTCTGATTTCACGTATACTTAGAGTTGAATAAAAGGTTTTACAACACCTTGATTTAGACATAAATTGTTTTTCAAATCATCTTTAATAACAGTTGTTCAATATAAATCTTTCCTTCTTTTTTAAGTCGAAAGCATTTACATGAACTCAAAGAAGAAACTATGTTAGCTAAAGGAACCAGGTAAGAAGAGTATAGAGCAATTAAACAAAAAAAAGTATCATCATATTAATACTAGTCTGAGTATTGCATGAAAAAGAATCAGATTGAGACTGAAAAATGCCTCAGAGAAGCAGAAACTGCATTGTGAGAAGCTGGAAAAAGTGATAGTTATGCTTAAAGCAGCAGAACAGGTAAAGACACAAAAACTGTGAAAGGTGACAGATTGGAAGAACAGCCTGGAAACTGAAATACAGGCAACAAGACAACCTTTTCAAAAGCATATTAATGCCACATTTTCTAACCTATCCCCTGTACAAGGAAATTTTATTCTGTCTTTCAGAAGCATTCTGAGCAGAAGGACAACTCAGAAGAAGCAGAGGACAGTGACAAGGACAATAAGAGAAGTGTGAGATTCACAGGCATGGGTAAACAGATCTATGAATAAGTGATGATGAGAAATAAATTCCTCTCTGTTCACTGAATTATATGAGTGTAGTTAGAAAGATACAGAGAAAAATAACCACTGCTATATTAAATGATGAAGTGACGAGCCATGCTTAGAAATTATGCATTCATTTTTGTTTTATAAATGCTAGGGCAGAGGTTGGAACATAAAGTACTTGAGGAGCTTCCCACTGAGTCCTTCTGTAGAAGGAGAAAATCTGAAAACATGATCAGAAAATCTGCCTTTTCACTAGGCATTAATGCTTGGAGTGTTTGCTCTGCCCCTGAATGCTGGCGTGTGGGGTGGAGTAAGACACAAGCTTTGAACACTTCCAGCTTGGGTTCTGAGATTTATGGGGCAGTCATTCCAAGCAACAGAGTGTATGGCTGTGTGAGTGGCTACATGATCTGAAAACTCACCTTGCTAGAGAGAAGCTTTGGGCAAAAAGGGTGTGTCAGCAGGCATGCAAAGTAACTTTTCTGTGGGAGTACTCAGGTTTATGTGTTCATGTGTGCTTGAAGCCTATATGGCTTTAGGCTAGCCTCAGTACATTGAGTTTCATCCTGCCCAAACATCTGGTTTGTCTTCACTACATATTAAGAGTTCTCAAAGCATTCACTCAGTATTCACTAAAGCTTTCTGTCTGTCTCATACATTACTTGCTAAACTGTTTAGCACCTGGAGTGTGAACTGAGGAATATAAAGGAGCTTGTCTTTCCTGTGGTGGATAGAAAGTATAACATGGTGAAGTAAACTCTCAATAGGCACCTTGTTTAAGGGTATTTTTAAGAGAGCAATCTGTGCAGCCTTCTTTTCCTCATGTTCAAAAACAACCCAGGAAACAAAAAAGGCAGAATAATTTCATAGATGTCCTTTACTTCACCAAACTAAGAAGTGAAAACAAATGAAGTCACTGGTTTCTCATTAAACAGTTTAATTCATATAAAATACTGTGAACAGATACTTGGCATACTCTGGCATTTTTTCTGACCTAAATGCCTGTAAAACTTTACTGAATGAACAGTCTTTTACCTCACTGAATTGTGGAATCTCTTTCTGTGGAGAGCTGATGCTCCCTATTCATATCCCCTCTTATGCTCCCAATGAAAAGAATCCAGACCTCATATTCATAGTTGTTAAATACAATAACTGCACAGAGCCCAAGATGAAACCATTTAAAAGTTCTTCAGGAGTCTCCAATACTCCATGAGCTCTGTAAACCGTTTTTTAATGAAAACATTTACATGTGCATTAAACATAAAAGTCTTTTGAAACTACAAGACTGAAGTATTACTACTGGAATTAAAGTATACTAGCAGCCACATCATGAAATACCTGAAGCTGGTGAATGCTCTTTTGGACTAGTTGACTAAAGGCTCACCTCACCACACAATGGGGAGAGCAGAGGCACAGAAGCAGCAAGGGAACCCCAACAACACAGACAGAGGAAAAGCCTCCAAACTGGACCTTCCCAGGGAATCCCAGAAGGGCATCAGCCCCATGGAATGGTAGTGAGACCCATCACTGGGAGTCAACCAGACCACCTTGGAGACTGAGGTTGGACACAGAGTGTCTTGGGATTGTACAGGGATTGTACAAAGGCTTATTTGGGATGTTCAGGGGAAGCGGGGATCAAGGTGGTTTGGGGAAGAAAAGGTGGGGAAGAAAAGGTGGGAAAGAGAAAGATAAAGGGTTAAAAAAGGCTGCATGTATCTCAGATGTTTAATCTGAATGTATGAACTATTGGTAGCTAATAAAAATTGGGAGTTCAGCCATTCAAGCAAGACTTTCACTGCATGAAGCAGAGGCAGCATATGTTTGTTGGATTGATTTTGTTCGTGTTTGAGAAGGATTGCAGCATGAAAAGTAACACTACCCACTTCACTTGCCCTTTGAATCAGAGAGAGAGTGAATACATGCTTTTTGATTGTTTTTGACAGAATGATGCAAATACAGAAGCTTTCAGATAACACCTGGGCACTAGGGTGCCAGTGATGGCACATATTGAGAGAGGAGTGCATGAGACAAAACCTGGCACAGGGAGATGTAATGCTGCAATGAATAATCCAAAAAGCAGGGTTTCTTTATTAGTCATTCAGGAGCTGGCTAAAATTGCCAGAAAGTCTCAAAACCAGTGAAACTTTCTGTCTATAGCAATGCTATAAAAGACTAAAAAGTTGATTGTCTAATTACTGTAGCTAAGATGCTGAACTAGTAGGGAGCTGGGGAGTAACACTGATAAGCAGCTAATTAATAAACTCGAGACATCTTGCTCGTTAGTCCCTCAAAGGTCTGCAGAAGAGATCTGTGATCCTCCTTAAAAGGAGGATATGCAGTCTGTGAATTCTCTGACTGCCTGGCATGGAGAAATGAAGTGTGAAAGGAACTAATGATGCTGCCAGCATTTGAAGTGTGATGCACGCTGTCTGGGCTTGTGAGGCAATTAAGGATCCACAGTGCTTCACAGGCAACAGTCTGCAGAATATACACTGTCTGTGCATGGATGTAGCGTAGCTACCCTAACCAATTATAACCAAGTAATTTTGATATAGGTTATTGATGTGATTTTCTTTGCTGGGCCGATTAGCAACAGTTCAGCATTATATTTGCCGCTACCTAAAATACAGATTGGGTAAAGGACTATGAGTAACTAGTCACAAAGTGCATTGAGTGACCAGTGAGAGTCACAGATGCTGGTACAAATAGCATTAATTTTGGCTATTAGATACAGTGGGTGTTTTGGAGATAGCTGGTCAGGGTTCCACCTGAGGATGTGTGAGCGGTGACCAAAGGGAAAGACAAATGCTGGAAGGAAGAACGGGCCAACAAGGACAACAACATCCTGAGAAGTGAGGAAACCTGTGCCTTCTCCATTGCAGTTTACTGGGAATAGCAGTTAACACATCACATTAGATTTCTCTGGCCAGGCAGCAAACCATGAGTTAGATAAACAGCTTGACTGGCAATGGCTAGTAAGCCAGTTCCAAGCAAGAGGATAAATAAAACTGCTGTACCCCAACAACAGTGACATGGCCTGCACAAATCTTGGTTCTTTTTCTAGCTGGCTGTCAACAGTTTGTTCAGATCTTTATTCAAACAGTCTCTAGACAAACACATTCCCTTATGTTCCCAGCCTGGCTTGGTTAATTATCTATTTAACTGTTGTTTGCAGACATAGCTTTAAATAGCCTTGGAAAATGTCTCTTGAAGTTCCCAGACATGTTCCTCTAAGGCCCAACATCTTAATTCTGACCACGAAATACTTGCTTTTTCTGGCTTGTGACTTTCAGTGGCTGTGAGGTTGGAGGAATCAACATGCCAACAACTGGCAACAAAAACCAGCTAGCTAGGTGTCCCGAACCATATTTTCTAGATTTAAAACTTAATCAAGTTTGAGGGGTCTTCAACAGGTTTTCATAAAGCATTAATTTGAATAGAAGTGATCCTTGATAATTCAAATAATGTGTGTGTCAGTAAATGCATTAATGTGCTCATGTGCCATTCCCTTTAACCTGACTTCTAACCCAGGAAATAAGGTGAGGACATGATAGTTATGTTCCTCTGTCACTACTACACCTTGACACAAGCAAGTTCATGCTTATGAGTGCATGGTTATGAGAATGTGAGGGAAACTAATTTTGTTTTAAATCAAATTTGCCCATAAATTGTAGTTCTCAAGAAATGAGCCATTTGCATATGAGAGAGAGGAAGATATATCACTGAAAAGGTATTACAAACAGAAATCATAATGCTCCTTCAAGTCTTTTCTTTGGTTTGTTGTTAAGTAGAGCCAACACAGAAGTTTTTGGGTAATTTGCACTCTCAAAGCAAATGTTCTCTCAATTCTTGTTTAACTAGATTTTAAAAAGGAGCACTTTTTATTATGGACACCAGCTCACTTTTTATTTAAGGCACTTTCTGGCTCAGGTTGCTTTACAATCTACACACATGGATGCAAGATAATGAGTTATAAGTTAATCATTTATACAGCTCACCTGGTTCTTCAGCAGAAAAAACATGAAAAATCCATAGCAGAAACTTGTGGAAGCTCTTGCCAAGTTATAATCAGAGCTGCCATGGGTGAACATCCGTGCAAGTCATCTGAAGGTTGACAGTCCTAGAAAAATGAAGGTGTAACTTATGGCACTTCTGAAGAGGACCTTTTTGAAGAGTTGCTGGAAAACACTACCAAGGAAGGTACCACGAAACTGAAGGTGCCCCTTCAGTTTCTAAATCAGATATTAAAAGTACCCTCACTTTGCTAAGCAGACATTAGCATTACCCTCAACTAAGGCCACATTTTAATAGAATGAAGTGTCCCATAGTAAAATCAGATGAAAATATTGTCCTCTCTACCCTCTTTTTCATTCTGGCCCAACCATTTGCTGTGGTGCTTTGAACTGGATCAGGAACTTTCCTCTTTAAAGGGGGAGAGTTGAGAGTCTAGGCAACACAGATATATGTAGAACTTCTGTTTTAAACCGAACCTTTGCTCTTGATTCAATAGAAAACAAGGTGAATGCTTCCTGGCGTGTTTCATGCATCATCATCAGCCATGTGGGGAATGCAGAGGAAGAGCTGGCTGTAATGTTTGTGTTGAGCTTTTCCTAACATCTTTAATCTCGGAGACTGACTCTGTTTTGTGTTGTTTTGGAGATGCTTTTTTTTTTTTTTTTACAAAACTTGTTTCTCCACCAGAAACTAAAAGTCACATTAGTGATCCCTTGTGAGTAACAGCTTGGGCAAGTCAAGGTTTAAAGTTAAGTTCCTGAGTTAAGTTCCTGTTTCTTTATGGGGCACCTCTTGAATTCCACAACAGAAAATAAAACAAACTGTAAGTGTGTTTAACTTCTGATATTCATCTGTAAATATATTAAACTCAAACATTGCATCCTTGTACTAACAAAGAACCAGAAAGCAAAGAGAAGAGACACCATCACTGTAATGCGGAAGACATGGCAGTTCAAGGAAATAAAAAATAGCTGCATCTCCCATTTCTTAATATGTTTAATCAGTATCAGCAAATAGCTGTTAAATCACTGTTCTCGTAACCAGCTTATATTAGTTACCCATTTGTTTAGGGACTGATTAAATAAAAAGAGTAATATCTCTATGGTAATTGAGAATGGAAACAGGGTAACATTCAAGTATATATATGCATTCAATAATATCCATCTCTTGGTTATTGAACAGATAGTGCTCTAGACAAGACTTACTGACTTCTCCTAGATGAAGACTCCAAAATGGTTTGGAACACTCTATTTGCTAATGAGATAAATCCAATCTCCATCACCCACTGGGCTGATCCTTTCTTCCATTGCAAACCACATTTAACAAAACTCATCACTGTAGTAAACAGCAGAAACTTCCCATTCCATCTCACAAGCCATGTGAAAACCTATTTCAAAGCATGACTTGGATAAGCCTGTAATACTCAGTTCAGTAAGCTGAGCTTTGTAAGCAAAGGCTTGGAATTACTGACTTGACTGCCAAGGAAACTTCTTATGCTTTTAATTCTGCTGCCAAACGGGGCTGAACTGGCAGGGTGCTGGAGAGATCCTGGCTGACTTTGCTGAAAACTTTGCAACGCCACAGAAACCACCAGCCACCCAGTCTGCTGCCTATGGAACATGGACTGTAATTCACTGACATTATTACTGGTCAGTTAGAGATGCGTTTGTGTGACTGAGGCCCTGATCTGTGTCTGTGCTGTGCCAGCTGACACATGCTCTTGCAGGCTTGCCAGTTCTGACCTGAGCTCCATAGAGAGCATCCTCTGCAGGGCTTTCACTGAGTACAATGAAGAGCTGGATTCTTTTCTTGGTATGATGTGACACCACTATGATCTCACCAGAGGATTCCTGGGAAGCTGCCAAAAAGTTAGCAAAACTTTCTCTTACTCATTCAGGAGGAAGATAACCCCTATGCAAAGAGAAGCTCTTTCAGCATGTGCCCCAGTCTTTGTAGCTTTAAATCCAAGGTTAAGATGTTGGAACATACATTGTTCAAAGATCCTCCTGAACAAAAAGTTTCTAATACTGTTAAAAGCCTGGAAGCCTTAACTTTGTCCATTCCTGTGCTTGGTTCTATCTAAGCAGCAATATGCTGAGTGATTTGGAGTGAGTCTTGAAAGTCTGGCAGTGGAAGAGAACTTTCATGGTGTTGAAAGGCTGCTTGAAAGAAGGCTGCTCATTTGGAAGTGAATAATATGCTCTCTAAGCCCTGTACATTTCTAAAGTCTGTGCTGCTTGCCTTTTATTTTCTTTACTAAAATTATTTATTCTTTGAGAAAAGTAAAACTGCGTATCTTTCTTTTCCTTTAATAAAAAAAAAAAATCGGGCTTTGGATATTTTAATTCTGGACATAAAATTAATATATGTCTTTTAATTGCCATGCATCTTAGGACAAAAAAACCTTGTGCTTCTGCAATTTACTAATCTGTTCCCACCCAACTGCTAGCACAGGAAGCAAACTGGAAAACCTGAGAGGTACATTTTGGTCAAAAGCCCAGGAAAATATCAAGACTCATTACAACCTCACAGGGAGAATGGCATCTGCTGTTAGGTAGTGGCTTTTTTCTTGGTTCTCAATATGCTCCTGTCAGGCCTCTCTCCTCTGGGAAACCAAAACCCATTTTACAGCATGGAGTGTCTGAGGTCAAACATACTGTGTGGATTTGTCACTGTGAGCAAGGCTTCCAGTGCTGCTGCAAGTCTCCTTCCACAATTCCTGACTCTCATGCTCTTACAGCACCTTCCACTGAATTATCTTTTTAAAACTCCTTACAGTCAAATGTCCTGCAGGCATGATACTAACCAGATGATCACCCAGATGACCCAGCTTAATTATTTCTAAGAAGTATTCTTTGTCCATTACCGGGGGGCTTAAGTTTGAATAACATGATGTTACACATATATTAAGCTAGGACTAACCAGGAAGAATACTATAAAGAAACTTGGTTGAACAGAGAGCACTATACTTTATGGTTTGCAGGTTCAAAATTTGCTTCAGTAACATAATCCTGTTCAATTTTCAAATGGAACATGAAGGTTCAGCTAGTCAAATAAAATAAGGTTGTAAAAAAAGCTACTGTGAGGGTTGCTTGTGCACATAAATATGGTGTTTACACCTGTTTGTTTTAGTTCAAAAAAACCACCAACAACAAATATAAATTGTCTTCTAAAGCAGAACCAAATATTCCATAGTATGAGAGAAAATCAGATCTCCAGAGATTTTAGTGTAGTATCTACAATGCCTGTTCTCACATGCAGAATGACCACAATTTGCAAGTGTTTCAGGAGTCACAAGAATTGCAAAAGGTAAGACTTCTGAAAAGTGAATCAACTGTATACAGTTCAACCTTGAAAGGATTGCTTGACTCCAGCAAGAGTGGAAAGGAGAGGTTGACTTCCTTCCCTCTTGACCTCAGCCTGGGTAACAGGACCAAGGGCACTTCTCCTGTGAGGCCAAATACTGGTCCATGTCTGGGTGGGCAGAAGAGTTCATTGTTTCTTGGGCTTGGTTTGAAGACTTGTGCTACAAGGTAAGACCTAGAATCTGGAAGTCTGGACATGAGATTTGCCCATCAGTGAATGTGTTCTCCAAAGATTTATGGAAGGCTGCAGTGAGCAGAGGCCCAGGTGTATGAAGTCTTTATAATGCAGCCAACTGCAAAAAGTTATCTAGTTAAAAAGGCATTTAGATACTTAATAGGCACACTGAGGCATATCATTTGGGCTTCTTTGGACTTAAAGATATTTCTTACAGTTCTCTGGTTGATGCTTTAGACCAAGACAGCTATTAGCATGCTACTTCCATAATTGTGCAGGTATCCATATGTGCATGTCAAGATGGGTGTAAACTATAAATAATCTTCCTCTTAAGCAGTGCTACAGGAATCTCTAGAAGAAATTCTGATTAAAGTGAGACTTAATGTTGACAAGGAAAGTGGGAGATTGTGTAGAAGTGTGTTCTGCTTCAAGACATTTCCTGATGAATGTCTTGAAATTATGATTACCTCTGACTCTACAAGGGAGCAGCAGGTCATTCTCATGGCTGATGGTCATGTCTTTGCATCCTAATATCCCCATATGGAGGTGTTACTAAGGATATGCCAGTGAAAGCAACTTGGATGACTTCGGCGGTAAGAGCTCAAAGCAAATATAGGAATTTTCTTTTTGTTTCTTCCAAGTAGTAACAGATGTTGCAAATGACCAACTAGAAAGGGCTGCCCAGAACAAGGGCATTTTTGGAAGCTGTTGCTTTGCATTGTATTTGCACTGTAAGGCCTCCAGCTTACACCTTGAGAAAGACATCAAGAAAACTACTTTTCACTTCAGTTTTCTCCTTGCCATGGGATGGAGCTGAATGAGAGGTCAGGGGGAGTCAGCATGGTAATTGGCCTAGCAAAGGACATAGAAAATTTCTTACAAGAAAAGCCTTTGATTCAAAGCAAAACCAACTGTCTTTCTCAAATGTTTGTGGATGCCAAAGAACAGCCTCCAGTCTGTATTTCATAAGGAAGTCCTTTTTCAGTCTCATTTCATGTTTATGATTAAATGTTTTCTGCATTTGTAATTTCACAAATTGGTTTTCTTTCTCCTTAGAGAATTGCCTAGCTAAATATTGTTTTAATTTCTATTATAAAGCTTAGCTGACAAGACAGATTGAAGAAACAATCCCAGCTGGCCAGTGTTGCATGTCTGTAGAAAAGTCTGATTATTCATTTCTGAACAAAAAGGTAAGAAGTGCAAATTCAGCTATCCTTCTGGTTTTCTAACAGTTACAAGGCATCCTGTGATGTTAAAATACCACTTTTTTCCAGTCAGTGCTGCTTTTGAAGATCAGTACAAACAGGCACAGCTCTCTAAGGAGTTATTCTGCCAAGTCTTCAGCACAAATTGACAGCATCTTAAGTCTTAATAGTAGCTCTAGGGGGGAGAAGCTGCTCTGGGAATAAATTGCTTTTGGGCATCAAAATTTAGGATTTTGGAGAAGCATTGTTGGGGTTGTTCAGCCTGGAGAAGAAAAGGCTCTGGGGAGACCTTACAGCAGCCTTCCAGTACCTGAGAAAGCCTGCAGGAAAGCTGGGGAAGGACTTTTATAAGGCCATGTAATGATAGAACAAAGGTTAATAGTTTTGAGCTGAAAGAGAATAGATTGAGATTAGATATTAGGAAGAAATTCTTCACTGTGAGGATGGTGAGACAGTGGAACAGGTTGCCCAGGCAAGCTGTGGGTGCCCATCCCTGGAAGTTTTCAAGGCCAGGTTGGATGGATTTTGAGCAACCTGGTCTAGAGAAAGTTGTCCCCTATGCAGGGGGACTGGAACTGGATGACCTTTATGATCCCTTCTAACTGAAATAATTCTATGATTTGCAAAATTGTACATAGCTGCAAGGGTATATGCTTAGTTTTCAGCTCATTTCTCACTGTGGGGGAAGCACTTCAGGGAGGACTCTTTTTCTAGAGTAGTGTGGATAATAATCATCTTCTCCTCCCTGTTAATAATTAACTGATTATTCCCTTCTTTTTCAACAGGCAAATGAAGAGCATCTTTCTACAGCAGTGTGGAGCCTGTAACTGGATAAAAGTGAGCTGCGTGAGAAGCTAATTTACAAACTGGAATAATAACATTCCCATTATTAGTGGTTTGTTTTATTTTTCTTCACTAATGATGTAACAGCCATAGCAGTATATTTACTATAAGGCTCTCCCCTTCATCTGTTTATTGGACAGCTGTCTTTCCATAACTTCAGGAGAAGTTCCTAGAGCTTGAACTGAAAAAAAACCATCAGTCCTGGATCACCTGATGGATCCTGTCAGAGTGGGGTAGTGTCCAACAATTGTTTCCTACACTTTTTCAGCTCATGAGGTAATTATTGCATCACTTTTTTGGCTTTTGCATACTGGTCAGCTTTGTGTCTCTTGCAATGACTCACCTTAACATTGCACTGCATTACTCCTGTAAGAATAATGTTTCTAAATTATTATAATCTGAGACATAAGGACTAGGTAATACCTAGCTAAGCCATGAAATAGTGTGTGCTTCTGGCCAAACTGCATCTCTTTTAAAACTTATGTCAGCAGGAGTACTTGGAAACTATTTGATCTGTATCAAAATAGTATATGACGAGTCTTGGATCTAATTATGAGCAGATTTTTTTAGAGGAATGATAAATGGAAAAGGCTCTTGATCTGTGTGGTTTTATTCATTATGCTTTTGGCTGAAATGTTAATGTAATAGTAATATTGTTTAGGAGCCCTAGGTAGTGATTCATCTGAATACTGTTGAATAATGCATCTTTTGGAGGACTTTCCAGGTGAGGCATTAGATGATGGTATGTCTGGAATTTCTCTGCTCCCTCTGCACAGTGAATGCCAGAGATGTCCTATTGAAGGACAAATAATTTTGCTCCACGCCCTTTTCTGTAACCTGGCAAATACAGTGTATCCATTATGCTTGCTAGGGGATCCAGGTTAATAATAGGGTGCTTGTTAACTGGATTTCTATGCTTCTGATATTTTTCCCTGAAATGCTTAAGTCAAGGGTCAACCTGTTGTGCCATGCTATCTGTGAATGAAAATTTTATTTCTAAATTAGAAGTCAAATTAGAATACTTTGTCCAGCAAAATCTTGCTGCCTTGGTGGTATTTTCATTATAGGGACAATTACCAGATCCGCTGATCTAAGTTCCCTGTACAATTACTGAATCTAAGCTCCCTGTCACATATCCTCGTATTTTAGAAAAATTCTGAAATGGAGTTAGGAGGAGACGCAGCTCTAACATACCCAGGCACCCAAAGTCGCAGAGCTGGGAGAAGAAAACAGCAGAACAGACCAGTGTTCCTGTACCAAATTCTAGAAGGGAGAATTCTGAATATCCTGAACAATACTTTCAATCATGGAATATCTCGAATATAGAATATCTCAAGTTGGAGGAAACCCATAAAAGGATCATTGAGACCAACCCCCACATAATTACTCAAGATGTCAGATGAGATTCCGATCCATTGACCCATTAGTCTGCATGGTGCCTCAGTAAACCCAAAATGTATTTATACCCACCAGATATATAGCTTTCCAGGAGAGTACTGGAAACTGAAAATAATGCTGCATGCTTTTGTGTGAATGTGTCCTTAAATCCCAGCCAGCCAGCCCAGTCAGCTGTCACCATGTGGTGGCACCCAAAGACAGAGGGTGATGTGCAGGTTTGAGGAGAATGGGAGAATAAAAAATCTTGCACAGGACACCAAAACATTCTTAAGTTTGAAAATCAGCCCTTACAATGTAGACTTCTGAGCATGAAACTTCTGTGTGACTGTTTGGATCTGGCAAAAACCAGGTAGACTGAGTGTATTTTCTTATTGAAAGAGACAGGCTTTTTGTTCTTGTGTGAATACAGACTTTCCTTGCACTGCTCCTTGGGAAGAATAAAGTGTAATCAAATGAACATTAGTTCCTGTGTCAAACAAGGTGGTTTCTGGACCCTGAAATGTAGCAGACAAAAATGGCAACGCCATGGCTAATGTTTCAAATTCAAAGATGGGCAAAAGGACAGTAAGCTTGGTCCTGCAGTGTCAGCTGTAATCCTCACACCTTAGGCGTATCGTCTTCAAAGAGCTTTAGCTGGTACCTTGCATTTCTTCTGACATCAGACACCTTCAGGCCAGAGGGGTGGTGCTGGCTTACTAGCCAGCCACTGATCAGGTGAGGCCTGAGCACAGGGAGATGCCAACAGAGCTGGAAGGTCAACTTGAATCGTGTCTCTTTCAGATGAGTGATGAGTGACAATGACTGGAGGATTATTCACTGAAGAATCCTTTGTTGTGGGTGAGTGCCTAAGTGGAGCTCAGACCAGCTTTTCCAAAGCTCTGCCTCTCCATGGGGCACAAGGCAATGAGTGTATGCAGTGGGTCATACAGCAACACTTCTTGCCATCCTGGCAGGTGTGTCTTCTGGGGCACAAGTTCCACATTCCCCTCCTGGGACTGCCAAGAGCTCAAGCTGAGCCCCAGATTTACGTGCTGAGGCATATTGCTGATTTAGGGATGTTTCCTCTCCAGCTCCCCAGTGTAAGAGCACCTAATCGTGTCTTTGTACCTGCACTAGCAAAATGAGGGGATGTCCTCAGATTTGAGCAACCTATGGAGTAAATTCTGACTCTGAATGTAGCTGGAGAAAGAGGTGACTTCCTTAGTGTAACAACCAGTCACATGTGATAGCAGGCTTGTCTGATACGCAGTCCCTTGAAGAGAGAACTATGGTGTCAACCTTTAGTTTTAAAACCGCTGTGTCATTTTTAATGGCTCTTAAAACTAAGGTGTGAAAACCAGGGATCTTTCCCCGGTTAGGCAGTGGGACCGAGGTGCCACCAGGGGGCACAGCTCTCCCACGGCGCCGGCCCTCAGTACCTGCATCCGGAGCATCTCTGGGGAGGCACAAAGAAGGGTCATTCATTCCAGTTACAAGAACACGAGATAAACCTGTCCTCCGTTCCCTGGAAATATGCTAAAATCTTAAAGTCGATACTAATTCTAGATGAGAAATGCAACTGCTATTATCACGAGATAGGGTTCCGCAATCCTATCTCTTCTCTTCTCTTCTCTTCTCTTCTCTTCTCTTCTCTTCTCTTCTCTTCTCTTCTCTTCTCTTCTCTTCTCTTCTCTTCTCTTCTCTTCTCTTCTCTTCTCTTTTCCTCTCCTCTCCTCTCCTCTCCTCTCCTCTCCTCTCCTCTCCTCTCCTCTCCTCTCCTCTCCTCTCCTCTCCTCTCCTCTCCTCTCCTCTCCTCTCCTCTCCTCTCCTCTCCTCTCCTCTCCTCTCCTCTCCTCTCCTCTCCTCTCCTCTCCTCTCCTCTCCTCTCCTCTCCTCTCCTCTCCTCTCCTCTCCTCTCCTCTCCTCTCCTCTCCTCTCCTCTCCTCTCCTCTCCTCTCCTCTCCTCTCCTCTCCTCTCCTCTCCTCTCTTCCTCTCCTAGTGCTACCTGAAATACAGCTTAATATTACTGAAATGCTTAAAACAGCAAAAGGCTTTACATTCTCAGTGAGCTACACTGCAGATACAATGTTTTCTTCCAGCTTGCAGCCTAGAAGTGTATGAGGCATTCGGATGTATCCTACTGGGATTATGGGTATGAGCTAGCACAGGTGATGTCTTTTCAGAATTTCCATGTAATATTAGCTTCTTCAAAAGGAATGCAATAACACTGCAATGCAGTCACTCGTAAAATCTGTTCCCATTGTTTCATCTTCAGAATCAAGTGCTCTTTGTCTTGCTGGTGTCCTACTGACAAAATCAAAATTGGGTTTATCAAATAATGTCAGTTATTTCAATTGAGGACATTCTTGTATCTTGTTATTCCTCCAGGAAATAGTCAAGCAAATTGAGATGACCGTGAGTATTGATAACGCAGGTGGGGTACGTGTCGTGTGTGTGAGAGAGAGTCAAGTTTTGTGGTTTTTTTTTTTATTATTATTATCAAAAGTGTGTTTCTGGAGAAAATTTCTTTATAGTCCTCACTTGCTCTGCTTTGGTTTGTATAGAAGAGTGGGCTTAGAGCATGCGGACCAGAAACCTTTTGTCTGAAATTAAACTTTTCTGGGAGTGCTCCTCGTGCAATCCATCCCCAGGTAAGAAACCACCAGCCACTAAAGCTGGAATGAAATAGCAGCCACTGGGGACATCCAGTCCTCAGGACCTGCTTCACTCTGCAGCAGGAGAAGTATCCCTTAAAGGACGATCTACCAGGAGGAGGGGGCCACCATAGAGGAAGGTGACCTGGACAACAAGGACGCAGCTGATATCTAGTGCTCCCGGGCTATGTGATAGCAACTGCTGCGAGGCTCCATGCTGTCCTACACCTGTGCCCTGGTGCTTTGTTATGTATGCACACATACATGTTTAGGTGTATATATATATGGTTACATATCCCCATATATATGATTTGCATATACACATACACCCACGTACACATTTTCCTACTCATATACATATATATTGTATTTAAGGGTAAATATTTAGGTATGTATTTCTATGTATGGTATGTAGTAGTGTATATACATATGTATGTTTATGCACACACAGCCACAGATGGCCACGAACATGGTTTGTATGCCCATATAGATGTTTATGTAAACATATACATGTATTCCTATGCTTCTATATATGCAGGCATGTATGTATATATGTTTTGCAGCTACATTTGCAGGTGCATACACATACATATTCTTCATTTCTCTACGTGCATCTCTGTGTGGCACGTAAGCGTGTGTTTTGCGTACTCAGGTGCACATAAAGATCATTAAATTCACCTGCACAGGCCTGGCCCAGAGGCTCTTGCAGCGGCCCAGGCCGCGTCCCCATGGCAACGGACGGCCGTTCCCGCCCTTCGCCGCTCGTCGGGCCGGGCCGGGTTGGGTCGGGTTGGGCTGGGGTGCAGGTGAGAGCGGGACATTTTGGGGACCCCCGGGAAAGTATGAGCGCTGCGGGTTCGGGAGGGGAGGTGTGGAAGCGGGGGAACGCGGCGGTACAGGGGGAAGGAAGAACACCTTCAGCCGCTCCAGGAGAAACGTGGAAACGCGCGCCTGAAATCTTTAAAAAAAGGGAAAAAAAAAATGTTAATCCCGTTAAAGTGTGTGTTTGTGCAGGATGTCTTGCGTCCCGAACGAAGATATCATCAAGAAAATCATCCGTGAAATCGGGCAAGAATGCACGGCCCAGGGACAAACTGTGTCAGAAACCCTGGTGGCCTTTATGGTAAGCGCAAAATAAATGTTTAGGGTGGGGTGATTTTTTTGTTATAATTTTGTCTATATGTTTCTCTTGTCGCGTTCTAATTCCGTCTGTAAAATAATTAAGGTGAGTATGTATTGGCAGCATGTAGATCAGAAGTTTCAAATCTGGGCACCTGTAGGATAAAACAGTTTTAAAATCTTTGGTGAGGCTGGGGCTTAATTTTATTCACGGTAAGTAGTTCCTCCACAGTCACTGACTGACACTGCTTGGACTGAGTGACGTGAAGTGAGGACATAAATCATTCCTTTGATCTTAAAAGTAAAAAAACATCAAATGGAATCTCCAGGACACTCTGCCCAGGCTCAGGTGGCAGCACCTGAGGCTTTCAGGGGTGGGTTGAGCTGTAAAACATCTCAGTTCTGGTTGCCTACACTGGCAAGATTTAAGGTGGCATTCAGTAACGTTCAATATAGGGTCCTAAAAGCCTGAAATATAATTTTCCTCTTCTCACTGTTGTCATGGATTTTTTGTTTAGGCAGGGGCAGGTAGTGTAAGTGGGACGAGTAGTTGAAGGAGTGCACTTGGATCCCACTTAATCTAAAACTGAAGCTGCACCTATCTCAGTGTTGTCCTGTAGACAACTATAAGTATTCTAAAAGAATTTTATACACTTTGGCATCTCCTTTTAAGAGACACAGCACCACTGCAGAATATAATCTTAATACACTTTCAGGAAGATGAAGCCTGGGTTCATTCTTTATTGTTTGTATAAGAACAGAATCAGTTCTTGATAAACTTTTATGTGTATGTAGCAGGTTCACAGCAGTACTGCTAAGCCTTGCATTTTTGGGTTTTTTTTTTTCTAAAAGTGACACTGGGTCACTTACATGGGGCTCAAAAGCAGTGCTAATCAATTAAGCATAAATAATTTAATGGATAAAAACCGTTCACTGAGTTGGCAAGATACTAAGCCTGCATACATGCATGTATTTCTCTGTATGTATAACACATTGACTTTTTAATCCAAGTTTTTAATATGCAACACCAACAGAGAAGTCTATAAAGAATCATGGTGGCTTTCTATAAAATTTTCATTAGCAAAATATTTTTCCAGGAAATTTTTAAAGGAACTGTATTTAAACATTTATCTACAAAGTTTGCATTACAAATAGATTTTTTTTTTTACTTTTTCTTTTTACTTTTTTTTTTTTACTTATGTCTAAGAACCTAGATTGAAACTAGAGCAAGTGGGAAATTAATTAACTTTGTTCAATTATTGAAGATTTTATGTGAAGAAGAATAGTAAAGAAATACTGACTGTATTGGGTATGTTTCAGAAAATAAAAGGTTAGTTGCAAGGTGTATATATTGTGATAGAATTTAATACCTTTCTTTTGTTACTTTAGGTGAAAGCCATTGTTTTAGATCCAAGAAATGACTTTAATGTGGATCAAATACTTACAAAAACAGATGTCCAAAATCTTACCCAGGTAATTCTGATCTAATTTGCAGAGTCAATACTTAGCTAAGATTCTAGCATTGTTTGCTATCTGTTCCTGTAACTAAAATTTTCAAATTTTAAAGTACTTTATTTTCATTGTTCTGTAGCTAAAGGTTAGACTATGGCTTTCCTCATGCTTCATAGTGTTCATAGTATGTCAAGAAAATGGTAGGGAGGGGGCCTGTTGGTGCTGGGAGACCTGTACCTTAGTCACCATCAATTCAGATGTTATACATCTGAATTGAGATGATTTCTGTGATGAGAAAGAACTCACTTTTCTGTCTCTCTTCTTAGATCTGTGTTGCCAGGCTGCTTGACACAACAAACCCATCCCTAAGCACAATTAAGATGCAAGTTTACTTTGATATGAACTATGCAAGTCGAGGTAATTTCAATCTAAATAGATGTTTTCATAGAAGTTGATTCTCAGTTAAGGATTTAATATCCCTATCTGTAGGGCTAATAATTAGTCCTGGTATTGACTGCTGACAGTAAAGCAAAATAAAAATCTCTAGAGAAATGTACTGTGTAGGACTGTGCTGTTTCAGCATGGATATTGTAGGGGAAAAATATGCATTAGACATGAGAGTACACTCATCCTGTCCTGAGAGATTTACTAAATATAATGTATTACATTGCTTGAAAACATTATGCTTTCAGGTGCCACTGCTAGCTGCCTTCAGCAAGAAAAGCTTGCACTGCACCTGTATATCTGAAAAAGAATAGCAGTCATGTGTCTGAAAGAGAACTTGATATGTTGTCAATATCCTTTATTGGGAGATATGATCAATCTTGAATGATCAGCTGCAGTTTTAGCTGAGTATGTTTTGGTGACATCATGATGGCTTCATGTGATCTGAGAATGGGAATGGGGAAGAAAATTGGGATGGGCAGAATGTCTCTGCTATAACTGTAACTTCAGGTCTCAGTGGGACAGTGAGGGTTGGCTGGGACACAGGAGACACAGAACAAGAATAGGAAAAAACAAACATTTCTGTGTGGGGAGGTCAAGAAACTGTTTTCTTCTTAGCATGGATTAAAACAAAAAATTACCAGCACTAGTAAATGATTCAAAGTCTTCTGGACAAAGTGAGGTCTGTAAGTCCAGTAAGATTCTGACATCCTGAGTTGTGTTGAGATTTGAGCATGTATTTCCAGGTATGTGTGAAATGTGTGTGTTAGGTCCTGATGCAGTCAGAGGAGTCCAGAGAAGCAGAGACTTAATTTGGCCTGGACTCTACTGACTGGTGGCAATCACAGTAATTATGTTAATGTTTAACTCCACTGTTGCTAATTGTAATGGTGTGGGACCTTGAACATCTCTTGCATGTATCTGTGCTTCAGAAAACTTACATTGGTGCTCTGACTGGGGAAATTTTACACCCTCTGTATAACCAAATTCCAAATAATTTAGATAATGCTTTCTAACTGTCCTTCTCTCCCAGCTGAATTACTTAGTGAGCACAGGCGTATTCTGGAGGAAAGGCTGGCTCCTCTGGTCAGAGATATCACAGACAGTCGTCCTCGTGTGGAAAAAGAAATGGAGACTGTGTATCAAAAGATTGTTAGCTATGTGCTGCTGAGATCTGGCCTGGGATCCCCTACAGATATTGAGGTTGTCAGGGAGGTAACAGGTGAGTAAACTCCCTGCTGTGAAATTGAGCTTTTCTTACTGAAAAGTGGAATTTTACTTCTTTGCTTATCTTTAGATACAAATGTGGTAGGCTGTGATGAATGCTTACTACCCAAGCTGTCACTGCTCAGCCTTGAAGTCTAAATGTGCCATGAATTCCCTGCTTTTTTTACATTGTTCAGGAGATGGTAGTTTTGCTTGTTTGATTATTTTATTTTCCGTTCCCTCAGACTGAGTTTTTTTTCACCCTCTTTAACACTTATAGCTGCCCTGCAGAGTATATTCCCCCAGACAGAGATGATTGCTTTCATCTCACTCAGTAAGAAGGACAAAGAGGAAGAGCTGAAAAATTTTGCCATGCTAGTCACAGGAATTCGGTTGTACAACAAGGAATGCAATAAAGGAGGAAGCAGCATTGATAACTGTAAGTATACAGTTGCATTTGGGCTGTGTATTCCCAATTAATTCATCCTGGCCTTCTTCACTGAGGCAGCCCCTATAATATCCCATCTGCCTAGATAAACAGCTTTGACTCAGGAGCTGTAAAACTGAAGGAAAAGTACAGATTTTTTAATTAATTGCATGTTTCCATGTAGGCTGCTACTTTTATAGATAAGAAGGTTGCTGTGGAAGGATTATATGTATAAACATCATGCACTAATTTACCTCATGATATCTTGTTCCCTGATCCCTTGCCATTAAGTCAATTAAATACGTAATAGCAGTTACATAAAATCTTGACAGGACACTATCAATCCAATTACAATTTTTGGTTGAGTATGTGTGATGAGAAGACACAAAAGTTGCAGGGGCATCTTGTAATCTGGTAATTTAGAGAAACCTCTTCAGATTCTTAGCATGTTCCCAAAAATCTTTGCATTTTGAATATTTCTGCTTTTTTAATAGACAAAAAATGTCAGTGGAATTTTTCAAAAGCTGCATTCTTTTAGGGCAAGACTTTGCTATTCCTCGTATTTCCTCTTTTCCCAAAAAGCCACATTATTTCTGGTAAGTTTAATAACCAAATATATGACTGGTTACTAGAAATGTTTTTATGAATGCAGATGTAATATTATAGCTCTCTGTGGAGACTTCTTTGTAAGACAGATCTGCAGCCCAATTTTAGGGGAAAATCTTTTCTCTTAAAAGACCAAGGTTTTGGACTAAAAGCTACACCACATACCTCTCTTGGTAAGAAAATTGTGCTTTACTGGAAAGCAAGATACTTGCTTAACTAGAGAGTATTTTAAATAAAGCAGTATAGGAAAAAAATATACCTACCACATCAGAGAAGGAAGTAAGCAACTTTCTAAAGTGTTTAATTTTTTTTTCTCGCATACTAAGCAAGGCATTGTTGGGTTTCTGTTTTTGTATGCTGTCTGTGTTGTGGCTGACTCTATGTCCACTGGGCCTTGGATACAGCATGAGGGAACATGCAACTATTGTAATGCTACAAAAGGCATGAATTACAACAAGTTGTGGTCTTTGTCATTATAATATCTGTAGGGTTTGTAATTAATTAAAGTAGATAGTATGATTGTTAATCCTGTTAAATTTGTTAACTGTCTGTAATAATGACTTCTTTGACCTATTTACATATCACTTTTTTATAGATGGCAAAAACACAGCATGAATGCTCTTAGGTCAGGAGATAAAATGGATGTCTTTATGCTTGAGGCCAGTAGTTAGTCTGCTGAAGCCTTAGCTGAAGTATTAGCAGCTGGGCTAGGACTCCACCTTCGCATTTTACCCTTCCAAAAAAGTAAATCAGCCAAGTGCTAAGCTTTCTCCACCTGTGGTTAGGCCATTTGTACTACCTGTGCAAATTTACTCCCCATTTTAGCTTTGTTAAAGGTAGCCTTTCAGAGCTTTCAAGTTTCAGTAGACATACCCCAAGCCTACATACTGCATTGTTTCTTCCCAGTGTTTCTAAAATTAAAAGTCCAAAACACAAAACACAAAACAAAGGGCTGTGTTGTGCACTTAAAGGAAGTGGCTAGTCCATCTTATCCTATTTCCTTGCACAGATGTCTTCTTAAATAACAAAAAAATGTGGCAACATTTAGTCTAATGGTTGTCTGCTGATGATACTGGAATTTTAAAGGAAAAAATATTTAGCGTATTTTTTTATCAGCTAAAGTATGTTTATTGACCTGTGCCAGTTGAGGGAATTTGTAGGGGTTTTAAGTACTAGTGCCAAATTTTAATAACTGCATAGGCATATCTTTTCATGTAGTATCTATCTTTTGTTTTTATTAATGATCTGACTTATTCTTAGAGCACTGCTAGATCTCACAATGCTAATGCAATGGGAGGCCTGTAATTGTTAATATTTTACAAATGAGGAAACTGAGAGTTTAAAGTTGTATAGGTTGGGTAAAGTCTCAGGAAACCCATGTCAGTTGTAGCAAGTGAACTGCATCTACTGTAAAGCAGACTTTCTCACAGTCTTTGACTTGACTGAGGTATTTCCACACCTGTTATCCTGAACCAGTAAGATACAGTGGCTGAGTCTAATACACAAATGTTTGGCAATGCATAAATATAAGGACAAAATTTAGAAACCAAAATTTTTGCTCAAATATTGCATTTTAATCATTTGCTAATGATTTAAACGAGTCTTTTTATATGTAACTCATATATATTTAAATAGTGCCAGCCATTCTGAATGAAGCCATTCCATCAGCTACACAGACTGTGGATGAATGTCTTAGTACCTGCCATATGCTAGCCCACCAGTACACAGCTCTGTTGGAATCCATGCAGGAAGATCTGCACAGATCTACGCAGCTTAGTTCTTTGAAATTAAGAGAAGCACTGTTCAATGTGAGACAATATGAAGCCTTCCTATGCATCCTCCTGGTGAGATACCATCATGTTATATCCAGTGGCTTTTTATTGCAGATGGGATGTGTTCAAGTTACCAACACATTCGGGACAGAGATGTAAGAAAAAATATTTAGAAATAAATGAAATAAAAGTCTTCTCTGTATATGAGAACCTACATCATCTGTCATATTCAATTTTGTACCTAACTTGCTGGGTTTGGCTACTGTCAGGTAAAAGACAAAGTTGATTGTCTGCTGAACTGTGACGGTATTTCTATTTAATTTCTGGAGGTTTCCTTCTTTTAATTTCCTTCGTTTAATTTTGTTAACAAAGGACTTTAAAAGTAGGACTATTTTCTTCTTTGTGTACTCACTCTACCTCAGAAGGGGGAGAAAAACCCTTCTTCAATACATAAATTATCTCCATTTTAGTTTGTAGCATCCCCAACATATATGGAGTCATCAGAAGTCTTTGAAGACTGCAATTTATATTCCTGAAACTTGTTTTGCTTAAGAAGATTTTTCATTTCTCTTTTGAGAAACTGCAGGGTTTTACTAGTCTGTCCGGTATACCATAAAGCTTGGAATAATATTTCTCTTAATTTTTTCCAGTTCTCTTCATTGTAAAAGTTCAGAGGTTTTACATAAGAATTACTGGTATATGTTTGAGACAGGTACCTGGTTTTATACCTGAACACTTAAGGAATATATATTTTCTGGAAAAGTTGGGTGCATTTTGTTCCTCAAAACAGTTGCCTTAAAATAGCTGAATGAAAAATCCAAGTAAATTCTTATTAGTAAATACTTGATTTTTTGACTGTCACACTTCTTACCTGAAATTTTCTTTCCAGTCTGATGCAATTACAAGTGCTCAAGAAGTTGAAAAGATGAATGTGGAGTTTGCAGCAACAATGGAGCAGCTGATAAACACAGTGCAGGACAGGGTTTCCATAGATACCAAAGAAGTTTTTGTAAGTATTTTGAATGGAAAACCTGTTTCTTTTTAATGATGAAAAATTACTGAAGTATTACTTTGCTGGTGTATTTGCATAGTTTGTGCTAAGAAAAAGGCCTTACAGCAGCCTTCCAGTACCTGAAAGGGCCTGCAGGAATGCTGGTGAGGGGCCTTTTACAAGGCCATGTAGTGATAAGACAAGAGTAATGGTTTCAAGCTGGAAGAGAGTACATTTAGATTAGATATTAGGATGAAATTCCTCACTAAGAGGGTGGTGAGACACTGGAACAGGTTGCCCAGGGAAGTTGTGGCTGCCTTAGAAGTGTTCAAAGCCAGGTGGGATGGGGCTTTGAGCAACCTGGTCTGTTGGGGAGGTGTCCCTGCCCATGGTGTGGGGGGTTAGAGCTAGATGGTGTTTAAGGTCCCTTCCAACCCAAACCCCTCTGTGATTAATTGGAAACTGCAGGACATGGGAGAAAGGTGTTGGAAAAAGAGGGAATGAGTGATGTGAGCTGCAGGTATTGTAAAGGAGGGTGCTTGATGACCCTGTGAAAACCTGGGATTGTTATGATGGCATGGTATAAAGGAAATGGGAGAGAAATAGGTCAAAAAACATCTTCATTTAATTTACTTTTAATAGAAGAGTTTGGGATTTTGTGTGATATGTCTGTGATTTTAATTCCTTGTAGTCAGCTGCTGAAGTAGCATGCAGTTCATCTGTATGTTAGGTTATATTTCATCCTTCTAAACAAGTAATTAGCAAAATAAAGTCCAGTGTGGAGGAAGGAAGATCGTGCCCCTGCTACCTGCTCAGGAATATTTTTTACACTGCAAGAACATCTGAGCTGGAAGCTCATGGGAACAGCACTTTGACCCAACTACATCTCAGATATGATTTGATGCTTTAGTTTATGTGTGCTTGTGATTTTATAAGATGGATGTTATCATTTGGGAGCATTTTGCCTTCTCTTCCAGCTGCTCAAAGCAGGTTTTTTCTTCTTTATGGGGCTTAGATGTCTGCTATTCACGTTACTCTTTTCCCTAGAAGCTGTTTGCTTCTGCCTTCTTTTCTCCTATATTTCTTCCCTCTTCAGGTTGGTTAGTTGTTCTTTTATTCCCTGCTTAAGATAGAATATGTAATGTCTTTTGCTTGTAGGGATTTCCCTATTATAGCACCATTTAAATAGTTTCTCTTGTTTTTGGCTGGTTGCTGAGAAGCTGAATCCTGCAGGAATGTAAAGCAGCAGTATGTTCTGCCATTTAAAAACTGTAGGATAAGTCCTATATATGTCATAAACATTTGTTTTAGGAACCAAAGTAGATTTCATTAATACTAATTGTTTATTCTAGTAATAATGATTTTGATCTTGCTGTCTTGCCTTTGCTTTCTCCCATTTTTTGACCATAACATTTCCACTTGTTAGTGAATGTTAGTGATGCAGATGAATTCCAGAACTGACTCCATTGGCTGTTCTCATAATAATGTTGTTCACACTCATTATGTTGTTGGCATACTTTCTGGACTGTCAAATCTTTTCTTGTAAATGCTCTGTGCATTTAGATGTTACAGCACACACTTTATGTCATTGTCATTGAAATCAGTATTTATACTTGAGGCTCATACGTTTCTTCTGTATGTGTGTACACCAGTATGTCAGCATTGATGTTGGGAATGGCAGCTTCCAGTTTTGTCCTGAACTCCATCCCTCTCTGAAGAGGCTTGCACACCATTAATTTTGACTCACATGATGGCCTGTGGGCTGTGGTACCAAGTTACTCTGGAAGCAAGGCAGACAAAATAGCAGATCCTGATGGTTTCTGTGAAAAAGTGTGGGTACATTTCTTCTGGTCCTTCTTATTCCTGCACAACTTATTTTCAGTTATAAGAATGTATTGTCAGTGAAGCACTCAAGTCCAAGCATGGTTTCAGAATAATGTATCTGGAAAAGGTTTTGGAGTTGTCTTGTACTTTTGCTTTCAGCAAGTGCAACTACTTATAAGAGACTTAGCTGAAAGCAAAAGTACAAGACAGAAAATCACCTTTATCCTGGCCCAAACCAGGACAGGAGTAAAATGCAGGAATGTACCATTCTGGCCTATAGGCCTACATGCTGGACATACATGCTTTGGGCATACACGAGGGGAGGTGCTCTTAAAATCCCAGGAGTTCCCCTGGAATTTCCAAGTGCTGAAGCCCTTGGATATCAGCCTCACTTTATCCAGTGGCTGGGATAACTTAGGTTATGTTGTAGACATGAATAAACACTGAATTTCAGATAATTTTCTTTATTTTCTAGCCTCTCTTTATTGCACTTTCTAACCTCTGGACCAGCTTTCAGGATGAGATACTACTGCTTAGCTTCCTCACAAATATGACTAATAAGCTTCAACAGTTCTCAGAAATCCACTCAAAGCTTTTTCCTGAGGACGTGCTAACATCTCTCCTGGAAGGAGTGACGGTGAAAAGTGATGAGGAAAGGATAAGAGAAACCATGGGTACTGAAAGTTATTACTTTTTTTGTTTTCCTTTGTTTACAAGATTTTTGGGTTTGAATTTTATTTACACGTGGATTTTTTTTGATAATCAGACTTGGCACAATAAATGAAAAGGAGTCTTGTAGTGTGTGATTTGTTTTTCATGTAGTTTTTATATTTATATAAAAATTAAAATATAGTTACTCTATACAAACATACCTTATAAAAATTGTAGAGTCATCAGAGAAGAATATTTCTACCTTTTTTTTTTTTTTTTTACATTTCTTAAGTTTGCTTATGTCTTTACACATTTCAGAACTTTGGTTGCACACAGTGGATCTTTTCCAGCCATGCGGTTCTGAAATGGAGGGGGAAATAAAAAATATAATGTAATGATGCTTTGGTTATCAAAAGTATTTTTAAGATGGTATCTCTAGTAACCAAGTTGTACTCCAAGGGATTTGTAATGCATGAGTGGGTGAAAGCAACATAGAAGAATAAGATACTACCTTCCTGTTGCCTTCCCTTGTTTCCAAAGAAAACTGTGCTATTAAAGAAGGCTCCTGCAGGACTGTTTTTTCAATAGGGTCTCTCCTAAGGCACAGCTAAAGTTTTGCTTTGGGGATCTTGGCACTGCAGGTCATCCTGTGAAGAGCACAGTAATCTGTGTAACATGCTGTAACATCACTATTTTTAAAAACTGATGCTTTGTTAAACCTTTTCTTAGGAGACAGAGTGAATGTTTCTGATTTTGAGAACCAAGAATGGCTTTTTCCAGAGACTACTGATAATTTTGATCAGTTGCTGATCCAGTACCATGGTTTCTGTGCATACACAATTGGTGTGAAAGGCCTCACCCTCCCAGGTATGCTTTGCAGTTAGGTCTTTTCCTTATTTTTTAAGTACTAGTGAAAATGTAAAGACATGTTCTGAGTGCATCCTCTTATTTCAAAGCTGGAGTGCTGTATTTTCATGCTTGTAATTTTTACTCCAGGTGACTTATTTCCTTTTCTTTCATTAATAGCTAAATAAACTGCCCTAGAGAGAAGGTAGGAAGGCTTCCAGAGAAAGCAGGCCTGAGCAAGTGGAGGCAGAAACAAGATGGGATGTTAATATGTTTTAATACAGGCATAGAAAAATGGTCATTCCTTATATTTTGTGTATCTATCTGTTGCAAACACACCTGTTCTCTCTTACATACATCACATGTATTTCTAGACAGTGATTGTACAGTATTTAAAATCTCTGCAAAGAATGCTTAAGTGCACTTGATTTAAGTCAGGTAATCAGAGGAAAATTTTTTGTCTCTTCTGGGGTCATTTGTCTTGAAAGCAAGCCTTATTTCAGCTACTCCATCAGTTCATGTTCTGTTTCCCCATGCTTTATAGAACCTATCCATATAGATGTTTTTTTAAACCTACAGGTGGCTGGGAGAAAAACACTGCCATTACTCAGCAGTGTTAAAAAAGAGATATTTTAATAGCAATGTAAATTACTTATGTTTATTTAGTACTGTGATTGAGAACAGCTGTCCTGGGTTGGACTGAAGGTCTCTAGCCATGTATCCAATTTCTGGATGTGGTCAGTCATGAACACTTGAAGATTATGGAAATCAAGTAGGAATTATCCTTCCTTAATTATAACCTTCCTTACTATAAGTAGCCAGTGATTATAGGATTTCTTCAGATAAATATTGTGTCTGTACCCTTCTGCTGAATAATCCTTGATAGAGCTTTTTCATTTATCTAATTGCTTTCTGAATCCATTTAGAGTTTGCCTCTGGATATTTTTATTGTCAAGAGCCCCACAGTTACATATTACTATTAAAAGTTACCTCATTTTGAGATGGTTTTAAGCTCTGGCTTGATAATTTCATCAAAGATCTGATAGTCTTTCATTAGGAAAATTAGCAAATAGTAATTTTATAGTGTACACAATTCATGGTTTTACAACTCTGTATCATATTATTTTTCTTCAGTTGCTTCTTAATGCTGAAGAGACTTTTTCTCTGTCATTCTATGAAAGGATCACTTCCAGCTCCCTCCATTTTACTTTCTCCTATTCTGTTTCATTGGAACAAAATGTAGTAGTACAAGTGTAGCATATAGTTTGGTATAGTGTTTGTTGTTTTTTTTTTTTCTCCCTCTCTGTTTGCATCCTACTAATTCCTGACATTGGTTTTGCTTTTTTAACTGCCACTTAATACTTTCAAGGCACTGGCTGTGATGATTCTGGGTATTTCCTGAGCAGTGACAGCTGCAGGAGAGCCTGCCCACTGTCCTTGAGCTCAATTTGTCTTTTCCTAATTAAGTAATTTGGCATTTATTGACATTTCATTTTCTCTGTTACTTTATTGTCCAGTTTCTCGTCTGCTTCATCTGCTACTTCAACTAATGTCAGTGTTATGCCTTTTGGTATAAATGGACTGCTGGTCTGCAGTCAAATATTTGCTGGAGATTGTAGGGGGACCATTTGTGGGTATGGGCTGCTTTCTTATGCCTTTGTGATAGCTGGTTTTGATCTGTTGTTTTTCTGACAGATATGAAATGAGGCATGCTGGATGTATGATCTAAAGCAGCTGTACTGACCCAATACATTTATGTATTTAAAAAGCTTACTTTCAATGATTTATTCTGATGTCAAAAAAAAGGAAGTGAAACTGACTCGAGAGAAACAGAATCTTGATTACAAACGTCTTTTGTATTGAATATGATATTGTTCACTGCTTTATTTTGTGGGGTTTGTTTTGTTTTTGTTTTTTAGGAAATCCTTCTATTGGAATTTTGAAGCACAAGGAGAGGTGTTACGTTTTCAGTTCCAAAGAAGCTGCGTACACCTTTGCTCAAGATCCAGAGAAGTTCATTCAACTGAATGTAGGAAAAGCAAAGGAATATGCAGAGCTATTTCATCTGCTTGAGCTACGGCATCAGTTTGAGTATCTTGTTCCATATGCACAGGTACACATTGCTCATGCCTCTTGCTGAACAGCTGTTGGGTCACTGGTGGTTCTGTCCATTCTAGATCATAAAGAGAACAGATTATATGATACCCATCTTTACAAAAGAATTATAATCATGTGCCTATCCTACAGAATGTCTGAAGATCCATCTTTCCAAGGTCTTCAGGCTGTTGATGAGAAACATTTTCTATTAATGTTGTTCTCACCTTGTGTCTTCATAAGAGAATGAAGGATTATGGCAGTGGTAAAAGCTTTTTGTCCTTAGCCTAGGGAGATCCTGTGTCTGATGGTTCTTTTCCTCATTTTTGCAAAAGCAGCTTAGAGATACAATAAATAAATGCAATAGAAGATAAGGCACATGCAATATTAACTGGAGCTTTAGCTCAGCAGTTGATCAGTGTCTGCTGGATGAGGGTGTAGTGATATCTGGAGGCAGGAATCATGAAAGAAGTCACAAAATGAAAGAGAATTAATAATGAGTATGACAGTGCTGTCATGTGAAATCTAAATGTTTTATTTGGATTCATGCGTGTTCTCTGTGATCCATTGTGAATTCTATGTCCCTAGATATGGAAAGAAGGTAGTCACAAACTGGCCCATGGTGAGAAAGATGTAATTTATATTCTGATTCTGGCAGAGATGCAACTGCTTCTCCCAATTAAGATTTGTGATTCTTAGTCCATTCATAAAGATAAACTGAGGTGCCTACATCTTAAAGCAGTGGTGGTGGTATTCCTTGTTAGCAAAATTCAACGCTTAAGCACTCACTGGGGATGTAGAAGTCTGAAATTCATCTGTGGCCTCTGTCTCATCTCTGGATTTCTGTTGGAAATTAAATTAATCAAATACTTAGTGGTTTAGTGGGGACAGGGGAACAAAAATATTGTTGAATGTAAAAATCATTATCCATTTGTGGTTTAACAGGTTTCTATTTGCTTTTAAAGATTAGCATATCCATATGCAATTTTTCTTAGATGTCTGTATTCTTCTCAATAATGCTTTGCTTGATTTTGGTTTATTTTTTTCATCCAGACTGGAAGTGCAGGCAAATACTTGATGAAACCAACCGCAAAATGTGACTGTAGTACTCAAACTGATACTCATATCTTGCCTCCAACAATTGTGGCATCTTATGAATGGAATGAATGGGAAATGAGAAGAAAAGCTATAAAACTGGTTTGTATTGTTATTACTAGATTTTAATTGTTGGCTAACGAAGTTCAGAATAAAATATTGTAAACTACTCTTTGTTGCAACAAAAATCTAATCTTTGAATAAGATGCACGCTTCTGTTACAACTGATTCAGCAGTTTCCAGTATCTTCTCTTCTTATTTCCAGACTTTCTTATTCTCCCACTGTTTCCTTATTTTTCCCTATTTTTTTTGAGTAGTACTTCCACTGCTAAGTCTATTAATTCCAAAATTTTCATCTGTTTGCTTTAAGTAACAATTTGTTGATTAACATTTCCTACATTCAAATAGATTTACCAGGTTGATGATACTTATATATGTTTTCTTTGTTTAAAAAAAAATGTTGCAGAAAGGTTTGGGTACAAAATTTTATTACGTGTTTAGCTATTTAAATTAATGTTCATCACCATCAAGTAAGAAGGAGAAAAAAATGTAGTAACTGGCACAGAAAATCGTCAGGAATACCTTTGGATATGATTGACTGCAAAAGCTATCTTTGAGCTAACGCATCCATCCTTGAAAGCTATCAAAGCATGAGACCTGTTTGTTGTGTTTTGCATAAAGAAATACTTTTTTGTTTTATCTTGATTATGTTTTTTTTAAAACCAACTCTGATTTGTGAAAGTAAAATTAAAAATAAAATAATTCCTCTTTCACTTAGGACTGGAGAGGTAAGAAACTGAGCAAGTAGGGTTTGTGTTGTATATATAAGCCAGAGGAAACTTTTGTTACACTATCATGATGATTTTCTGATTGATTGTAAATCCATCCTTCTGTCCACAGAAGGTTGGCCACAAACATAAAAGCTTTTTAAGTAGCAGTACATGTTCTAAAAGCTCCTTTCTAGCACTTGCCAGCACATGCAGTTGTCAAGGTATGGCACCTGATTTTTGCAATGCAGTCAAAATGAACTTGTGAGTACAGGGCATACTGCAGTTACCAGTATCAGCTGGACACAGGATACTGCAGGGTTGGTAATTTTTTTTATGTGAGGAGAGGCACGATGGAGGGCCGTGGGCTGCACAGCCTATTTCCTTTCTGTTGTCCTTTCTGCCATGAAATTTCAAAAATTATAAAAAGAAACCAAAATTTAGGACTAAGAAGTCTTGCTGGTATTAACTGGCTTGTAGAGGATTCTAAGCAATAGTTGTTCCTGAGGTATATAAAGAAGCCAATTAGGTTTGCAAGAGGCCTAGCTAAAAGCCTCTTTTGCTTCTGTAATGGACAAAAGTACATGAGTAAATGTAAGATGTGGTCAGTGGTTTTTCTTAGCATGAGCAAAGATGGATGTTTTCTAATAGTTGAGCATGAAGACCATTCACAAGCATGTATTTGGTCTGTTAATTTGATATATTTGGAGAAATCAATTTAGAGTACTAAGGGTTTTTTAACTTCAGCTATACATGTGGGAGATCAGTGATGCTGAGTTGAAAAAAAAAATCACAGATGCATGCAGAAGTATTTTTTCTGCAGTGACTATGATGAATTTGTAATATGGAAGTGATATAACATTTAGAATCAAAGTGATAAATTAACAGAAACAGCATCTGTGAATTTGATACTTTAGGAGAGCATTGGACATATTTGCAAGTTTTGTTAAGAGGATGAGCACAAATGCTCTGTTTTGTTTTGTTTTCCTGTTGTTCACACTTAGCCAGAAATCTTGTAGTGATCTGAAGTGTTAAAATGTAACCTTGTTAGAATGTTTGATGTTAGAAGTAAACTTTTCAGCTGACATTTGCTTCTCTGTGCAAGCAGTTTCTTGTAGTAGTCTTCAGCCTGTTATTATGGGGGATAAACTTAACAGAGAAACAGTATCTCCTGACAGCACTTGTTTTAACTATCACCAAAACCCTCAGAAAAAAAAAAAAAGACTAAAATATTGTCTTTCTTTCCATGCTGTCTCTTCTGTAAATTCCTTATTCTTTTCTGTATTTTTCATTATGACACTGTGCATAATATTCAGTTGTAGATTTAAGATATGCATCTACATACTGGTGCTTAAACTTCATTCTAGTTGAGAGAGACCTGGCTAGTGGAGTCTGGAGAGCATTTTGGCTCACCCTGATATGAACACCAAATCTGGCCAACATAATCATTCTCCTGCTTCCACTGACTGCACTGGACTACAGGGACTTTTTCACTTACATGTAGAGGTCTGGATCCCACCACGAGACTGGAATTTGTATATTTCAATGACATCATTATGTCATGTGATTTACAGTGTTTTACATCACTACTGACATAGAAGGCTCACTGGAATAAGGAACATTTTGTTGTTTCAACTGTTTGTAATATTAACACTCTGTGAGAAGTGGTTTTGGGTTTGTATCTACAATTTGTGATTCAAAAGAGCTTTCGTCATTAGTTGTGTTAACTTTTGACCCTTGCCAATGTGTAATGAGCAATGTTTTGAAAGAAGGTATTTTTTCCTTTCTATCTGATATCTTTATCTCTATCTGTCTGTTTTATGTGACAACGCCTAACCTCCTCATATTTGGTAGAAACCAGACAAAGATTTGATCCTATAGTTGGGTTATCCACAGTACTCAGGATCCTCAAACTTCTTTCATGTTGCAAATGCCCAAAGAGACATATCCACATGCCATAACATTCAGTGTGCTTTTTAGGTTCATTGAAATTAGCCTGAAGCACTGGGAAAGCTTACCATGACAGCATTTTATTCTAACGAAACAAAGGCTTCAGCGTTCAACAGAATTTGAGGAGCAGTGACCAAAAAGCAGAAAGAGGCTGAGTTAAAATTGTGTAGGCTACGTACAGTGCTGTTCACACATCCTGCTAGTTCAGGAGCTACCGTGTCACAGCTGCAACTGTATTGGCACTAGCATGACATGGGACACGTTACAGACCTGTGAAGCCTGTAGATCTAAATGATAAAAGCACACCTAAACCAAGTTATGCTTTACTCTGATTCTCTTTGTGTCTTTAGGCCAACCTACGCCGCAAATTAACCCACGCCGTGCAGACTGACCGCAGCCACATGAGAAGAGAGAATTCCACCCAAGTGTACTTGCCCAAAGATGTGAGCACGGAAACCAAGTGTGACAACTCCAGCAATGTACCCAGACCACAGGTTTTCTTGGCAGGGCTTCGAGGAGGATCATCTCCTGCTACTCATATGGTCAAAGTAGACTTAACAAGACCAGTAGAGGAAGCCTAAGAGAAAATGAGAAGCCTAAGGACATGTATTGAGTGTATGTATAAAAATCCCTTCATACATCTGAATTAAGATTTATTTCATTTGTTGTATTTCAGTTGATTTATTTCATTTACCTTTTCTGCTGGGACTGGTGACCGGTATTAGGTGATAGAAATTATAACTCTAAAACATGCAGATTTTAAATAGCAATGTAGAATCAAGATGTTCCCAAAGACTTAAACTAACATTTAAAAGGCAGTATGTGCTCTAGGATTTCCGTGTGGTTTTGATACAATGGTTGCTCACTTAAACACTGAATTGAAGAGCCCTGCCTTTGGTACATGAGCAGTACAATACAAGGCAAACAGCTTTTATGAGAAACAAAGCCAGTGCTGCAGCTCCTGCTGAGGCAATAAAACTGATTCCAGGAAGTCACCTGAACATCACATCTCCACCCTTAGACTCATCAGGAGGGTAAAGCCAGCAAAATGCAATCAGACCAGGTCCTTGAGCCTCTCCATTCCTCCTGTCATTAACCCAAGTGTCTTTGCAGGGTAGTAGATTTTACAAACATAGGCCAAAGCAGGGAGGTCAAGAGGAGAGAATCCCTCTTATTAGGCTCCTGAAGTCTTTTAGGTCTGTATTCACTGGCTAAACAGTGTGCTGGTGAGCTCATGGGAAACCATAGGAACCTGACTGAAGAGTAGCTTTTTGAAAGCTCTGTTTTACATGTGTTTGAAAAAACAACAACAGGAGAAGGTTGTTAGGTTTATTTCATTGTGGCAGTGAAGTACATGCCAGGTGTGATGAATGCAACTGCAGCTGGTATTACTGTTTGTGAAAACCTGACTCATTGGAGCTTTATGATGAAATAATTTTCTCCAGTGGAAGTAGGGAGCACTTTAAAATAGAGATACATTTCACAACAGCACAGAACTCCACAAACTATTATCTGCAAAATGTTCCAGTGTGCAACTGTGATTACATAAGGTGTGCTGAGATTCCTAAGTCTCTTTTTTTGGTCAGGTGCCCTGTGATGGAGTGTGATTCTCTGGGTCACTGTGATACAAAGTTGTGACAGCAAAGTTCAAAGATACAAGCTTCTGGTTGATTTTTCTGTGGTATTGTGTAGGATAGAATTCTTTTACTGTTTTGATGTATTCAAGGCTTCACTTTTAAAGTTATACAGCTGGGACAAATCCACGAGGCATTGCACAAAAAGAGGACCAGGAGAGGAGCTTAGAAAAACGTTAGATAAAGTAGTTTCTACTGGGTGATTTTCTCTTTTGTAAAGAAAGAATCAGTAGCAACCAGATGTGGTGTTTCTCCATGTTGTTCAGTGATGAGCTGGCATTGATTTTTAGATTTATTGATAAAAACATGAATGCTGTTACCAGCTGCAGCTTTTTTTATTCAGAGACAACACCCTGTTGCTGCTTAATGAAATACTTTTCTTGCTTTCATCCTCATGTATTTTTATCATTTGCTTTGAACCTTTCATATTAAAGTTCTTACTTTGAACCAACAAAGTGGTATTTTAAGCACACACAAACACACTTCTTTAAAAGAAAACTGATGAGTGACAGTCCTTTTTATCCCACTTTTTTCTGTTTGAAGAAGCTACTGCAGTATGGTAAAATACTGGGGAGTACAGCTGCAACCTGCATCTCTATTTTGGCAGAAACATAGAAGCACAGACTCACAGAATGGTTTAGGTTGGAAGGGACCTTAAGGATCATCTAGTGTGAGCAGGGACACCTCCCAGCATGGTCTTGAACACTTCCAGGGAGAGGGGCAGGCACTGCTTCCCTTGGCAGCCTGTGCCAGTGTCTCACCACCTTCAGAGTGAAGATTTTTTTTGTAATACCTAACCTAAATCTCCTGTCTTCCAGCTTAAAGCCATTACTCCCTGTTCAGCTGCTACGTGTCCCTCCCTGGCTTTGTCACTACCCAAGAGTTTACTCATGGTAATGAGAAATACACGCCTCAGATTCCCGGGTGCTTACTACCAATAAAATAATTCAGCGGGGAAAAAAGAATTTACTTTTCAGGCTGGCTTTGTTGATGTGTAAGAGGGGAGGCTGTTCAGCTGATGCCCATTGGAACCCGAGGTTTCATTTGCAGCTGCCCCCCCGGCTCTGCTGGGCCGGGTGTGAGCACACTCGTGGGGCCGGGACCACGCAGAACCGGGCCTCGTGGGCAAGGGGTCGGTAACAAAGCGCGGTGATTGTCATTATCAGCCTTTTGTGGTGTTGAAAGGACAGGTGCTCGCAGCACACCGGTCACCTTTGCAGTCACAGGCGGTGCGGGGGCTGTTAACGTTTCGCGTGTTGCTCTTGGGGCGGTACAAACCAGGTCACAGGCAGCAGGAATCACCGTATTTAACGTGAATTCCCTAAGCTTGGCACCCTGCATCAACGCAGCCGTCCACATCACCCGCTGGTTACACGAACACCCGTGTCCCTGCACGCATTCAGGTACCGCTCCGGTTCCACATCCCTAAAGGCCCCCAAGCCTCACGGTGAGCCGGGAGAAGGAGTTATCCCCGGGGCCTCTCTGACAGACCGCCCGGCTCCCCGGCGGTAAAGCGCCTGTGCGCCCGGAGAGTAACGGGACCTCCCGGCGGGGCGGAACCGGAGCCGCCAGACGGACCCGGCCACTCCCTCCCGGGGCAGCGGAAGAAGGGCTGTCTGGGCGAAGCGGGCCTCCAACTCTATGGTGAAAGGCGGGAGCCGGGGCGCTCTAGGCGGCCGCGCCGCTCTCTATGGTGTGATGGGAGGAGCGGCGGGACACGGCGGACGGCTCCGGCCCGGCGGCCTTGGCGCTTTCAGCGGGCACGATGTCGCCTCCGAAAGGTGAGGGCGGCGGTGCGGCGCGGGCTAGGTGGAGGGCTACCGGGACTCTCGGGGGAGATACGACCGGAGAAGCGGGCCGATTCCGCCATCCCCCCTCCCCAAGACAAAGCTCGACCGGCGGAGCCCCTCGCCCCCCCCTCCGCAGGGAGTGGAACTGTCCTCCCCGCGGGGGCTGCGCGGGCGGGCGGCACCATCGGGGGGGCCGGGGAGGGGTGGCTGGAAGGGGCTATGGGGGGGAGCGGGGCCGCGCCGGGGAGGAGCTCTCCTCCCCCTCTTCCCGCTCTCCCGCCTTCCCGCTCTATTCCTGCCGCCGGTCACCGGCCTGGCCCGGGGCTGGCGGAGGCTGTAGGTGTCCTGCGGCGGTACCGCCGGCCCGACCCTCACTCAGCCGCGGCTGTCTCCCGGGCGGTGCTGCTCCGGTTGCCGGTTCCCGCTCTGGGAGTGTTCGAACGTGGCACAGTATTTTGAGGGCTTAGGCCGGGGCCGTGAGGCCGAGGGTGGTCAGTGCACACGGGCACCCCCCTGCTCCTCGGTACCGACCCCACGGGTCCTGTTGGTGTCCCCAAAAACACCGTCGGTCCCTGGGTTTCTGCTGCGATGCCAGAGACACGGTGGTCCCGAAGCCAGAGCCCTCGGACAAACCAGGTGGGCTTAAAGCCTTCAGGTAGACCATGCCCGTCCCTCTGCCAGCTTTGCCTCCTCACTGGAAGTGTTCCAGACCGGGCTGGATGGGGCTTGGAGCAGCCTGGTCTGGTGGGAGATCATAGAATCATAGAATCATAGAATCAGCTGGGTTGGAAGGGACCTCAGAGATCATCAAGTCCAACCCTTGATCCACTACCGCTGCGGTTACCAGACCATGGCACTGAGTGCCACATCCAGTCTCTTTTTAAATATCTCCAGGGATGGAGAATCCACTACTTCCCTGGGCAGCCCATTCCAGTGTCTGATCACCCTCTCCGTGAAGAAATTCTTTCTAATATCCAACCTAGGGGTGGAACCTTGGAACTGGATGATCCTTAAGGTCCCTTCCAACCCAACCCTTCAGTGATCCCCCCACCTTGCACAGGGTTCCTCTCCTGGCAGGGATGAGAAGTGGGGTACCCCAGGGGAGGGAGGAAGGGCCGGGATCAGGAGCAGCCAACAAACATCTGGGTCAGGCTGGGTCTGAGGTACCCATCGCCCTGACTGCCTTTGGCAGGTGCCCGGCTCTGCTTGGAGTGCCAGTCCTGGCCTTGGGCTGCCATTTCAAAGCACCTTGGCAGAGTGGTTAGACAGGGTGTGGAGGTGTGTAGGAGGCCTGCCTTTATGGCCTCAGGCTTTTGGCTGCCTGGTCCCTTTTGCTGGAAGTAGTTTCATTCAAGTGGGATGCAGAAGAAACTCTGGGAAAGAAATTGCAGTTCATGTCACCTTTTAGCTAATTTTTTTGTGGTTTTTTTTTGTTTTATTTTGTTTTTTTCAAAGCTGGTATAAGTTCAGGCTTATTAGCAAAAGGGATGAGTACCCCAGCAGTGTTTTCCATCTGCCCCTAGTGCTGCACTGTTACTGGTGAAGATTTGTGAGTCAGGCTGGAGAAATGCCCTGGCTGAAAGCTATAAATACCTTTTAACATTAGAACTGTTGAGTATAGTAACTAGATGCATTATTGTGTCCTGCTGCATTTGGCTTACCCACCTTTTCAAACTGTTGCCAAGTGGAGGCACTTATTTTTAAAGAGTAGTTAATACAGGCAAGTATTAAATTTATTTTTAGTTCAATAGTGCGTAAACTTTAAAT
Source organism: Phaethornis superciliosus (assembly GCA_023637945.1). Taxonomy (NCBI): domain Eukaryota; kingdom Metazoa; phylum Chordata; class Aves; order Apodiformes; family Trochilidae; genus Phaethornis; species Phaethornis superciliosus. Next base: position 79,043,680 of record JAJQWJ010000003.1, on the reverse strand, counting down.
CTTAGTGTGTTAAAGCATGTTCTTAATTTTACTTTAGTGCTGACAGAAACAGTATTGGGAAATATCTTTAAAAATAGCTGGACTCTGCTAATGTCATTTCCTGGTTGTTATGTCTTCAGTTTCCCCTGACCTTTGCCCCCCCTGCAATCCAAATTTAATTTAAAAGCTTATAAGTCTCTTTTAAGTATTGTTAGTCCAAAATTTAATTTGCTCTACCTCTTAAAAGTGGTTACTGACGTGGGTAAGATTTTTATCTATAAGGAAGCAGCTAATTTAAATGATTGCTGCAGCAGGAGGTATTAACTGTACCTTGCAGAAATGTTACGCAATAGAAGACATCACTCACATGAAAGAAAAATGAACCAAAATATCAGTTGCACTGGATTCAGCAATTTATTCACATATTAAATGAACAAAGTTATTCACAGATCTGCCTCGAGGTTATCTGTTAGCTCATTCCCTAATCAGCAGGGGAACATAAACTTACACCAATTAAAGATTTCTTTAGGATATTCAAAACAACACAGATAATGGCCCAAAAGATGTAGAACGACCAATGTTCACCCATCAGATGCCATACATAACAAAGAATAATTTATCAGTTTGAAAAATGGTTTTATAGTCACACATTTGCTGATGTCTTGTGTTAGAGGTTATGCCTTCATGTAGATAAGTCCTGTTTGGAGTCATGTGCTCTTCTCTTTACTGGTAGCGACCCAGTCTCAGCCATTCTCTGAAATGGGAATGAACTGTCCACCCCATGAAGCTCTCAGGCCTTAGAAGAGGGTGGCTGTATGAAAAACTGCCTAAACTGCCTTTCCACTAGATCTGAAACAGGCCATCTCCCAAGTTATGCAGGGTATTACTTGGTCAGGGCCAAAACTGTTACAGGAATTGTTACTGCTGTAGGAGTAGGGAAGATAGAGAGGATAACACCAGTGATCTGTAGTCCTGGTATGGTTTAATTTACTCGAATATCCATAACCTTTTTCAAGAAAACCCTTTGTGTAATGTCCCATCACCATTCTAAGCAAAACTCTCTTTTGTTACTAACTTATGTGGCAGATAAGGCTGAAGGAAATGCTGCCTTATGTATTAAGCTTCGCTGGGTTGATTCTTTGCTGATACTGAACTTACCCTCTCTCTTTACTTTTACTGGTCTGGCAGTGCTCTTTGTGTCAGGCTTCTGTACATGGTGAGCATCAATCAGCTGCCATTTCAGAGTGAGCACTTACCATCAGCTAAAGAGCAGGGCAGACAGAAAGACTTTTTGATTACTGTTAGATAAATAGCAGTCTCTGATTAGGTTTTCTAGAATGAAGGATGATTATGAGGGCAAGAGGACATCTTATTTTCAAACACCTGGAATTCCTATACCAGCTTCTTTTAGAACAGACTTTAAAATTTTAACTCAAATGTTTTATAGGAACTATTTCACAACGTCGTAGTTATTGTATGCTGCCACAGTAGTATTTGATGCTGTCCCCCAGCTGGGGAGCACCCTGTTTCAGTTCTTAAATTAAAATGAAGGGCATGCTGAGTTGTCATCTTTGTTCTCTTTCAGAAACTGTCAGCTTGCTGTTCAAGTTGTACTGTCTCACAGTGATGACCCTGGTTACTGCAACATACACGGTTGCACTGCGGTACACAAGGACAGTGGAGGCAGAACTCTACTTTTCAACGACAGCTGTCTGCATCACTGAAGTTATCAAGTTGTTCTTGAGTGTGGGCATCTTAGCTAAGTAAGTATGGGGATGCTAATCAGTGTTTTGAAAACAAATCTCAGCTTCTAACCTCAGATTCTGAGATGCTGAAGGAGTGATACAATGGAGGAGGCAGCTGGGATAGTCATGCTGTGGAAGAGTCATTTTAGAGCGGGTTAGAGCTTGTGAGTCCTCCTCAGCTGAAACTGCTTTGTAAACACCACAGTGTTCAGGTGTGTCCCTTCTGTGTGTTTTCTATTTTTGTGTGCTTTGGGATAGGTTCAGAATGTCACTGTGCATTATCTGCCATGTTTGGGGCTTTTAAAATAACTGGTGTAGATAAAAGCTGGAATGTGAGCTACTGTCTGCTGAGTTGTATAAAATTGTAATGTTCCTACTCAATTTTTCCCAAACAAGGTTAGACAGACGTTTTGCTGTCTTTACTAACCTGAGGAACCAAAGCTGAAAGGCTGTGTGGTCAGACAATATTAGAGTTTGTGTAATTCCAGACTGCTCCTAGGAACTGGAACTTGAGTGCACACGTGAGCATGTGAAGGAGGGAGGACATCAGTCTGCTGCCTTTTCTCTCAGCTTCCCTATGCTATGTCCTTCCTGGGAAGAATTCTTCATATTCTGAGCTTTCCAAAGCCCGGTTCTTGCTGTTGTGGTAGAAGTTTTTCTGTCAGGCTCTCTGCTTATTTTTTTTGTGCCTTTTGGTACATCAGAAGGCTGGCTGTTTTGTGCTAGAAGATCACGAAGTCTCATAGTGTACTTCAGATTTTCATGAGATCTTTTCTACTTAATAGCAGAATGGCATTTTTCTTGCTTTAGAAATGAGGCAGTACTTGAATTTGGTTGGGCACCTGTGGCAAAAGATGCCTTTTGTTTAATCTTTCATTAACTGTAATGTGCCAGAAAAGTCAAGTGTAACTGGTGGTGTTTTTCTGTTTTTCTTTGAATTCACCCAGGGTTTCTCACTCTGCCAGCAGAAGATGTTGGCAGAAGTGTCTCTGCCGATGAGTGGTTGTGCTGTGGTTCTTGCAGTGTTGTGGCCAGTGTGGATCCTGCTCCAGCCTGCTTTCTGCAGACTGCAGCAGCCCCTGTTTCTCCATAGTGAGGGACCTGTGGGTGGCCTCACCCGTGTGTATGATTTCTCAAATCTGTTCTTGTAGACCCAGGACCCAGGCTGTTTACAGTGTACCAGGGAGTCCAGTTCAGCAGGGTGAGCAATCTGCCTTTTGTTAGGGGGCAGGAATATTGTGCCCAGTAAGTGTACAAATGATTTTTGTGCTTGAAATAATTTTAAAGGCAGTTGCTTTTAACTGGGAAGTCTATTATGTTTTTAGAACAGCCCTGCCAAGCCAAAACTCTGTGCAGCCCATTGTCTTCCCTTTAACAGTAGTCAGCAGGAGACAGTAGTACAGGCAATAGGGCAAGTATGGGCTGTGCTTTCCTTAGCTGGTGGCAGAAGCATGTGGATTTTCCAGCCTGGTGGTTGTGTGCACATGGTGGCTGGAGCCCCTAATGAGCCTGTGAGATTGTCCAGTTTGCTTTTCTACTTAGTCCCTACTGTACCTGCAAAACACCTGCTGGAATAGAATTACATGGTATGTGAAAAAGTGCTCTTAAAAAAAACACATTACCTAGCATTTCACTGAATTCTGTCTTCTTGTGTTCACAGACATCACAAATAGTCTTTCCCCCTTCATTTTTATTTTCATATCTCTACAGGTGTGTGTTGTTTTTTCATCACTCATTTATTTTCTAAACTGGGAGTCCTAGTCCAGTTTTTCCATGAGCATCCTAGTACCCCTCTCCCTGGCATTTCCAGTATTGTTACATCTCCTTTGAAACAGGATCCAGTGCTGTATACAGCATTCAGGGTGTGAACATGCCATGGCATTAGGCAGAGGGGGTGAGAGCTGTCTCTGCTTTCTGTCTTGGTCTCTGTTCCTTTCCTAAGGGTTCTTACATTCTGCTCATTTCTCTGAATGCTGAGGACCCTGGAGCTGGCCCTGTCAGAGAGCTCCTCACATCTTTTCCCCCTCATCCTAACCCTAATTAGTTTAGAGATGGTTGTTGTATTTTGGAGTTGTAATTTCCGATGATTCTTTCTCGTTTATTGACAAGTGGGCTTTAAAATAAAGCTGTTAAAATGGGATGAATCACTGAGCTGTTTGAATGTTTTTATTATATCTGTTCTGATCTGGTTAGCTAGTGGATTTTTGCCTCCATAGTTGAGAGGGAGAGAGAGAGATGATCACCAGTAGACACTGGTCATCAGGCCATGCTCACCTCTTCTTGGCAGGCTGTCTTGCCTGCAGGTGGTCCAAATACCTCCCTTTGCTGTCCAGGTGAGAGAGCTGTTTCTCAGATGGCAAAAAATCTGGTGAATTTGGCTCAGTGTAGTGAGAGACCCTTCTGCAACTATTGGAAGCTTCCTTTTGGATATCTGATACAATTGATTATCAACAGCAAAAATTTGTCAGTTTCCTAAATCTCCCATTTTAGATTGCTTACAAAAATGCTGAGCAGAAGTTTCCTGCAGTGTCTCCTTCACAGCTTCCTCTAGTTTTAAAGTCCTAACCAGTTTGCCTCACCCAATGTGAGCTGCCTTTGTCATTTAATAGCCAGTTAGAAGTTTCCTGCAATATACAGGATACTGGAGTATGACTCTCCCATTGTTCCCTCTCCAGAATTTGTTTCCTCACATATCCGTACATTATGCCTTTGCTGTGTTTACAGGTTTCTCCTGGGAGGCACACTGCATGTATGAATGCCAAAAGGTTGTCTTTCAAGAGGGAAGTTTATGATGGTTTAAGCTATGTTTACTATTTAGTCAACTGTACTCTCAGTTTTTCTTATTTACTTAAAGTCTAGTTGACCATCTGGTAATTCTGTCATCTACTTTCTTACATGGTATACAATTTCTTAGCAACAGCTGAAGTAAAGTAGAGCTGATTTGCAAACTCTAGTTTTAACTTCAGCTTTTCTAACAGATGCAATTCTGACTGATTGTTATTAGTATCTCTCCCCTGTTCTTCCCTACGAAGAAAATAGGGTATGTTTTTTTAAGTTGAATCAAGGTCAACGTCAAGAACAAGGAATTCAGGCTAGATAATTCTGCAGTGTACATCTGTGGGCACCTTATTTTGCATTATCAGCTGTATGCAGAAGCTTGCTTAAAATTCTTTTCTGTGTAGATTGAAATCTCTCTCCACGTGATCTTTGTACTGAATTCAGTTTTACAGTTAGAGATTCTTGATAAGTGCATGCTTCAGAAAGCACAGCCATGGCAAAGATGAACTATTGGATAATTCATCTTTTTGTGCTCAGAAACTAAAGTGAAAATGGTGCTGACTGAGCACCTCTTATTCTTCATTGCTGAAATTCCATGCTAGAAGTCAAACAAGACAGAAACTGCTGTTAACTGCTGTGACTCAACTTTAAACACGTAATCAGCCAATTCACCATCCATGGTCTGGAACAGAAGTAGGTATAGTTTAAATACTATTTTCTTGTTCCACAGCCCACTTTAGTATTTACAGATAGAAGAAGCCATTACTGTGTGGTATTTTTTGACTTCTTATTCTTAGAGAGCAGAACTGTATTTCTGCTAATTATATTTTATTTGCAGTTAGACATTTGAGAAAGAAGGACTTTAGTCCAGCTGGACTTAGGTATTACCAGGAACGGTAGGTTTTCTTGTACATCTTATCTCCCAGTGCTTGACAATATAACAAATACATTGAGAAATAAGTAAACCAGAATTTTTTTCTTCTAATGTCAATGACTCATAACATTTTGTGCAGTTCTATATCAAGTGCAGTTAACCGTGGTGAGATATAACATGAACTCTTTTCCTTTTATTGCAAATTTTGCTTCAAGTTCTACTTGTCTGTAGACTTTCTGTGTCAGTGTTGTACCTTGTGGCCAGACATGTGACATGCTCGGTGTCACCCAAGTCTGTCCCAAGTGAAGTATTCCCTCAAGTTAGGAAAGAATTTCACATGTGACCTTGCTTGTACAGGCAGAGTGTGGGAAATCATATTCACTTCTGCTTGGTAACTCTACTGTCCCAACACTGAGGTTTTTGTGTGCTCTTTATTATGGGGAAAATACAAATAAATTCCTTGCCTGCTTTTTCTTACTACAGGAAAGGAGGTTTATCTTGGTGCCAAGCAGGGAGGAAGGCAAGGGAGGAGACACTTGGACAGAAGGGTCATGAGACTACGTAGGAACCATAAATCTTTGGAGGGGAAAAGCTTAAGAACCTAGACCACAGAGCTGGGAACTGATGATGAATGGAGAATATGTAGGAACAAGGTGGTTAATGAAGGAGCCTGGGGGATGGAGACTGCTGGTTTTGCCTAACAGTTTTGGGCTGATAGATGACATGCATTTGTAGAAAGAAAGAAGTTGAGACCTGTGTGACACATTGGGAATTGGGCTCTTGGGGTACTGAGGAAGATGTGAGTCATTTGTTTATATGTGTGTGTAAGGAAAGCAAAAAGTGTTAAATTTAAGAGCATTACAGGATGCAAGTGGAGAGGCCTGGGGGAGAGGACAGGAGTGATTTTGGATGTTGGTATTTTTGAGTGGCCAAGCAAGAGAAGCATGGAAAGAGGGAATCTGGGATTTGTAGAGAGCTGGGAAGGGAACTGGAGGACTCAAAGTGCAGTGACAAGTAAGCAAGAAATGTCTGATTGATGTACAAATGATAAGGGAGAGCTAGCAATGCAGAGGTCAGCTTTAACAAGCTGAGGAGCAAGCCACAAAAGGGGACAGGAGCAAGAAGCAACATGTTCTTATAGCCTGCTCTTGTTCCCACTGTAATGACATGAAGGAGACATGTGAAGAAGCAAGGCAACCACATGGTAGGTGCTGGACCAATGTCTCCCACAGCACAGCAAGGAGCCCAGGGGCTGGTTGGTGTTTCCAGCTCAGCAGTGGGCAAGGATACAAACTTTTTTGGATGTACTATCAGGCCCAGTTTAAAGGGCATCCAGAAAATCATGAGGATTTGATACCATACACATGTATAAATAGAGAATGAACAAACAAAACAGAAAAGGGGAGGGGGACACAACAACAACCTTGTGTCCCTCTGCCTGTATATGTAGTAACTTATTCCAGTGTTTACAGTGTTCATGGTTGTTATTGCACATTAATGCATCTGGCCTTCCAGTTCCAGAGTGTCCTCTTTGCCTTCAGGGGTTTTGACTTGTTTTTTTCAGTTTTTGAACTGTTTTTTCCCCAGTTAATTTTTCTTTAATGAGCACAGGGTACAACTGAAGTTTAGGTTGGATATTAGAAAGAATTTCATTACGGAGAGGGTGATCAGACATTGGAATGGGCTGCCCAGGGAAGTAGTGGATTCTCCATCCCTGGAGATATTTAAAAAGAGACTGGATGTGGCACTCAGTGCCATGGTCTGGTAACCGCAGCGGTAGTGGATCAAGGGTTGGACTTGATGATCTCTGAGGTCCCTTCCAACCCAGCCAATTCTATGATTCTATGATTGTTGGGAATAAGTTTTCAGCCTTCCTTCCCAAAGGATTCATTGATTGGATTTCTGTTTTCAAATACCAGTTAAGAAAGCCCTCAGTTATATTAATATATTTTATTTTGCAGAGAAACTGGAAGTCTGACAAGGTTAATAACATCTTTAAAGGAAAATGTGTTTGGAAGTCATAAAGAATTGCTAAAATTAAGTGTTCCATCTTTGGTGTATGCTCTCCAAAATAATATGGCATTTGTGGCTCTTAGCAACTTGGATGCAGCAGTCTACCAGGTAATACATGTTTCTGTCAGTACCTGACCTGCAAATGCATCTGCCTTTCCTGTTTCGTGAGACATCTGTATGTCTAGCACAGAGTACACAGTGTTAAAACATCACTTGCCTTTCACTGGGAGCCTACCCTGTGGTATTCTGAGCTAAGCTATTCACTGCTAAAGTCACTTCAAATTCACATTGTTGTAGTTGGCAATGGTACAGAAACCCAAGGATCTGGAGGAATTCAATTAATTCAAAATTTCATTTGTCACTCTGTAGTTGAATTTTCTATTTCATTTTCTTGGCTTGGAGAAGAGTTTCTAAAACCACATCCTCTGCACTATATTCCCATCTTTAGGTGACATACCAGCTGAAGATGCCTTGTACAGCTTTATGTACAGTCCTGATGCTAAACCGTTCCCTTACTAAGCTGCAGTGGTTCTCTGTCTTCATGCTCTGTGGTGGTGTGGCCCTTGTGCAGTGGAACCCTGCTCAGGCTACAAAAGTACAGGTAAGTGTTCACATTTTGCCACTTGGTGACAAAGAATAGACTGTCTTATCCTTTGTATTTCACTTCACAGCAGCTGGGATCAAGGTAAATTCTCTTACATTCCACCCATTTCCTGCTCCCAGCCACTTTACCTGCAACATAAACATCAGTGTGATCATTCACTTTCACATTTATTGTATACCTGTTCAGGCAGGCTTGTGGTATTGCTCCAGTCTCTCTTGCTGGAAAGGCACAATTAGTATAAATTACCACAGTCATCATAATCAGTCTAATTCACCATCATAGGGGTATCTGAGTAAAAGAGTGTTTCCAGCAGTTGGCCCTGGTGTCATTGTAATTGTTGGAGCAGAGAACTTGGAATCAAAACCCTTGGTGGAATTAAGAATGAAACTCCACTGTCTTGTGGGTGTGGGTATATCATTCAAACACACCCTTCAGAAGCACTGACTTCATCTCCTTCTAGGAAGAAACAAATGTCTTCTGTAACTTAGGTCTTAGCTGCTGGGTCAACAGCATGAGTGGGAAGGGCAGTTTATGCAGCCAAGGAGAGAGGGCTTCTGAGCACCACTCCTAAGGGTTGGGGAGAGTACACATGGGAAGTGAAACCCCACCATGCAGCTACACTGAGCTAATCTGAAAGGCAGCTCTAGCTAAGCAAGTACAGTTTATGCTGAAATGAAATGCTAATAACTTTGCTGCACATAACAGAGTAGCTGTGGAATTGATTATTGTGAATTACTGGAGTGTTGCATCCTTTTTAAAATGCTGGTTGATGTTGCAGGTGGAGCAGAATCCATTGCTAGGGTTTGGAGCGATTGCTGTTGCTGTATTGTGTTCAGGATTTGCAGGTATAGTATTACTCCTGTACACAGGTCACATCAAAAGGACTGGAGAATTCATGATATTTAATAAGGAACAGTTTACATTAGCTAACTGTCTTCACTGATTGTAAGATAAAAAAGGATTTTATCCTCTCTGCCCCTAATTACCTTCCACTTGCATTAGTTATGACAGATTCATGGCATGATTACTCCAATTGTCAAGCAAATGACTAGGAGCACATGCCACTGGTTTTATGTGAGGCAGCTGAGAAGGTTGGTTTGCAACTGGAAGTGTCTTTCAAATGCGTAGAATATATCTGTGGGGAACGTCCATAATGACTCTCTCAGTAAAATTAATTAATGTACATCAATTTATAAAGCTGTCTCTGCAGTGAATAGCTCCCTTATGGTGATCACATTAAATACTTGATTTTTTTTTTTTTGTAAGGAGAACTGAGCTCCTCACTCAATTATTGTGCTAGCTTAGCTCCAAAATAGACATTGACATGGTCCTATAGGTGAAGAAACTAACTGAAATGCAGAGGGACCATAAGTAATATAGGGAGGAATATGAGTAGCAGGAAGCCTACATTAACTCCATGAAAGAATTTTGGTTGTGGGGGCTTTTTGTTTGTTTCTTTGTTGTTGTTTTGTTTTTTACTTGTTTAGTTTGTATTTTTTTACAAGCAGCATTTTCCCTCAGAGTAGTTTTTCTCTATCACCTGGCTTCTGCAGAAGACCAGAACTAGAAGACCAGTGAGCTGGTGCTCAAAAATAATAAAATAACAAAATGCAAGTCACTACTGGAATGGAAATTTGGCTCACAGGGGCATATTTTCTTGCCTGTGAACTGCATTATTCCCCCTCACTCTGTAAGAAAACAAGGTCACCCACCACTATTACTATATAATCCTTCAAGAGTCATCTTGTGCTGCATGCACACTCTTGATGCTCTTGAAAAACACTCTGGCTGGCAGGGAGGAAAAGGAGGAAGATGCTGTTCTTCTTTGGTCTTTGCAGTGAAATGGGCACTTTGATGCGGAAATACAAAATAGACTGTGTAGAACTTAATCAGCTTTTCCTGAAAGCTTATAAATTTACTTATTTTGGTACACACTTCCAATCCATGACCCAAAATACTGCATACACAGTGAAGCCTTCAGAGTATCATAAAGTTCTCTGGCTCTCTCTGATAATGTGGGGTGTGCTGATAAAGATCTGCAAATGCAGACCAGTGGAAGGGCTGATGTGATCAGGTCCAGAGGATTTAGGCACATCAGGATTGCAGCTTGGGTGTCTCCCTTCTGACAGCTGTAGCTTTGAGGCAGATGTGACAGCAGAGTACTTCAGCCATGGAACTTCTTATGCCTTTGGGGCTTTACATGTTGAAAACATAAATACTATTTAAACTCCTTTCCTCTTCTTCCTACCCATGCCCAAATGAAGAAGTTGTTTTGGCATTAAACCTTCTGTTCCTGGGATGACCATGTTTTATATTAATCCAGCAAAGTAAAAGAAAAAATATGTGGTTCTGTCCATTGCAGTTGGAACAAAGTTTTTATTCAAAATGCTGATTCTGTGATAATTTCCAAGCATCTGAAAGCCCAACAATGCATATAAAAGCATTGAACAAATAGATATTGGCAGATCTTGTGTGACTTGAAACAATACTGAAGAATAATTTTTCATGCACAGCCCCCATTCTTTCCTTTATCCTGCCTAGTGAAGTGTTTTTAATGCATTTTTTGTTTTGAGTCTGAAAGCATAATCTGAAAGCATTGACTGACTTGTTAACTTTAACTTGTTATAAAACAGGTATACTTCATATTCAAGCCATATGTCTAGTACATTGATTATATTTGGCTGTGCTCTTGTGGGTCTTCTCAGTGGGCAGAAAACTTGAGATCTATTACTCTTTTAAGCACTGCATTTGTCAACAAGACTGGGCCTTTGTTGCTGTTTGGTTTAGGTTTTAAAAATGTATGTTTGTGATAAATAAAGAAATATGGTAGTATTATTTGAACCTCTGAAATATAAATCCATTCTCTGATCTGTTCTCACCATAAGGATTCCATGTACTCTTACTAAACTGCATTTTTCATTAATAAAAGAGTAGAGAGGTTCTACTGAATAATACATAATTTTTTTTTCATTAATAAAAGAGTAGAGAAGTGTGTATCGAGGGCTTTTAACCCTCAGGTTTTTTTTCTGTGCTGTCTTTGTCAGTTCTATGTACTTTTCTCCAATTAAATGAAAGATCTTGGGTAACATTAATCAGCAACACTTAGTCAGTAGGACTCACAGCAGAAAGGCATAAAAGTGGCTGAGAAGATCTGAGTCTTGGAAACTGTTGTCTTGTTTTGCAATGCAAAAGAAATTCCAGAGATCACCAGCCTCCTGGCATGGTGAGCAGTGGTTAAAAGGGCAGCCAGCAATGGCCTTGTCTAATGTCAGCCTTTTAGTCTGACATACACCACCCCAACAGAGTTAATGAAAAAGTATTTGGGGAATTTCAGTAATGCAGATCATAAAAGTAATGCTCATCAATGTGGCGTTGTGAACAAGAGCTTTAGATTAAAATTAATTCAGTTTCCTCAAAACCATTCTGTAGCTTCAATTAGCATTGGTTTTGACAGGCTCTTTTAATCCCCTGAAGCTGTGATTTCAGGATATTGCCACTCTGCCAAGTACTCCACAGGCTTCTGAGGAATTTTCAGTCTCAGTGCTGAGGTAATATAGTCCCACCCCTGGTACTGATTTTTTTTTTTTTTTTTTTTTTTTTTTTACTGCTAAGTATCCCAGTTGAGGAAAATTCTACATAGCATCACAGAATCACCACAGTTGGAAAAGACCTCTTAAGATCACCTTGTCCAACTGTCAACATCCCCCCTGAATAAAATAGCTGGATCAATATCTGTATCACCCACTAGAGCATCTCCTGAAGTGCCTCAACTACATGGCTTTTAAATACCTCCAGGGACAGAGAATCCATCACCTCCCTGGGCAGCCCATTCTAATGCCTGACTACTCTCAGTAAAGAATTTTTATCCTCATATCTAGTCTAAACCTCCCCTGGTGCAACTTCAGGCCATTTCCTCTAGTCCTATCATTATTCACTTGAGAGAGGAGGGCAGCACCCACCCTAATACCATCTCCTTTCAGGTATTTATAGAGAGCAATCAGGTCTCCTTCCAGCCTCCTCCAAACTAAACATCCCCACATGCCTCAGCCTCATAAATACCAGTGAAATGCTGGTGGGGTTTTTTTGGTTTTTTTTTTTTTTCCTTTTTTTTCTGGTGTAGAATCATACAGAAGACACTGTTGGACAGAAGCCTGTCAACTAAGCAGAAATGAGGAGTAGTTTCACTGTTAAAACTGTGAAGAGAAACAGAATCTAATTTTGATGTGACATTCCCATTAAAATGATTCTGCCCTGGAAGACATGCTTTAGCACGATGTTTTTTGGAACCTTCTGCATTGGGAACTTCTGTGAATCAGACTGTAGGACAAGATGATTCCAGTAGCCTTGTCTGGCTTTAAAACACTGTGATCCATGAGTCATTAAGGATGACACTTCATCTCATTGAAACTTTTTTTTTTTTTTTTTTTTAAGGAGTTTATTTTGAGAAGGTCTTGAAGAGTTCAGATACTTCCTTGTGGGTGAGGAATATTCAGATGTACTTGTCTGGGATTGTGGTGACTTTAGTTGGTGTGTACGTGTCAGACAGAGCCCAAGTCCTTGAGAAAGGATTCTTCTATGGCTATACTTACTACGTCTGTTTTGTCATCTGTAAGTATCTTGTGGTTTTAGAGTCTTTTTGTATTGTTTTGGTTTTTAAACTATGATATGAGTGATTGCACAAAGCTACAAATTTAATTTAACCCATTATACCATGTTTTGAGGGTGTTGGGTTTTTTTAAAAGTATCATTATCTTGAAAATGATTCACTTTGAATTTAAAGTTGTGCCAAAACAGCAATATAAATCATAGAATAGTTTGGGTTGGAAGGGACCAAGTTCCAACCTCCTTGCATGGGCAGGGACACCAGGTTGCTCAAAGCCCCATCCAGCCTGGCCTTGAACACTTCCAGGGAGAGGGCAGCCACATCCTCCTTGGGTAACATATTCTAGTGTCTCACCACCCTCACAGAAAACAATTTCTTTTTAATATCTAACTGAAGTCTACCCTCTTTCATTTTAAAACCATTACCTCTTGTCCTCTCACTACAGGCCCTGGTAAGAAGTCCCTCTCCAGCTTTCCTGTAGGCCTCTTCAGATGCTGGAAGGCTGCTTTAAGACCTCCCCACAGCCTTGTCCAGGCTGAACAACCCCAACTCTCTCAGCCTCACAGAGGTGCTCCAGCCCTCTGATCATCTCTGTGCCTCCCCTCTGGACTTGCAGCAGCAGGTCCGTGTCCTTCTTGTGCTGGGGACCCCAGACCTGGACACAGTATTCCAGGGGGGTCTCATGAGGATGGATTAGAGGGGGATTTGACTGAGTAGTGAATAGATAATCTTTAAATAAGTCATATCTGATCTACCAGATGATGTGTAGACAGCCCATTTTGCAGAACGTTGCACTTAATTTCCAGTTAGGATGAGGTAGGCCAAAGGAGTACACCAGCACAGTAAAATCCACCATTTCAAGAGTACTGGACCTTTACTAACAGAAAAATGTTATCTGCTTTCCAGTTCTTGCCAGTGTAGGTGGCCTCTACACTTCAGTTGTTGTGAAGTACACAGATAACATCATGAAAGGCTTTTCTGCAGCTGCAGCCATCGTTCTTTCTACTGTGGCATCAGTTGTCCTCTTTGGCCTCCAGATAAGTAAGTGTCTTTTTGCCTCCAAAAAAACTGTATGCACGTTTCCTTCCTGGCTAGCAGGCTGTGTGCAGTTTCTGTGTGCAGTTCCTACCAAAGCATTAACCTTTGCCTCCTCTGTTTGTTTTTTTTTCTGGTTTTAACTTAGTCTCCAGGACTCCTGCACACTAATGTATTGTCCCTCTTGTGTTACACAAGGTGCCTGATGATCTCTTGCTTTCATAATGATTTGTGCTTTTGGAGGCATCCTACAATCTGCTATGGGAAGGTTCTTTCCAATTTAAACTGCTTATAAGTTTATACAGCTTTATTCATTAATCACTTTCTGATGCAGGGTGTGTGATACAGCTGTTTACCTACGGCTGCTGTTGATAAGTAGTCATTTCTTGTTGGTTTTAGTACAGGCAGTGCCAGATTAATTCCTGGGCTGTTCTGCAAGGGCTTTGCCACATCCCTGTTAAGTTATACCTGCTACCACATTAACTTTTGCCTTCCCTGTTGGCTGTGGACAACACCTCATGAGAGCGAGTCAGCAGCTGGGGTGATGACTGATGTGGTGAATATTTTTGAGAGCAGATTGCTTTGGGCTGTCCTGCAACTACAAAAGATTTTCTCCCAGATCAATTCTGGGTCTGATACTGTACCAAACAACTCCTGTTCAGTCCTTCTCTGATTAGTTTTAAGTATTTACTTTCCTGCTGTAATCTTGAGTTGGTGTGGTGTGAGGATGGAAAACAAGCTTTTTGATAGGGCATTAGTGAGATGAAACTTGCATATGAAGAAAATCATCAGGTTTAGGCTGAAAAGAGAGCACCTCAAAGCAAGCGATGAAAACCACAACTAATGTAAAACTCACTTGGGCAGAACATCTTGATGCTTAACACAAATCAGACCTGGATTGGTGCTGTGAGAGCCTCAGTTAATAATGTTTCTTAATCCTTAATGTGTGGAAATGGAAAGGCAAAGTGTGCTATCCCAAGCTACTTTATCCCATCAACTTTATTGTAAAACAAGCCTGTGAAATGGCATCTGGAACTACAGGAGATGTTTCAAGATTGCTTTTCTGACTGTCACCCAAATTCTTGCTGATACAGGACTAGTTGAAATGGTGTGGGGTTTGTAAACACTAAAGAGTTCTCAGTAAACAGGTAATTCTAGGTCCTGTGAATGTCTAGCAGGTTGTTGTCCTGTTTACTTCTGAGTAGCTTTAATACTGTCATTCAGATATCACTATAACTTACATAGCTTACTTTTCTGAAGGTTTTCTCTTAGATGGGGGTGTTCAAATAAACTGTTATTGTTTCCTTTCAGCTGTCAGCTTCTCCCTGGGTACTCTCCTGGTGTGTATTTCTATTTACCTCTATGGATTACCTCGACAAGACACCACCAAAATCCAGTCCTCAGAGACAACGAGCCCAAAAGAGAGACTTGCTGCTGTGTGACGTTGATCAGAAAAATGGACAAAGAGAAGTAACTGACTTTGCAAAAAAACCCTGCATTTTTTTAAAAATTAGCCTTAAGCTAGTCATGAAATGGTTTAAATGGGGTAGACTAAAAGCAGAAGTTAGTTCTGCTTTACATGTGAGGTTTCCAGTTGCTGATGCTGAGGCTGCATTATGGCTGAGGAGCTGGATGGGTATTTTATTGGAGGTTTTCTTCATTCGCATCAGACTGTGAAGAGTCCCATTTCCACAGAAAGCAGAATGAAGAAACTGAATACTCAATTGTATATAATGTATATAATGGGGGGAAATTGATTCTTTGTGTATTTGATAAAGTGTCTTGCTCTTTTGAGGGGAGAAATGCCCACGAGCTTCATAAAAATATATTAAAGAGAGCAATTATTGCCAGCATTTTCTCTTAAGATAGTTAGTGATTGAAGTTTTATCAGTGATAGGAAAAGTTTCTCTTCTAGGTTATATACATACTTCTCCAGTGGTTTTATGATTTATTAGTATTTTTTCCCTCCATGCAATCAAGGCTCATGCACCCCAAAACAACTCCACCAGGAGTAACTATACTTCAAGCATCACTTATCTAGAAGTGATCAGAAGCAGCACTTGCTCTTTGGTTTAAAAAGTCAGAATGCAAGATTGATGTTTCTCTTGAGCTGCCAATTTTCTTTTGCTTTTCAAGTGTTGTTTATACCCACTGTAGCTGGTGGAGGAATCTTCTTTTATATTTTGCTCTGTTCTGTGTGTTTAGTCAAACCTGAGGTGTAGGGGGAGTGTTCATATGTCCTCTTGTAGCTCTGGCTGAAGTACAAACAATGCAGTGTCACACCAGAAGATTTTTTTATTTTTTCTGTATGTTTTATCTCTCAGACTTCTTGTGCAAAAGAGAAGGATGCCTAAAGAGTCCTTTTAATGCATGTTAGGCTTTGATTTAATTTATGACTGCCAACTGGATCATTTCAACCTCCTTCCTCATTTTCTGAGGCCTCACTGAGTTCAACCCATCCAGAAACTTCAGCTCTCCAGTGTGGGAAAACTGATGACTTCGGTGCTTTGGGCAACTTGTTTACCTTCCAAGTGAAGTCAGAACTGTCACCAAGTTTATATCCTGGTTAGATTCTTTCAGCCATGAGTTAACCAGCTGGGTTTTACCTGAAAGTAGGGGCTGTGTGAAGCACAGCAGTAACAAACACTCAAGTTCTGTTCCAGCGGGAGAGGACGCTTCCCTCTGCACCTTTGCCAGCTCTCCTCTGCATTTAAAGTAAGCAGTGTGGCCCCAAAGTGCTGCTCTGGGGAGTCAGGGCTGGGGTGGTGGTGCTGGTGAGCATCGTGGGGCATTTCAGAGGCTGGAGCAGCACTGTGTTACAGGTGACACCCCAGGGGTGCCAAGCAGCACCTGCCAGGTCTGACCGCAGGCAGGGTGCGGAGGGAGCGGTTCCTGTTCCACCAGCCGGGCTGCACTCCCTCTTCTCCCCACTCCTCACCTCCCCGGCTCCAAGGAATGGGTGAGGAACAGGATGTGGCTGATGTCACTGAAAGGGCAGCGCAGCACAAGGCGTGGGATAAATCTCTGGCATGCATGGACTGACTGCTACAATGGACAGAGCCCCGGCAGCTGCCCAGCCCTCAGGCTTGAAGTACCCAGCAGCAACTGGAGAGCTTTGATCACTGAGGGGGCAGCACAGTTGATACCACTGCCTCTACCACAAGGATGTTATATTTACAAAGATAAATACAGAGCAAGTATTCTTTTTTTTATGGGCAGTATCAGGCAGACTAGCATCTTAAAGACACTTCTACTATGTGTCTGGAAGAAAGTAGCTATATGCAAGCTCCTCTGCAGTTGGTGTGATGGAGCATCCAAACCTCCAAGAGCAGACAGTGAGTTTCCAGGCTGTGTTAGCAATGACACAGAGGACAGCATTTATATTCTCTTGAAAAAAAAACCCACCACCTTTTACTAAGAAATGTGACTTTATATTGCACAAAGGCTCGTTACATTTGAGTTACAGGTGTAATGCCAAGAAGTTTCATCCCGTTGGCTAGAACTGAACGTGCAGCTTGAAAGAGACAGAGCCTTGCCTGGAAAACAACAACAGCATCAGCTTATTGATAGTGCTACTGAATAGGGTGAAGTTAACAGGGAAGCAGTTAAGAGCAGCCTGTCAGAGGTGAGGACACTGTGTGTGCATCCTCTGTCCCCATGCAGGGTGCTGGGGTTCAGACAATCACATAACTGGAGCACTGAGTAACCCCCAGTGCTGGCAGAATTCACACCAGCTCTTGACAGCCCAGTACTGTGTTAGCAGAGGGTCACTTGTCAACAAAGGGAAACTGGAAAAGGGTGTCCAGCCCAGTCCCCGAGCTACCAATGACTAAAAAGTTAAAATCTTCAGGTACCACGGGCTGCTACAGCCTGAGGATACTGGGGGAATTCCCCCTCTCACTGTGCCTGGGTTAGATGTTGTCAGGCAACTATGGGCTGCTCTGAAAATGCCACTCCTTCATTGCCAGTGTCTTGGCTGTTTCATGGCTGGTGTTTGAGAAGAGCCCTATCAACCCCACTTGTGATAGTCCTTGAAGGCTGTCACAGTGCAAGATATTTTGAAATATTTTCTTTTACAAAGTAAGAAAAAGACATTTTCCTTGTAGCTTGGACTGCCTTAGTTGGTCTTCCCAAGAATGCATAAAACCATCTTCAAAGGCAGGAATACTTGTAATATTTAAGCTCAGCTACAGAATGTATTTCACTGACATTTTTTCCCTGATAGCACAGCTCAACACGTCCATGTGATTTCCTACCAAAATCAGATAGGTAACTGCTTTTTGAAATACATAAAAGAGGAAATAAAAGGTAGTATACTGAATATTAATTTACTGAGCAGCACAGTGGTCAAACATTGCCTGGCAGATCACTAGAAAATAATTTGCATCTACTTGGAACTGCATATTAGCAATTATCAGCCTCAGAGCTTTAGCTAGAAAGGCAGCACAGACAGCTTGGGATATGTAGGTGGCAAGAAGGAAGGGAGAAATTCAGTTATCTCTTAATTCTCTGTCTGCCCACATAACCACTAAAGCAAACCATCAGCACTTGGCTGGCAAATTAAATGCCCAAATGTTTGTTTTTAAAAAACTCGGAGGGAAAGGTGATGAGAAGGGGTTTGTCTGGGTTTGGAGCAGTTGTCCTCATGGAGCATTCTGTTTTGGGAAGCTCAGGCAGAACAGCACCCCTGACAGAACCCACGGGTCAGGTTGGCTGGTGGTCACCCCCAGGAGTAAATCCACCCCTGTGGTTACACAGCTGGGCTGGGAAAACCCAAATGGATCATTCCTCTGGGCTGCCCTACACAGATGCCAGCCACCTAACCTCCTTGTCCCCCATACCTGGGCCAGCTGAGGGGAGCTGCCTTTCACAGGGAGGGTTTTATGTGCCACAGCTGCAAGATGGCTGAAATGCAAAACACAGGGAGAATGAACAAGTCTCTTGGCAAAAGCAGTGCTGCGGGCTACAGGAAGCCACAGAACTGGAAAAGCCACAAGTGCAGCATGCCAAAGGCTCCTTTCCAGCAGCCTCTTTCACCTGGCTGAGGCAGAGAGGGAGGGCCTGGCTTTCTGTAGCCTGCTTGTCATCAACAACTTAATGCTTGTAGCAAACCCCCAGAACCATCTCTCCACTCACCCCCTCAAAAAAACCCAAACCCAACAAACTGGTCTAGAAACTAGTTCAGAGCCTGCCCTGTCATCCCCAAGGCACATGACTCCTTATACCATTTTCCTTAACTTGTTAAAGCTTTTCCCACATGCCGGCTCCACTGCTTCCTCCAGCAAGCCTGTCCTCTTAAATCAGACAGGTCCCTGTGGAGGTCACATTCACAGTATGACTTACAGTAATAATTGCCTTTGTCCACCTCTACACCTAGGCTGAGATCAGTGGTCAAAAGGGGTTTGGACAAAAACTCCTAGCTGAAATTTTGAGACTTGAGAGAATATTACTGGCTCAAATCTGCTTATTAAAACAGGATTAAACCAACATGATTTAGGGTTCAGACACAGGGTTACAGCCAAGTGATTATCTTTTCTTGAAAGCAGTTTGTTTTTGAGGAGGCTCCTTTGTTCCTGGTTCCATCCTCAATCTCTACTATTTATTGTATTATTTGCCATCCTACACTTTACACCTTTCCTGCTCCAGAAAAACTGTCCCACAGTTGCACATCTTCCCACTATTATTCCTCTTGAAAGCAGTGCAGGTGAGAGAGCTGCAGAGCCAGCTCAGGAAGATCTCTCCTTCCCAGAGACAGACACCAGTATCAGCAATCACCTTACCTGAGTGTGAGGAGGTAGCTGACAATGTGCTTGGGTTGCAGATCCTGAGAAGATCTATACAGGACCTCATCATACCTGAGAAGAAAGAAAAGGATTGTTTGGTGCTGAAGTAGCAGGAAGTATATAAGGCTCATCAGACTCAATCAGACTCAACTTAAATCAGAACAAACACACAACCACCACTGGAAAATTAAAAAAAAAATCTTCAGAACCAGCCTTAATCCATGTAATTAACACAAGATTATTTCTTCCTTGTTCAGTTATTATTGAAGGAGACAGCTTCTGCTTCTCTCATCATGCAAACACTAGATGGCAGAGCTCAAGAGAGGCAGTGCAAGAGCTATATTTGCTTCTGGAACATTATGTCTGGTTTTACATTTCAGCACTAATTGTAAGTTCCTAGGAGAAAAAAGCATGTATTAAATAACCAAGAGTATCAAAACAGTCCCTTAGAGGTTGATGCTGCCTTTAGTAAATGCAGCTTAGAAATTACAGTAGCTATAGGGAATCTTGTAACATTATAAAAGACAAAACCAAAGTGCATTTACATAATCCTGGAAGAAAATCAATTTATGTAATACAGCCATCAACCTGGATAATGCAGGCAGAGTCATGGAGATCCATTATTTAATCTTCCTGTGTTCTCCTGTCCACCTCTGCACATTGTCCTTTCCACAGCCTGCAAGAAGTTACCAACACCTCTGGGGCTGAACAGATTTCAAACTCAAAGTGGACTTCTTGGTCTTTGCTCAGCTCCATCTCTGCCAGCATGCCCAGACATGTCAGACTGTACATACAAAACCACTTCTCTTACCTGTGGGATCTTCCAACTTTAAAAGCAAGCTGCAGGAGAACTGGGGAGTGGGCTCCCATGGTGAGGGGGCCCCTCTTTGGACAGCAACATTGTGGCTTCATGAGGCTGTCATTGCAGTGTTGGCCAACTTGTTAGGTGATTTTAACTCTTAAGTAACTCCACTTCTGCAGGCATGTGCATGCTACTTTCAATTTACTATTCATTGGTCTGCAAAATTAGTGCTATTCAGGACTACTCGAGTAATTTTAAGGGCAAATTTGTGGTAGCTGTTCAAACAGCAGAAGCAGAGCCATGGGAAGTGGGCTTCTGACAGCTCAGGAGTGTCTTAACATGGAAAATTTTCAGGAAGAATGATGGCAGCTCCCAGGGAGGACTGAACAGTAATTGTTACTCCTAAAATCATGGGATATTTAAATGAGAGTTCATTAGCAACTGAGTGCCTGGTCTAATGGATAACCTGGAGCTTGCTAAAAATAAAAGCTCTGCAGTGGATCAACAACCTCTCTGTGAAATGGACATGTCTGGGATGCAGTGATACTTGCAAGTCAACCTGACATACAGGAACCCTGTCAGTTTTCACCCATATGACAGGCAGCCACATATTTATCTGATAAAAAACAAGAAGCAACCCATGAGTTTCCTGCAATACACAATTGCACTGCATAAACAAGACACCACTGGCCTTGTTTATAGAGTGCTGGCTGATCTTACTATTCCTCAAGGGAACACATGATAAACTGCAGGCAGACCTCTCAAGGCCATTGCAATTATCAGTATAACTCTGCAGCCTACAGGCTGAAAGAGGCCACCTGGGAGTCTGACCTGACTTTTGGAAGTCTGAATTTTAATCAGATGCTCTCAAGAAGGCCTGAGTGTGGCCACAGGAGTTAACTCTCTGTCACTGTGCAGGGTGCAGGACCTCTCACTGGGCATCCTGAAAGCCTCAACTACTTCCAACTCCATCACAGGCTGCACAACGGATAACTCACTCCCCTGTCTCTTTATTTTAGTGACACACCTATGAAATAATGGAAACAGAAATGGCTCAACTTTAGGACTGACTGACTAAAGAACATTTCTGCTATTCACAGATATTAGTTGCACACATTCAGCAGCTCTGAAGGATGCTGAGCTACTGAATGTGCACACACATGCTTCATTTCACCTCAACCAGGAGCACTTACTCTCATCTTTCTCCTGTGACAACAACAAAACAAGAGGGACCAAGCAAATCCTCAGCTAATATTTGTATAGAGCTTAGTGTATTTTTGTGAAGGTAAGAAATAAGAAGCTCATGTACCTCAAGTACTTTCCAAATATTGATTTTGTCCCTCATATGGCTTCTGAAGTCCACAAAGATTTCAGGTGAGGACCACTGTTGCAATCAGTGTGACCCAAGAGACAAGTCATTGCCCAAAACAGCCATTTTTCTCTTCTGATCATCTGTGCCTTCTCAACAGGCTGGCAGCAAATCCAGATTTTCATTTTAAAGGAACTGGTATTTGGAAATAAAACTAGACAAACCTGAGGAGATGCTGAAGAACAGAGATGGCATCTGGCTCTTGCAAGCATTCCACATTAACATCAGTTAGCTGCTCATTCCCATGCATCTGTTCTAAACTAAAATGTAAAAATGAAAAAGATTGAATGAAAAACTCTTTAGCAAAGCTGTACAAGAAAAATGGTAATTTGTGTTGTTAAGAAAAAAGGGTAGGCATCTTCTGCTCAAGCTCAGTGGAACACTGAGACCAACTAGGTGACTTCAACCAAGATAAAAAAAATTGAAATTTGTGCTAGGCCTTCAAGTATCAGCAGGGTTAAAGATACACAGAGAGAACAGGTCCAGCAGCTGATGCTAGAAGGACTAAGGAGGCAGTCAGTACCCTAGCAGCAGTACTCTGGTGCCATCAGTACATAGATGATAAGGGAGTACAAGAGGAACAGACTACAGAAAGACAGAAAGGGCTCAGACTTGCATGTTCTCTCTGAATATCACCTCCTACTGCCATTGACCCAGGCAGAAATCCACATTGGTGCAGACCTTTGGCCTGATCCAGGAAAGTAGCTTTAGATGCTTTCATGAAAATGCATATTGATGTCTGCATTGAAAATACTTAGATAGATCACTGTAACTGATACAACTGTTTGAGCTGGACTCTTCTGAAACTCTTTTTAAGATATAAACATCAGATGTTTGATGCCAACCTTGGTTACCAGCATTGGGATATAACAGTGTTAAAAAAAACCATAGCTACAGTGGTAGCCAAAAACATCTAAGTTCTGTAATTCAGTATATTTTACAAGCCTGGGCTTTTTGGGTTTATCTCAGTTTCCTTAATCCTATGATCACTGTTCTTCATCACTGATGCCAACCACAGAGAGAAGCTGTTCCTAAAACTAAAAGCTGACACAGACAGTCAGCTCAGCCCTTTGGCAATGAGGTAAAAATTTCTTTTTAACTGGCTTGCTCTCCTGGGAAATCTCAGGAATCCCTATCATAAACTCACACCTCTGCTGAAAAAATGAAAGTGTGTTGTTTCAGGAAGGAGCTAACACTGCTACTTAACAAATCAGTAAGTTAATAAGGTTAAAATACATGTCAGACTGTAGTTCCACATACAAACACTTTTCTTACCTATGGAGTCTGGCATGGGTGTACTGCAAGAACACTCCTGTATCTCCACGACTCTGAAGAGCTCGATCCCAGCTAAACTGATAATCAGATGACAGAAGGCCCCGGAAGTCCTGGAACAATAAAATAATGTCACCTCAATATGGCTCTCCAGCTGAATTTTTAACTTTTCACAGAAGACAGAAGCAGCTCAGACTCACTTGAATTATTAGAGCCGCAAGACCAACTTTCTCTGCTGTCTCCACAGGGTCTTCTATTTCTTTGGTTGCTGAAGAGAAACACAGAAAAAGAAATCATAAGTCTGTAGAAGCATAATGACTCCCTGGCTCAGACCTGGAGATGCCAGTAAAACTGAATCCTCTAAAACTGTGGACATGCAATAGGGTTACTGTCAGGATACATACAGCAAGACATCTAGGATATAAATCTTCCTTAAAAGCTGAGATACAGCTGTTTCAGATGGGCTTCTTCTCACTTCCCCTAGTGTGTGTAACACTCATTTTAAGGTCAGAAGGTTTCATTACAACAGGCTGGATAGACTACTTCTTCACAATTCAGACAATCAATCTCCAAGATTAGGAAGAGAATGACAGGACAATTTAGATTTTGCTTTAAAATTCCAAGTGGTAGGAAGGCATAAGGAATGAAAGAAAAATTGTTTCAGTGGCTAATAGAGGACTTGGGACATTCAGGGACTACTTGTATCACCCACTGTAGATACCTATACTCAGAGAACTGGAAATGAGAGAATTACAGAACAGATTGGGTTGGAAGGGACCTTTAAAGGTCATCTAGTCCAACTCCCCTGACAGAGGCAGAGACACCTCCCATTAGAGATCAGGTTACTCAAAGCCCCATCCAACCTAACCTTGAACACTTCCAGGGATGGGGCATCCACTTCTCTGGGCAACCCAAGCATTTCACCAACCTCAATGTAAAAAAAATTGTTCCTCATAATCAAACCTACTCTTTTTTAGTTTAAAACCATTGCCCCTTGCTGGGTGTTTCAGCCCCCTGACCATCTCCGGAACTGGACACAGTACTCCAGGAGGGGGTCTCACCGGAGCAGAGAGGCAGAGTCCCCTCCTGCTGCTCACACTTCTTTTGATGCAGCACAAACTACAGCTTGCTTTCAGGACTGTAAATGCACATTGCCCACTCATGTCCTATTTTTCACCTACCAGTATCCCTCTCTGGAAGGCTCCTCTGAATCCATTCATCCCTCAGTCTGTAATGATACCAGTGACTGTCCTGACTTAAGTGCAGGACCCTGTAACTTGACTTTGTTGAACTTCATGAGGTTTGCACAGGCCCACTCCTCAAGGCTGCCCAGATCCCTCTGGGTGACATCCCTTCTCTCAAGTGAATCAACTGCACTGCTCAGCTTGGTGTCATCTGCAAATGTGCTGAAGGTGCACTTGATCCCACTTTGTCATTGATGAAGATATTAAATAGTATTGGTCCCAGTACAGACCCTTGAGGACCCTGCTGGTAACTGCTTTCCACCATGGACACTGGGCCACTGACATGCAACTCCTTGGACACGACCATCAAGCCAATTCCTTTTCCCTCTAACAGTCCATTTATTTAATCCTTATCTCTCCAATTTAGCAATAAGAATGTTGTGGGGGACCATACCAAAGGCCTTAGGGAAGTCCAGGGAGATGACATCCATAGCTCTTCCCTTGTCCACTGATGCAATCATTCCACCAAAAAAGGTCACTAGACTAGTCAGCAGGATTTGCCCCTCTCCCTGGGTAGACAGAACAAGGAACTCTCCAAAGCTCCTCAAACTTCACAGGCTGAACTTAAGTCCAGTGCTCCAGTTCATCACAAGTACAGTAAACTTGCCTATCTAACAGCACTCTAGATGCTGGATCTCCTGGGAAATCAGTTTACTTGTGTTTGGACCCACAACCTTGCCCAGTGAAAAGATTATGCTTTTGACATACATAAAGCTTTCTCTTTTTAAACTCAGATCAGAGTGAACTCTACCAGGGTCTCTTCTTCTTGTCTCTGCTGGAGAGAAAAGACAATTTTTATACTACTCTTTTACAAGGTAAATCTGTTCCCTTTAGCAAGGGCCAAGTACATTTTTTATTGTGGCATATATTTGTATAAATATATATTTGTGCATATATATATATATATTTGTGTGTGTGTGTATATATATATTTGTGTATACGTATTTTTTTTGTAGTATATGTAATTTGCAGCCTAAAGCTTACAATTTCTTGTCCCAGCAGAATATGGTGAGTTGAGGTGTTCTCTTAAGAGTTCACTTGAACTGAACCAGCTTTCCACCACAATTTTAGGATATTTCAATTTCTATCTTTTGTTTTGCTATTTCTTTGTGCCAGGTCAGAAACACTAACTGAAAAAACTTTGAGTAGCTCATACTACTCACACATTTGCTGTTTACAAAATTCAGAAAGACCTAAGCTTGAAAAGCATAGGGATATTTCATAGCCCTGAGAAGTCTCAGATGGCTATTCATTCACAAGGTGTGTTTAGATGACATTATTACACTGCATAACTGAGATTTGTTTCAAAACAGAACAACTGTCTCAGAATTCACCTTTGTTTATGTGCTTGACAAGATGCAGCCAAAGCCATCCAAGAGGAAAAAAAGCAGCAATGGAAACAATAGGCATCATAGAGAGGATTTATGTGGACTGCAGGATTTGTTGTGTAGAAAGAAAAAGGGTACCAATAATGGAAATATAAATAGCAAAAGGACTGTGTAAAGTTAATAGCAAAGAAAGAGTTTATACAAAGGTATTTAACTAATCAGCTCCATCTCCACACAGACATGATTTTTAAATATAGTATTGGCTGTTAGATGCCCAGCTACCAAAATCTTTCCAACGACACTGAGGCATTTTGATGAAATATCTTCTGCTATGTACCCAAACTTCAGCCATTGAAGACATTGCTATAAGTCAGGGATTTAAGATTTCTGATTTAAGAAAGGGGAAGTAAGGCAGGAATTCAAATATAAAGGGCAACATTTATACAAGCACAGGCAGGAATTAGGATCTAATGGATAAACCTTGGGGAATGCTGCAGTGCCATCTGAACACCTCATTTCTTTTAGCTGTTCCTCTGCCTACCACTTGTGCAATGGAGCATGGGTCTGTACCTCTGCTGTGCTTGTTCAGTTCAGTATAAAAGTTTGGTTTTGCACCCAGCTATGATACTAACCTTTAAACTGAAGCTCTAAGCTCCATTCCTCTCTTAAGTAAAACTGGTTTGACCCAAGAGTCACCCTTCCATCATCCTGCCCACCCCCCCCCCCTTCTCCATGTCCACTCTACACCCAAAATTACCTGGATTAAAAAAGCTGAGGAAGCAGAGCAAGGAAGATAGACTGCTACTTAGCCTTCATTTAACTGAGGATTTAACTTCATTGATTCAGTTGAGGACCTCGCTGCAGAAAGCACAGGAGGGGGCAGCCTTTCCCTGGGAACTGCTTCAATCTTTACTGCGTCCAGAGGAAGCTGCTCTGGGGCCATAGCCCAAGGTGCAGGCAAGCATCCCCTTCAGCAGGTTCTGCTGCAAACCAGAGACCTCCTGGGGACTTCGGAAACAGTCACAAGGCAGTAGCTGCAGACAGGCTATGGTCAATTTTGCCAGAGAGAACTGTCAGAGCTATAAATCCTTTGGATTAAATCTTATTGATCCCTGTACTGTAGCCCTAACCCCACTATCGACTAGTTTTTCCCTCAGGAAAAAAGCCACTGTTGTCCTCGAAGCATAGGTACTTCCTTTCTGGTGCAAAATCACAAGGAAATAATTCACTGATTGTTAAAATTTGAAAATCTGTAGTTCTGGCAAGTCCAGAGGTGCGAGGGATTAATTTAACATTGTTTTTATCACAGAAGATACAAAAAGCACACAGACAGGGTATATTGCTGCAATTAGTCTGATGCAGGGTGAAGGATAGAAAAGATGACGTTTTTTATCAACACAGAACATAACAAAGAAATTAATAAGACCTGAAATAGCTAACTTTTTGCAGAAGCCATGTTCTCTAACATCCTTGAGCGAACTTCATTTAAAACATCTTCCAGGAAAATTACTTCTCCTCTCCGTGTCTTCATCCCTTGAACTAGACCAAAAGACACATGCTGGCACCTGTGGTGAAAAGCAGCAGGACCTAAAATTACATTTTAATCAAGAGACACGTTTGCAGTTTTTGTTCAGAGCTGGATTCTTACCACAGCAATAACAGCTGAATAAATAGTGCTCCGATGTGGGAAGCTGGGTGATATAATCAGTAACTTTCACTTCAGCAACCAAAGCTCCATACTTATGATATAGTGGGAAAATTATGATCAGAATTATGATAACCTGGTCATTTGCATGCTCTTTGGAACCCCTCCTGCTACTATACAAGCCTTAGTACAGAAGACTCAAGGAAGTAAATTGAGGAGAGGCAGGATGTAGACAGATCAAATTACTGCGGCAACACGGATTTGTTAATAACATTAGAAAGGGAGTCATAATCATTCTATTGTGGCCACATTAAACTAAAAGTTTAATCAATCATTGCTAATAATAAAACATTCATTGCTGCTTCTCACAATGATCTCAAGCATTATCCTGTTTCCATAACTTAAGGTAATTTCAGTGCATATGTATGCACTGTGAAAGGAGGCATTCCTGTAACATTCCTATAGGCTAAATCCTATATTTAACCACAAAAGATATGCAGTCTGTCAGAGAGGAATGTGATTTATTCTTCAGATTCATTATTGACCTTTGCTCAACTTGCTAACAAGATTGGTAATTACCATGAATAACAGTGGGGATACATTTCCCTGCAAAAGATATTTCAAGCCTGAAGCACGATTCAAACTCAGATTCCAGATCTCAGCTGAAGTATCACACTTCAAGAAGTAATTCTTTAGTATCCCAGAAATCATGCCATCAGTTCTGTAAAGGATTGTTTCCCTTTTTCCCATTTTAACATGGGCACAATCAAAAGGTTCTCTCCAAATAAGCACTCCACTGAAATTCCAATGTAATTAACCATTTTAAAATAAATAAGTAAATATTTTAGATTCATAAACACATACCTTTCTGCCCAGTCATAGCCCATGAGCTTCAGTATTTGGAACAAATGTTGAAAGTGATTACTTTGACTTTTATCTGTCTAGGGAACAGAGTTGGTCCATATCAGAAAACACTCCAAGTTTGATAAGGATTAGCTTTTAACACACAAACATACAACACCACAGATCCTGTGTCAGTAAGTCACTGCAAGCAGAACTATGACCTATGAAGACATGCAAGATTTAGGGAAAAAAAAAATCTAACAGCTGGGATTTATAGCAATGGGATTTTGCATCTTATCAGCAAAATTAATCTTTCTTTTCAAAAATTATTCTTACTAGGTCATGAAGGCAAGGCCATGAACTGCAATGAAACATTGATGTTCTGTCTGGAGAAACAGTCATAATCTGAGTTTTCACATAACCTGTGAGCTGCCCACCATTCACTTCAGAACCTTGCTGCTCTTTTTATATTCCCACAGTTTGGGAAACCAAACTTTAAAGCTCCTTTGGCTTAGAAACAGAACACCTCTTTAAGATCTCCCTCCAGAACTCAAAAGTTTCTTTTGTCTCAAATGTGATTTGGGAAGCTTTACATCGTAAATCAGGTGTTTAACTTAAAAATAAATAAATTCTAAAATTATCACGTTTTCATGTTCATAATGCATCTTGTGCTTTATTCCACTTCCAATTACTCTATCCCGTGATTCAAGGCAATTTCTGATGGAAGTTTATGTCTAACCATTATCTTTGTGTACCTAGCTACAGCTCTTGCTACAAAGTTCACTTTCCTACCTATCTGCTTTGACTAATTCACTCAAACACTTCTTTATTCCCTCTGAAAAAACACTGCAGTGATAACCAAATAACCACTTTTGTCTTATTTGTTTGGTGTTCCAGGACAGGGGGTGAGCACAAGGACTGAAGTGCTTATCTCTGTTTTTCTCACCTCCACCACTGTATCAAGCCTCAAGCACCTGCCTGCCCTTCCACAACTGCTCACACCCTGCTCCACTCCTACCCACCACCTCTCCCAAGCAAGGCTGATAAAATGATGGTGGTGGTCAGCATTTCAATCAAGGCCTTCCCCAGGCTCTTTCCCATGTACCTTACATCTGAGTGAAGCTGTTGACAAAGCCAGATCTCCCTCGCTAGAAGTTCTCCCAATAAACTTGATATATTTTAGATAAAACCAACTCACTCTACTGGCCAGAGCTGCCTTGCTGTTTCCTCTCCTCCCCTCTAGGTCTGAATTAAATTCTATTCTCCTGTTTTATGAGAGGTTATACATGCCATGACAGAGACTGGGTTTGTTTTGTGTCTACAACAGCATCTCCCTCACCACATGGACCATGACTGTGGGATATAAAAGCCTCTTTGGAGGAGTGCAGTCTTTTGTGTGTAGATAATGTGACAGATCATGACAATACTCACTGACAAAAGACTCCAATCCTGAACCCAATTGCCTCCTCTTGACTGTTCATAACAGAATTTTCAGCTAAAATTAAAAGTCAACTTAAAATTGTAATTGCTTTTCTTGACCAATGTATAGAAATAGCAAACAGAGGAATATTTAAAATCATTAAGAGTAAATAATAATCTAATAATAATCCAACATCTTTTTAAAATAATCCTCTAAGATCCCAAGGAATACAGAACACCAGAAAAGGCCAAAATCAGAATACCCATCAGGCAGTACAACCTGAATGCCAGGTGTCAGCTGGCCACCTGAAAGCTAAGTATCAGCTCCTGTAGTTTTGGGATGCTGTGTGTTAACTGCAAGAAGGATAATAATGTGTGTTTATTATGTCTGAGCTATCCACCTAATTAAAATTGCAAGGAAACCAAATTTGTTAAGAAGGATGGAAACAAATACTAAGAATACCACACAAACTCATTTCTGCCTAGAAGTAATCCTCAAAACATAGATGTGCAAGTTAAAAAAGATGAACCTGTAGACATTACAATTTCATAAAACTAATTCTTAACATAGCTTCATTGCATGGTAAAAATAACACACAAATGCTCAGAAAGAAGGTTTGTATTGTGAAGAAAGGCAATTTTTATCTTACAGGCCTCAAAATTATAAATATCCAATTACAGTCTAAGTAGTTAGCTCTCAGAGAGAAGCTTGCAGTTTGACAGCATGGATTATATTTAATTATAGAATCACAAATTTGCTGAGTTGGAAGGGCCCCATCAAGATCATGAAGTCCAACTCCTGTCCCTGCATAGGTCAGTCCAAGAATCATACCATGTGCCTGAAAACATCATCCAAACACTAAGTTTTTTCAACTCCTTCTTTTAAATGCAACATTCAACAGAATCTTAGCACCTCTTTAATAATACATGCTGCACATTTAAAAATGTTCTTGAACATTTAGCTCATATCACTGCATTTTTATGAAGTAAGTAGGACTTCTTTAAAATGCAAACTGGCAAGTGCACTGATTTACGGCATTACAACTAATAATCCAACTTAATGTTCTTTTAAATAAGTTGATTTGACAAAAATAAGTTGATGCTATGAAATAAGACTGTCTCTAATTTTCTTCTAACAAGATGAGAATTCTGAAATGCACTTTATTTCATAATTATTCATTACTGATACTGCTGGCATTGTTAAAGAACAAATTAATCAAACCAAGAAATATTAAAAAATTCCCCATCCACAACTGGTCCCGACTGATTAAGCAGTACTTTATGTGAGACTTCTCCCTAATGAAACCAGGGCACTGTTTGAAGCCATAAAATTTTATATTTCAGATAAGATATCAGGACTGTACTGTAGACTAAGATTAATTTTAGAACACTAATTTCTACAATTCTACATTAACATTTTATGATCCCTTATACTCTAACAGCTTTTTCTGTCTTCCTTAAGTATTAATTACAACATTTATGAAGAAAATACTATGTAAATTGAGTTAAAGTTCATTTAAAATTAATTGCAATGAATTTTTTTAAAAGGTAATAACTCCAGAGATTATTTTTCAACCGTCCTATGGGTCATGAGCTAAAACAAAACCAAGAAACACTGCCACACTGAAGCACAGTTGCTGGGCACGTATTTTACTGCCAAAAATACCATGTGCCAAAGTCATACTGGGAGCAAGAAGCCCCCTGGACTGTTGATTTTGTAATCTTTGGTGAATCCAGAATGACTTACCACATAAATCATAGTATCCCAGCTATATTTCTTCATTCGGTCTATAGCAGCAGCAAGATCTCTGGAAGAAATAATGGGAAACTATTTGGATTTTCACTCAAACATGCCTCATTATTTGCCTCTTGGGAAAATAGTCTATTCTTATGGAAGACTGCCTGATTAGAAGGATCCATGTACACCCGAGACAAAAAAAAAGAGGACATGTGTACTTTGTTCAGGACATTTGAAATGTTGTTATAAATGTCCAACTATGAAAATTACTGAGGAAACAGTTCTTACGATTGGAGTAAGTCTGGCCTCTGTCTGCCTACTGGAAGACTTGAGAGGAGCCACCTTCTCCTGGAAAACTAACTTGAGTGCTCAGTGTTAGCTTATATGACAAAAACCTCATCTTCACACACACAAAATGATAGAGAAACAATCTGCTTAAGCCCCTTGAAGGGCTGTCACAGGAGACAACCCTTCATCCCTGTGTCCCAGGCTGAAACCACCTCAGGGGTCACCAGGAGCAGCTCTCCAGACCACTTTCTGACTGAGGGAGGTGACACAGAACACATAGGGTACAAAGGAAAAACATTTTGCAATTGCATGAGACTTATTATGGGATGCTTAGGCAGGGAGCCAAAGATGAGAGAGAGAAGATGATGAAAGGGACAGGTGGATTGTAAACAAGTTGCTGGTTAGTCTGTTTGTATGGTTGTGCCCTGCACCTAATCAGCACGGTCTGCCCTGTCTTCTCATTAAATTTCATTTCAAACTTTTCCTGGCTGAGGGCATCTCTCTTCTACGTGCATGTGTGTTTGGAGGTACAAGTATCAGTAACTGGAGTTGAGGACTACAGCTTCTATAGGGCATGCATCTGTGGTGCTGATGGGACTGGAGGTGAGTAAAATGAGGGGATAGCAACTGGACTCTGACCATGGGTCACAGAGGCAAAGGTGTCTGTGCTGCCAACAACTGGAGCAAGGGCACATATGGCTAAGAGCAAATACCAAACTGAAGTAGGCAGAAAGTAGCTGAAGTGCCCTGGGACCCAGGTCTGTTTGTGTCACAGACACAGAGGAGTCTACTGGGGGTATCAGGTGGGCTGAGGGAACCATAGGGGTTGACTGAGAGACTTGCATGTCTGTGCACGTGTCTGTATGGAGAAGGCAACAGGGGAGAGGGAGGATTCAGGGCCACCTGCTAGATGGGCCACAGACCCAGACATATCTGCTATGTCTGTACCAGCAACTGGAGCAGGGCTATGGGCCCTGGGGGCTTGCATGCCCAGGTGCCAGCAACTGGGGAGACCTGGGGATCCAGGGGTCAGCAAATGGGCAGACTGAGTGCTGAAGTTCAGCTACTGGAGGGATCCACGTTGTGCCTGCAAACTCTGTGCATATAATACATATTACTTAAGTGGATAACATATCATAGCCATACATATACATACATACAAACATATATATTTCTTCACTCTATTAGACCTCCACCTTCCTCCTCACCAGCCAGAGAGGAGTAAAACAAGGCCACTCCTCCTAAGCATTTTTGTCTGCATTGCCCTGTTTGACTGGCTGTGTGTATACATGTGCATGTGTCTGTGTGCCTACTGAGAACAGCAGCTCAGCTTTACTACTGGTTGGACCTGGGGGCACAGAGCTGTGGCAGCCTTCCCTCTCTATGGCTACAGGATTTGGCAGTTCCCTGCAGTGCAGGATTGACTGCAGCATCCCTCTAATAACCTTGTCCTGAAAAGCTGTACACAGTTTACCCTGAGGGCTAGACATTTGATTTATTTACATTACTGGCACAAAGAAACAGTTACAGCTTACATATTAAAATACCCAAGAGGAATTCTAAGATACTGATAAGAAAAACAGTGATAAAATTGATGGTACAGTGCTGGTGGTCCACTGAGTTAATTAAGACATGGCTGAACAAACCATTTTTTTCCACATCATGCAGCCAAAGAACATTTTAAGCAAAGGTATTTATAAAACTCATTATTTGTCCAAGTCTTTATCAAACAAAGAAATCCCAGCTTTGTTTTCAGTGTCAGTAGATGGATAAAGTATTGTGATTTATGGAAAGAGACTACTTGAGGGGGAAAGAAAAGTATTTCAAAGATATTTTTCCTGAGCCATTTTCACTCCATCATAGTTACATTGCTGGTTCCAGTTACAAGTGCTCATTTGTCAAGGTGTTCCATCCCAGAAATAAAAAGCTTCAAAATCTGTACTATCAGTTACAAGTGTAATCATCTACAATAAAGTTTACTGGCAAGATAAATAGCAGGAAACACAGATGGGCTTACTTGCCTTGTTATATAAAGTGATGTCCCATCGCTACGCATGACAGTAGAAAACGATGAGAGGTCTTTCTTTTCTGAAAGATCCACAATTCCTGTCCCTTTTCTGTAAGTTGAAAGAAAGCACTGAAATAATTGCAAATCAGATCTAACATACGGGTAAAATTTCATATGAGACAGAGGTCAGAACCAAAATGAAGGCCTCTTGCCACATAACCCCCCTCATTCTAGACAATCCCATTCTATTCTTTGACTGTCTCCTTTAAGTCTGAAGACCACTCCTCTAAATTTGCTGTCAGCACTGCTGATGCCAGAGAGCCACCTGCCCACATTCTGGCACATTCCAGTGTACACCTTCTGACCCAGTTCAATCAGGCAGTGCATCAAGGCAAAGATCTAATCTAACTCTGCTCCTTACATGGCACGTGCTGGTACCCAACTAATTAACAGCATAAAAGGTTATCAGGAATTGAACACTGCCATTGTACCTGCTCTCTGCCATGGCCAGGCTTCTGTGCTAGCCACAAGTAAAGGTGAATTTAATTTTTAGCTGTGATTACACAAATCCTGGTGGCCTTCTACTCGGATAGCTACCAAAGTGATCCAAAGAAAATTCTTCCCTCGAGATGATGTACACACCTCACTCACCACATTTCATTCGAAATGTAATTGAATTTTCAAGCAAACTAGAGCAATACAGTGAATAAGGAGTTCATACGTAGTTTTCTGAAGGAGTCCTTTATCTTCCAACATCTTTAGAACTTCTTGGGACTTCTCTTGGTAAAATGATTCTCCAGAATATTCATCAAAGTGCACTCCTAGACGCTGAAAAGTTCCAAGAACACCAGAGAAGGGAAACATTGTTAGATCAATAATAATAATTTACTCAGATTAATTCAGATGATAGGCCTGTGTCACAGGTCAGATGAGAGTGCAAAGATTAAATTTATTCCAGAAAATATCACTGCATTGTTAACAGGAAAGGATGTTTGGACTTGATTTAATTGATTTCTGCATTAAATTGATCTTACCAACTTTAATACGGTGCTGGATATAATTCTTATGAGAAACTAGCAGTAAACAGGGGAGAGCACTTAGTACCAAAAATCTGAGCCACGTGTCTAATTGGCAGTGCTGAAAGTGAAATCAGTGGACTGTAGAGAAATTACTTGAACTTGACACCAATTTTATTTAAAAAGGATGCTAAAAGAAATGAAAAAAAGCAAGAGCTGCTCACAAACACTGCTGAGTACACAGAAATCACCATTACTGGGAAGGCTGAAGGTACTTGAAGGAGAGACAGGATGACCTTAACTGTCTAAACTGCATAAAATGTAATAGTACTAAAGACAAAGGCTTTGTCTGAGAGCAACAAAGCTCTCAGTCTATCAGCTCAACACTTATTAGTTTTAAAAGGAATTGGGAGGTAAAGATCCAGCTGTACCAGTCATCATGTGATCAATGATGAGTGACCATCATGATGCAGCTGCACACACAGCCCAGCACTCACTCACCCTAACAGGACAGCTTTCTACTAGAATTATCAAGGCTGTGTTTCACTTAGAAGATCTCAACTTAAGAGTACTTAGCATGAATTCAGTTATGTTTCAGTGAATAAATTAAAGCACAGCCAGGTTATCTGGATTACCAAGGAAAGGGCAGGCTCCTTCTCTTTTAACTTTGCAATCAGTGATGAAAGACGACGTGACCAATTTCAACGCATACATCACGAGGAAGTGAAAATAGAAAAGTGCCATTTCAAGTAAATAATACTAGAAGGAAGCAATATAAACCTAATCATAAATTCTTTGGAGCTGCAAGCTAGAAAAAAAATGTCTAAGCTGAAACAAAGAAAATCACCTCAACAGCACTTTGTCACTGTTTGGTCTTCTGAAACAAAGAAAATCACCTCAACAGCACTTTGTCACTGTTTGGTCTTCTTGATTATGGTGCAGGATGCACAAGGGGTAATTCCCACCTAATGTGCATGCCTGGCTGTCTGAGCACAGAGGTTATATACAGGTTAGATAAGCATATTCATTAGCTTTCCAGGAACTGATTAGCATTTGCAAATGTCCTTAGCACATGAGCACTTAAGCATGACTGTGGTCATTGTGGCTCTTCTGGTGTCTGATCCCTGAACTCAGTCTTTATGCATGCTCTGTCCATCCTTTGTCTTATCCTTATCAACCTCATCTACACAAAACCAGCCTGTTCTGGCCTACTTCCTCTATAAGTCCCACTCCAAGGGATGGTATCCCAAGTCTGCCTCCTTATCTATCCACTACACATCTTTAGCAACTACTGAAAGTATATCTCATTCTTCCACCCTATATCTTATCAAGGAAAGAGTCCCAAGTCCTGGGTATCAAGGCCCATAAAAACTGGGCATGCATTCTAGAATTTCACTAAAAGAACGTGGAAAAGAAAAACACCAGCCGGTTTATTATATGGACACCATTAAACAAAATGTATCTAGGCTGTTAGCAACAACAGTGACAGTTTGCTTGGGTGTTAAATCAACTACTGTCCTTCCTCCAAAAAGAATGGGGCATTCCCTGGCATATTTAGAAACATCTTCCCCACAACATTTTTCAGTTTACTGGAAAGGCAATGAAATGCCTTTCAGCTTGACATTTCAGCAAACTCTTTTCCTAAGACAGTCCACTGTTTGGCAGTGTCTTGAATGAAAAGGTTCTGTACACTGTCAATTAAATTGATGGAGCAACAGATAAAGAGACCATTTTACCAACAACACAGAAAAAGCAGTGGGTGATTTGTACCTTATAAATCCGGATGTATTCCTCAATACTGAAGTCTCTAAATTGTTTCCAAAGTGACAATGTCTGCTCATCATGTTCTTCCATTCTTCTAAAGAAATCCTTAGCCAGCTTTTTTGTGCCTTCATTTTCTGCTGCTTTGTTCATCTCCACATACACCTAAAATATAATGGCACTGAAAACACTGAAGAAGTACAATTCCTTCCTCCTATTAAAAATAAGCAGAGCCAAGTTCTGCAAGAACAATACAAACCATTTAAAGATGACTTTTGTAATATAAAAATTTTAAAGCTGCGTTAAACTAATTTCCTATTTAGAGGATGAATGAGTAGTCCAAATTCCAACAGGAAAATGTGCAGCTTATCTTGAAACAAGACTAAGGCCATAATTCCTTACTGCTGTGGCTATCATCCTCTTCATAACCTTGAAACAATTCAGCAGCAAACTATGGAAGAACTAATTAAAGCATGAAAGGGAAACCATGAGACTATTCTTCAGAGGACCACAAAGCTGGTGAGATTTAACATTTTACAAGCTAAAAAAACCAACCCAAACCAGTTCTGATCCAAAACTCAGTTACTTGTAATGCTGCATACCCATCCTAATACATGCTGTCTCCCCGAGGCTGAAGTCAAACATATGAATATGAATAGATGCACACATGCTGCATCTCAATTTACTAAAGTTTTATAAACTTTTGTAGTAGCCAGCCTTAGCTATGTACAATGAATTTGTCTCTCCAGCTTGGAAGAAGGAGATGGCATTCTACACCTTCCCCAAGGAGGACAGCAGAAGGGAAGGTGCTCATCTCTCTGGTGACCAGCAACAGGAACACAAGGAAATAGGATGAAGCTGTGTCAGGGGAAATTCAGACTGAATATGAGATAAAGGTTCTTCACTGAGAGGGTAGTCAGTCACTGGAACTGGAACAGGCTCCCCAGGACAGTGGAAACAAACCTGTCAGAGTTCAACTCATCTGGCTGAGTTTTAGGTAGTCCTGCCCAGGACTAGAGTGTTAGACTCAGTGATGCTTATAGTTCCCT
This sequence comes from Phaethornis superciliosus, assembly GCA_023637945.1. NCBI lineage: Eukaryota > Metazoa > Chordata > Aves > Apodiformes > Trochilidae > Phaethornis > Phaethornis superciliosus. Next base: position 79,006,484 of record JAJQWJ010000003.1, on the reverse strand, counting down.
TCCAACTCAAGATATTCTATAATTCTGGTCTATTATAATCTATTCTTTTATATCTAAAGACGAAATATTTGCCTAGACAATAATTCCTTGCTTTCCACATATAGCATTTTGAAAGCCCATGAAAAAATTTTTCAAAAGAGAAAGTACTATGTCAAAATAATTAAATTCACTAGTTGCTACAATATGTATTTAGATGCAAATAGTTCACTGCTGTTGCAGTCTTTGTAGGAGAGTTTTGATCCCCAAATCATAGCAATTCTGATAAAAATAAATAATTATAAAAACTTCACTCTTGCAATGTTCAGACAATAAGTTTGCCAAAAATGTCATGCTCAAATGGGTTCTCCTTATTAAAGAAAAAAAAGCTTCCACGGCAAGTTCTTGAACTTTTCACCTTCCTTTTATATCCCATGATTTTTAAAGATTTTAACAGGCACCACTACTGAAAAGCCTCAAAGATTAATGTTTGCTTAGTTCTGCCACAAAAAGGGAATTTAAAGTTCCCCCACCAGTTGCTTCACACATTCTAACACACACTTCCCATGAATCTTTGGTGTTATAAAGCAAAAATAATGCAAAAGGCATATTTGCATCTGATTTCTGACCAAAGTGGAAGTGCAAAAAGGTTTAGAAAAGTACATCTATTTGTACAGAAATCTTTATAAATTAACTATAGGAATGACTAGTTTCGCACAACAGCAGAAAAAACCAGCACTTTGAAACACATCTCAGTTTTTTATATAGTCCAAGAATACAGCCAAAGAAACAGTTAAAAATTGGTAATATTTGAGAAACCACTCAAACAACTAGTGTTTTAGAACCTTTTGCAGTTTGACTGAATGCTGTTGTCTGCACTTGAAGGTAACTTTAAGGTCATAGAGCTTACATGCTACTGCAATAGATGATATTTCAAACGTTTAGTGCAAAAATTCAAGTATTTGAAATTTAAATCCTAAGAGACTCTCTTCCTAAGAAGAGACTGAAATTATAAATAAAAATTTTAAAATATGCAGCAATATAGAACGAGACGAGTAGGACAACTTCATGTTGTCTCTTTAAATCATTCCTGCAGCTCTAAAAGACCTCCATGTCAAGAATCTATCAGTTTTGTTGAGCAGGCTGCAGGGATGAAGGAACAAGCAAACACAATTTATCTATATCAAAGAAGCTGGCAATGCCTGAAGGAGCTACTGTGCCAGACAAACAATCTGCCTAATATGTATTCAGCTGTACAGTATCCAAGTATTCAAACAGTTTGTTCCTTTGCCAGTAAACAGATTTCTCTGAAAACAGTTGTCCTGTGGCATCCTGTCTGAACACCAGCATTAGCAATAGTTTCCACCTCCAGCTCAGAGGGTGAAGCACAGCTCAGCTTTGTAGTAAGAGAACACTTGAAAATGCCTGACAAGAACCCTGACAAAGCCCCATCATCATATGTGGTCTTCCTTTTAAAGGATGAGAGTTTTAACATTAATATTAGCCTTTCAGAAACCTATCCTTATGGCTGTTGGACATGTGCAGGTACACAGAAGGGCAACCAAGGTGGTGAAAGGTCCTATGAGAAGGGGATTGGGATTGTTTAGTTGGGAAAAGAGGAGGATCAGGAGAGACCTTATTGCTCTCTACAACTACCTGAAAGGAGGTTGTAGTGAGGTGGGTGTTGGCCTCTTCTCTCAAGTACATAACAATAGGACTATAGGAGATGGCCTGAGGCTGCACCAGGGGAGGCTTAGACTTGACATTAGGAAGAATTTCTTTACTGAAAGAGTAGTCAGGTGCTGGAATGTGCTGCCCAGGGAGGTGGTGGAGTCACCACCCCTGGAGGTATTGAAAAAATGTATAGATGTGGCACTTCAGGACATGCTCTACTGGGCATGGTGTTTTTTTCTGGGTTGATGGTTGAACTCAGTGATCTTAAGAGGTCTTTTCCAACTGTGACAATTTTGTGATTCTGTGAAGTCACGTTCTCTCATGCATTGTTTTTCTGTTACAGCCAGCATGGTTATCAACCAAAAATCAATTAAAATATCAAAAACTGGTGAAAAGCTTTTTTGCTCATTGAACTGTATAAAACAAGAAGCACCACAAGAACTGGTAAAGAGGAAGAAATAAGTACTAACTCAGATGATACTAGGCATATTTGAATGGAGCAAACCAACAACCAAGATCATATTAGTGCTGGAAAAACAAGGCTTGTTAAACTACCTCAACTTTATTGCTGACCTGGGTAGCCTATCAAATCAGTTTTGTCCCTGACACAGTTTTGTCCCTGATGACAGAAATGCCATGTATAGCATTTGCACCATGCTGGTGGAAAACCTCCTGTAGTTAAATAGCCTGCTGAAAGGCATTTTTCTGAACACAGGTCAGCAAAACCTGCACCTTATAATGCTCTTGGCTCTTTCACACTCATGGAAGAAAGAAGAGTTCTGGAGAGCTAGAACAGTATTCTGAAAAGTGATAGTCCCTCCTCTTTACCTATAGATGCCAGAGCTCCTTTAGATACTAAAGACTTTAAAGAACCTTTTCCCAACCACAGTGAATTGTGTATTGAGCAACAGAAATTAAATATTGCTTATTTTAAAAACACTAACATCCAGAGAATTTGTACACCATACATGCCCCTTCTTTTCACAACCTTGGTAACTAACATAGTGCAATGTTAGATGTGAGGCATCACTTCCACCACAGTTACCACAGCGAGGTCAGTGGTCACCTGTGTCCAGTTGGGACACTATACCAGTCAAGCCACGTGTGCTGGTAGCAGCAATCAATGCAACCTAAGTATCCACATGATTATCTCTCTTATGGGACAGATTTTTCAGTCTAATAATAATTTCTGCTGCCATTGCTCAGGCTAGCACTTGTCCTTCAAGCAAGGTAATTTAAGTCCAACATGAGTCACCATGATGCTGCAGATGTACCATTCTGTAAAAAACTGACAGCCAAGTTAAAGAGACTGTCCTCTCAAGTCCCTCGTTGGTCTTCTCTGAACTTACCTCAAAAAGGTGTTGTAAAGGACTGGATTTTAGCTTTTCTCTGTTGCCAAAGAGTTGAAAACCAACACCCAATAAGCCTTGAATAACAATTAAATGCAGAGTTAGATAATAGCCCAGAATACACTGTTTTGTTAGGCTGTTTTCATAAGCAAGGCTAATCCTGACATTGTATGTAGTAAAATTCCTTAAATTTTTAAGCAATATAATGGTGTATGCTACAAAAACAAGAGTATAATCTATTATTCTGCTGCATGAAAAAAACCCATAATCCTAAAACTATAATAGCTAGAAATAGTAAGAAATACTATGTTGGTTTTCCAATCCCTCACAAATGGAATCTGTGTTTCTGGACTTGGGAAGGAAAATGATCCTTAGACAGTAACCAGCTGTAAATGAGAAATCACACAGTGGAAATTGTCCAGCAACAGAACAGACTCAAAACTTCTTGTTCTCCTTCCTCCCTTCATAGCACTAGCATTTCAAAGGCAATAGAAACTGGGACAAAATATCACAGTATTTTCAAGGCAACCTTTTGAGAACATGCAGCTTATTTTCACATCAGCACATTCAGCATCAGCACTTTTCAAAAGCCATCTGAAAGGGCAAGAAATCCAAATGACCAATTATTTTTTTATAAATGAAAAGAGCCCATTAACTCCTTTAGGAATCTAGTAATGTTCACCCTGCAGCCTCTCAGATTTTCAGAGGCTACTTTTAAGGCCATCTCATTCCTCTGAGATGACAAGGACCACAACTGATGTGAAGACAGCCTTTTAAGGAAGAGGTATGTAGTTATCCCTTTGAAGAGCCCTCTACAGCTTAATAAATAGCACTGTATCAAGAAATTTCCTCTTGGAAACACTGAGTGCAACAGAAGCTATGGCAGACTGAGGTAAGAAAAATAAATTAGGGTTTAGGAAATAAAATGTGTTTAGTCCAATTGAAAGGGAGATCCTTTAAGGATAACTTGTTCTATGTGTAATCAGAACTTGATTTCCTAATGATCTCTCTTACATATTAGTGTACCTACACAAATTATTCTTTTTTGAGCCCAGAGGGAATCCACTGGGCCTGCAGAAACTGAAGCTGGAATGCTAGACTGTGTTATAGGGTAGAAAAGCATACAAGAAAAAAAAAAATACCAAAACATACCAAACTGCATGCCCCAATCACCAAGGTAATTTATTCTTGTTACTTCATGCCCCAGTGCAACTTTGAGGTTTGCTATAAAATTTCCTGATAAGGAAACAAAATTGGTATTATTACTCAGTTGTTGGCAGCCTCGTCACAACAAAATTCATTTGGTGTATGATCTGCATTCAAAATGAAAAAGAAAGACAATCAGATTAACTACTCCACAGAATTTGCTAAAATACTTCAAAACTAAAAACAGTAGTGTTCTGAGCAGGGCAAAAAAAATTGGCTGGGTACTTAAAATGTGCAACAAAGTGTAGCACAAAACAGAGATAAAAACATACAGGTGTGTATATGCATGCACATACTGCAAAGTGCATCAACATGAAAAATACTTTTTAAAGTCTTCTTGCAGTCTAACAAATCTGTGGCAGTCCACATTATTTCTGTGACACTAAGGAACTCTTGGCACTCTTACACCAGGAGGCTAAGCAAGGACTCAAAATTCACAAACTGCTGTTAACTGTAACATTAATAGAGAAGGTCAAGTCCTGAATCTCTGTATACTGGCTGGAGCAGTACTGAGATCTGTACTTAATATGCTGTGTCTGATACCCTCCAAACTTACCCTATCACTTAACCACATCCTGGTTCTAATCCATCCTGTTATTATAACAAAACCCCTTCATCTTTCTCCTGAGATGAGCTACAACCACAGTATTCCAAAGATGTGAAATACCTGGATCCCTTCCTCTATTTTCCTGTGCTTCAAGGGAACCTTTCAATTGCAACACTGGTATAAAAGGGTGCAGCAAGTTTTCTGTTCTGTTATTATAAATTCGTATTATAGTCTGCGATTACTTTCAATTCCATTCTCTGTAGTCAATTCATTCTCTTACTATTGGACAAACATTGATCTACCAAATAAATTTTTGATTTTTTTTTAATAGCAATGGGTACAGAAACAGAATGTGAGGAACCAAAAATACACAATTTAACTCAACTATCAGTCCACAAAGAGGCAGAATTAACTTTATGTAATTAGAAATCATGCTTGATATATTGAATATAATTAAAAATAATACATTATTAGTTGCTGTAGGAGCTTCTAATAACCTGCTTTTTATGTGTGAGATAGGGAAAGAAAAGGAGAAATAATATTTTCTGTATGTCATTAGAGTACTGCACAATAAACTTATTTATTATTCCATTAAAAATGACAACATCTGTTAGAAATCCTGGCATAAAGTAATTAACATATAAAAGCAAGCTTTTTCCAAGACAGCCACCAAGACATAACTGACTGCTCTGCAGCCCAGTGCAAATTGGAAATTTAAATTTCAAAGGACTCATAACACCTCAGTGAAAACTGCTCTGGGTGTCTCTGTTGAACAGTTTTAAGCTACTTCATTTAACGTTCACAGTCATAAAACTACATTATGTGTGACTTAATAAATCTGCCAGCAACACACCACACTCTTTTCTTCACTGCATAATGAGCAAAAGGTTTTTAATTAGCAAATCGAGCTTGACACAGCCACTCCAGCAGAAGAGTGAAAGGTTAGCAGTATTCCCTGTCAAGTGAAACAGGGAAACAAAGAAACCCTCTCAGGAGGCAGTTAAATGCATACATACCTACTATGGTGGAGCGTAAGTGTCCTATGTGAAACTTTTTGGCAATATTAGGAGAGCTGTAACAAATTTTCACAAATAATCTTTGTTCAGAACCCAAGACTGCCAGATCACCAGTTTAATTCAACTCATGCAGACAGTAGAAAAACTGAAATAAACCCACAATTTTCAATTTCCCCTTGAAATTCCCTGATTAGCTTCTGTTCTAGACAGCAAATTCCTCTATACAGACAGTGGTACAGATCCAGCCATCTTCTTTGCATCCAGGATTAGTTAGCAGCCAGTGTAACAGAGGAAAAAAACCCAAACAAACCAAATCAACTCTACATCAAAGAACCTTCCAATCCCCAACAACACTAGTGACAAGAGTTATACTACCTTCCCACTTCTAATGTTTTGTACATATAGATTGTTTTCCTTATGCCTTTATTAGAGATAAATCTCATACCAGAACAAGGGATCTTGTGTACATGACTAAGTAACCAAAAATCACACCTTCTACCAACAGAGCCCCCCTCCCCCCAAAAATAACAACCTACAATTGTTTACCCCTGATAATGTAATGGAAATTCAACTATGCAAAATCACCCTCCAAATTAAAGACTCTACATGACTATGGAAGCCTGCAGAGGGAGTGTTGAATGAACAAAACTGTTTAAATATAAAGAGATCTGAGTCAGCCACTTTTCACTCCATAAGTACTTACTACTGTAAACAACACTGGACAGAAATTTTGGGGCCAGCAATTGAGAACTTTAGCAAGACAAAACCACATCTGCTTTAGTAACTTAGGAAGGAAGGTAGTAAGGTGAAAAAAGAAATGGGTTAGTGGCTAGAAATTCAGGTGATGTTTCTTGGCAGCAAAATTAAAAAAGCCTACTTTAAAACTAATGATATTATGTACTAAATGAGAGTACTCTTAGTGGAGGGCAGTGTGATACATGAACTCTTAGTTCAGTACCAAGTCTAAAATATATTCTGGAGAAAGATTCTATTCCCTAACCATAAGTTATATGCTACCTGGCAAACATAACAAAGTACCAAATACAGATTAATATAACACTGTAAATATGGCTTAATTTCACAGGCAACATACATTACATTACAGCAATAAATATCAATCAGCAAGATATCCATCAGTAGACAAGGCAGTTTTCTAAAAAATTCACCACACATGCTTACCTGAACTCAATCACTGCTTTTTGCCTAGGAACTGTAGAGAAAAGTTCACTTTTTACTCCATACTCTGAGCCATCTTTCAACACCTGCTGCAACACAGTCTAAACCACAAGGAAGAAAAAAAATGAAGAGGAAAATATTTCAGCAACAGAGAGCATGATCAGGAAAACTTTTTGCTGATCACAGGAAAGTCTGATCTCACAGCCTTCATTTACACTTCAGCAACTAAGTGGCTGGTCTGCCAAGCAAACAAGATCTCAAATGCCATTGACTTTTGAAAGCTGCATCTAATCAATTAAAAATAGACTTAGGAAAAATCAAGGCTAATTTTGGTGGAAACTTAAGTGGAAAACCTAGATTTTGTCATTTGTTAAATAACATGAAAGGGCAGGAGAGTAATCCAAGGGTAACTGGTGGGTAGGAAAGGAAACTAAGTTCAAGAATGTGGGTGGAATGGTGACCTCATGTAAAATAAGAGTTCTCATGTAAATAGGATTCTAACCAGGACCTTCATCTCTCTTAATTCAGGCATAAAATAAAAAGAGTACCTTGTAGAACTAGACCATAGTTTTGGATGAAAAAGTAGGAGAGCTTATGAGCAGTAAATCTGATGAGAGCATTTGCCTCAGAGCAAAGCCAAATGTTTTCACCAGGCTTTTTAAAAAGTATTTTTAATAATAAAAAAAATAAGCTACATAGCCTATCTCTGGCCTTCCTCTTCCCACGAATACACCTTATCCAGGTACACCTTGAGGTGATTGGCCATTCTCTGAAATCCCCAGGAGTCATGTCCTATATCCAAGGTTTTTGTCAAGGTGTGAACACAGAGTACACCTGCTGTGACTTAAAATATTTCTTCAATGGCTTGAACACAGTTTGGGGGAAGAGGAATCCTATGCTGACCATATTATCAGTGGTTCATTCATACAGCAAGGAAGGTCCTTGTACATGCCCTACATACTTGAGTTTGTCAAACAGATGCCAATACAGTACAAAATTATGAAAACAATTCTAGTTGTTACATTTCACTTTTGAAGTGCTTTTAAATTGATGAAATAAACACTATGTGAAGCTGTACATATTGGACAAACTTTCAGAGGCCTTTAACAATGTGAACTGAAGTGGAAATCTCCCCCCCCTCTGTGGAAACTTTTCTTTTTTTCCTTTCCAAAAATCACCTTAAATTATTCCGAAGCAGATACTGAATAAATTAAGAAAAAAAAAAAAGTTAATTCTGTTCTTATGGGCATACACACAAATCGACCAACTACCCACAGACCTATACTCTCTATTAGCAAAAGTCACAGGTGAATTTTATTTCCTCCTCTCTCCACTGTGACATAATACAAAATTATATATTATAATATATGTATTATATTATAATACATGTCCTAATTACACATTTTTTCCAGAGAAACTCTTCTAGGCCAAATATATAGTTTTACTTGAAACACTACACTGACTAGAATCCCTATAGGTAAAGCACTTTGTAAAATCCTGTCCATTAATAAAGTTTACCACAGAAATTACTCTTCCAGTGAATAGTCAGCTGCTATGTTGATACCAAGGATAATCATTAGCCAGTGCAAAATTAGAGGTTTATTTTTTTAGGCAAGCTTAAGTGATTCAGTGGAAGTCTTGACAGAAAGAGGGCTTCATCAGTAACAGGTAAGGCCTGATTTTATACTTCTAATTGAGAGGTAATTAATTTTCTAAGATCACAATATAATTTTCAACGAGTTGCTAGATTAAGGCACAGAACAACACAATGTAGGTTGCTCCTCAAGTTAGCTGAAGTGATTTAACAATGCTTTCATTCAGTCCACAGTCTAACAGCACCAGCCATCCACATCTTTATGAAACTCATGCAAATAATGCAGAGAGAGTACAACTGAGGCACTGCTCTTGTACACTGAGCAGTATCTCATATTCATTAAGCTACTGATTTCACAAATTAAGCTTTCCATTTCAGTCAGGCATTGGACTTTGAAGAATACATCTTCCCTCTCCTTTTTTCTTTCCTTGGTAAGGTATGTTGTGATAGATTTGCTGTAAAATACTTTTATTTCAGGTATCTCTTTATCATCCTTCTCTATTTTAAATGAGTCTTCACCTGCAACATGAAAACTTTTGAGTTGCATACTATAGAAATACAAAAACAGATGCCAATCCTGCCTTTTAAAGCAGAAAGGAAGGAAAAAGGAGTAGCTGTGTTTATCAGTGAATGGTAGATACATTGTTTCCTCATAAGGATAAACTTTTGTGAGCCTCATTCTAAATTCTAGGTGTACACAACAAATCAGGAAAACCCTTTTGAGAACAGCTTACAAAAGACAGTTTTACATAGAAAAGACATTTCCAAAGACAACAGTATTACAGTTTTATATTCAGAAATTTATTTTTACCTTAATGCACCTCAGGTATAGAACTTACCTTTGCTAATAGTTCCCTGTTTATTGTAAAGTTCACTGTGCCTGGACCAGCACTGATTTCACTCACTACTGCATCACATTTTAGCTATAAGAACAAAACAAAACAGAGATTCTGTATGAGAAGACCAAATTGGGAAACTGTATTTACATACATTATAAATATTAATTTAATCCACTGTAAAGATTAAACTTTATTTATTGTCTTCAAGCAATCACAAAAGGATAATTTAACCAATCCTACTGGAAAAGGGATGATTTTATTATTTTCAATTCACATGTAATAGCTCTGAATGTAACTCAGCCTGAATGTCACACATAAGTTTTACTTCAGTCTCTGCATGTGTACAGTCTGTGTCTTATTTTGACTAGGAGCAATAGTTCTCTTTGTACACACAAAAGCTGAAAAACATTTGGCAGCTGACACAGTACCTGACAGCACTAAAAAAAAAGGAAAAAGAAAACCAATATCAATGTCTTACATTGAAAATCTGAAACAGAAGCTTTGAACTGCTGCTTCTTCTAGTTTTTGACTTTAATGACAATGTTCTGTAGTGTCCAGTGAAACAAAATAAAGATATTAAAAAAAAAAAAACTATGAAAAATTTCATTTACAGTTTCCTGAGGGCACATGTTTTGAAACTTCTGTACCCATAAGGAACATTTGGGCACCTGATCCCTAACACCAATGTCCTCTGTACACAGATTTTAGTCTCTTTACAGGCTGAGTGTTTTAGGTCTCAACTTGTCAGGTTTGAAAGTCTCTAATTAAAATAGCAAATCTTTCTCAGGCAAGAAATTATGTCAATAAACAAATAAACAAAAAGGATGGAAAGCAGGTCTATGCTAGGTCTCCAATTTAGACACTATCTTAACCAGGAGATGGAATCATGATTAGCCTTGAAGTTCTTTAACTTATATAGCTCCAGTAACAACAAATTTCAATGTTTATTCACAAGCCACATGGGAAAAAAAATTCTTCTATTCAGTCTGAATTTCCCATTATTTCAATTTACAAAAGGTCCTGTTTACTTATCTTAGGGGACAGAGAGAGAACATAAATTTCCACTGGACTTTCTCCATACTATTTGTTCTATTAAATGTTCTTCTACATAAACTGTCATTTGTGATCTCAAGTGTTTTTCATCTCTCTTTAATATGATTGCTCATCTGACCTCTCCTCCAAGTGCTCTGTGGTTCTTTAGTAACCAGGTTCTCCCTGTGCCTCAGGCATGGACCAGAATGCCACTATGAGGAGTAAAGAAATAGAGGGGGCATAAAAAACCCCCAACATGATGTCCACACTGCAGAGAAACAGAAGTTCAAAGATAAAACAAGAATCAGCCAGCCTGCCAAAATCAAAAGCCCACAGAAACAAGACAGTTCTCAGCACTCCAGAGCACCTTAAGTTTCATTCAGGCTCATCCTGCCTTATTATTCAGGCTACTTTAGTCAACAAGAAATACTTCAATCTCTTCTGCCTAACCTAAATATCTGTTTCAAATATTAGGATCTGTTTATTCAGAAGTGACTAAAAACATATTGTTGAACTTTGAGACACTCCAGCTGCTTGCCATGACAAAACCAAATCACTGCCTACATTATTCTGTCTTTCCACTGTTTTTTTACATATGGTGAAATTTTGCTAATGTGAATGACATCATCAATCTAAGAAAATGACACTAAGTGCATCTTCTTTATCCACTACCCAACAAAAAACATTCCAAGAGATTAATGGATTTTTTTCCCTTTGTCTAACCAGCATGGTCTGTTCAGTTTTGAGGCTTATATTTATTGATGGTCTGCTCTTTACTGCTGTAACTGCTTTTCCACATATAGATGTGTCTGTGTAGAGCAAAGTGTCCCAGGCTGTTTTTCTGGGTTTTTTTTCTATTTATTTCATAAGCGAGACACAATAAAGAAATATTTTGCAGCTTTCTAACCACTGGGAACAGCAGCTGTTCTTAAAGTGACAGATTAGACACAAGGAAAAAAAAAATGAAACTGTTGAGCAGACTGCTCATCACAGAGGCTGTCAAATCCTTGGAAGCTTTCAAAGCCTGATAGGATTGAAAAAGTCCTGAGCAACCTTATCCAAAAACCCTCAACAACCTGCACTGAGGAAGAAACTGGAACAGGTAATTTCCTAAGATCCCTTAGAATCTGAATTATTATATGGTTCTAGATCACATACAGCCTGAGCAACCTGATCAAGTTGAAGATGTCCTTGCTTGCTGCATGTGGATTGGACCAGATGAAGGCCTCTTCCAACTCCAACCATTTTATGGTCTTTAAGTTCATAGAATGTTAGGTTGGAAGGCACTTCAAGGATCATCTGGTCCAACCCCTCTAATATTATTTTTTATATTATAAGTCTCAGCACTCGGTTGAGCTGAGACTTAAAACTTTCCAATGTGGGGAAACCCACCACTTCCTCTGGGAGACCATTCCAACGTCTGACTGCCCTCATAGTGAAAAATCTTCCTCTTGTGTTCAAACACAATCTCCCCAGGGGCAACTTGCACCCATTGCCCCTCATCTTGTCCATGTGACTCCTTGTAAACAGGGAGTCTCCATCTTCTTTGTAGCTCTCCTTTAAGTACTGGAACATCATAATAAATTCTCCCCTAAGCTTTTTCAAGGCTGAACAAACCCAGTTTGTTTCAGAACCTCATGTTGTTTCAGAATTTTTGGCTGTATGTCTGTGCACCATCATACTTCTTTCACCTCAGAATGTTAACCTGTTACAAGAACACATCCAGCACACAGATCTCTTTAACGTTTCAGCAGTGAAGAATGAAATGGAGAACTTCATCCTCTCAGCAGTATTACAACGGGTATGATTTACCAGATGATTTTTAAACTCCTGATCATACAGAAACCAAACCGATTCCTTCTCAATCTTGGTCTTTCTGATGCAGATGAAGAATCTTGTTTGCACTTTCATTATGTGATGTAGCTCCATTTTGCAACTGACTTTGTGACAACTCCCTAGTTTTATCCTAGTTATGCCTCCATGGGCACCAGCAACATACTTTTAGGTTGTTAAGGATTTTTTTTCAGCTCGAATGATCCCTCAAACCTTAGCATTATCCTTCTGATCCCACTTTTGCTGAACTTTATGCATGCCAAATTCACCAAATTTTTATTTCCCCCCTTTCCTTCAAGCTTTGTGTCACTTCTATAGACCTTTTTTTGCATGGTGCTTCTTTTTTATGCTGTAGTTAGTCTTAACTCCTCAGCTGCTACCATTTTCCAGACTAACCTTACAAAGCTGCTGTTCTAAAAATCTTCAATTTCAAGCACTTAAGGATTTGAAAATCTGGCCTGCCTGACCCAGAAATTTACTTTCTCCACTGCATACCCAATCTTTTCCTCAAGTTTTGGGCAACAGCACAGACTACGCATACACATTAGTCGCCCTCCTAACTTCTGAAATATTATTCATTTGCAAACTATCTAAAAGCAATAATTTCACAAGTACCTTACCTAAAATTGCTTCTCCAGTTCCCTCTGAAGATTCTGCATACAGTGACACCAGGTGCAGGCATTAAACTACACTGAGTCTAACAGATGCATGGCAAAAGAACACCATTTCTCGTTGCACCTCATGTTATTTCATCAAATATGCAAGATTAATGCATTAGCATACCCTTTCAGCTAGCTTTTGAGCTTGAAGTTGAAGATTTTCTGTTAAGCAATTACTGGGACCATCTTCTGCAATGGAAGCAATGGAAAGCTGGAAATCAGCAACGTGTCTGGAAAAAAAGAACAGATGAAAATCAGAAAAAAACCCAACCCTGTTGAAATGATGAAATTTGGCAGACCCAAACTGACTCTGCATATGACAATTGGCAAACAGAAGCCAGTCAGATACCCTAAAGTTCAATATGTTTAGAAAGCTGCAGTAGAACGCCAAATATTACCTTTGTTCTAATACAATAAGAAAGTAGATAGGTGAGGACACAATTTCAGGATGAAGAATTATATGCATGAATAAATGTAATTTACTTGCCAATATCATTACACCTCTGAAGGAAGAGACTGAAAAAGAATCCAGAACTTTACATTGATTCCAAGTAGTTTCACATTCAGCTCATTAATGCTGAAAAATTTTCCATTCAACCACTGCCTATAAATTGTACCACTTTTTAAGTAATTATATTTGTTTTGAGCTTGCTTGAAAATATATAGCAATTTAATTAGATTTAAGTTTGGGTTTTTCTGGTTTTCTTTTTCCCTAAGATCCTGTTAAGCTCTTGCTACAATAAGCACAACAGAAACTAATATAACATGGCATTTTAGAGACAAAATGTAAATAGTACCGTTTTTTGGAGACAGGAACTGCAGATATGGCCTTTATTAAATTTTCTGGTGGCAGATCCAAAACTTTTGAAAGCTAAATTTGAAACAAAGCACAGAGTGGCGTAAGCAAATATTAAATGTTATAAGCAATAAAAATAATTTTAGAAAAAGCAACACAACCCCACGAAACGTTAAAGGAGCCTTAGAAAATACAAGACAACGTGGTGGATTTTTTTGTTGTTGGGATGTTGTTTTTTTTTTAATCCACGAAGGAACCTCTGGCACTGTCCTTCTGGATTTACCCACTCACTTCACTTCCCTTATCCCCTTTACCTAGCAAGGGGGGGGACAAGGAGGCCCATACCCTCTTAATTAAAGGGATTCTCGCCAAGAGGAAGAGTCTCCTCATTAACTTCTCACAATTTTAAAGCCTCTGAGGTGTGAAGGAGGGGAAGGGGGGAGACGTGCAGAAGCCTGGAGCGGGGCAGGAGGTGTCAGGGAAGGTAAAGAGGATGACAGCAGGGACCCTGCCCCTGGGACACCTCCTTCCCAAGGCCGGGATGGGGAGGTGAGGGAATGGCAGCGGAGGGGAAGGGAGGGATGCCAGGACACCCCCAGAACCCCCCCGGAGCCACCCGGCAGAGAGGTGGGGGTCAGGGGAAGCCCCCGCCCAGCCGCTCGGCACCGGGTCGGGCTCACTTTAAGACGGTCGGAGGGGAGGATGGTGGCCTCCAGGTGAGGGCAAAAGCGAGAAGTCTGGGTTAATGGCGAGCCCCTCCCCCGGGGAAGCTGCGGGAGGGAGAGGCGTACCTGCGAAGCGATGCTCCTCCGAAAGGAACACGCTGCCATGGCTGTAACACCAGTCGGAAGGTCGCGCCCGCCCCTTCCTTCTCCCACCTCCCACCCCCCCCCGCCTTCCTCCTCCTTTCCGCCCGCCCAGGGGCGGGATGGATCGTACCATTCTCAGGACGGGGGAGGGGAGGAATAGTCCATCGGTGCGGGAGGTGTGCGCAGAGGGAAGGGGGGGGTCCAGTGCAGCCCACGCGTCCGGCCGGAACCCGGCACGAACAAACCCGGAGCCGGAGCGCGTTTCCCGGTGTTCCTCTGAGGCAGAAGCTGAGAGCCGGGCGGTGTTCCCAGCGTGCGGTTCCTGCGTGGTCTGACACCCCCCTCCCCTGCGGTTCGGTTGTCGGCGGGGGCAGCTTCTCCGGTACCGCTGGGTCCTGGGGCGCCATTGGGGCGACATGAGCACGTGTTCCGTCTCCAAGGTGAGGGGGGTGAGGGGGGCTGCCCCCCAACATCCTCTCCGGAGCAGGGCCGGGAGGACGGGGATGACCGCCGGGTTTGGTTCCCGCCTTGCTGGGGCGGCTCGGGGCCTGGCAGAGCGGCGGGCGGAGGGGGGAGGTTCGACGGCTGAGCCCACAGGTTGTCGGTTCCGGGGCTTTGTCCCACCTGGGCGGCTCCTTTGGACCGGACCGCGGGTGAAGAGCATCGCGGTGGTGAGGGGGCTGAAGGAACCGACCCACAGAGTTGCCTTCTCTCCCTGAGGAGTCCAGCGTCTGCTCCCCTTCAGAGGATCAGGACCTGGAAGACCTTCTGTTTCCAACCCCCCGGCATGGGCAGGGACAGGGACAGGGACAGGGACACCTCCTCACCAGACCAGGTTGCTCCAGGCTCCATCCAACCTGGCCTTGAACACTTCCAGGGAGGGGAGCATCCACAACTTCCCTGGGTAACCTGTTCCCGTGTCTTACCATCCTCACAGAAAACAATTTCCACCTGATATCTAATCTAAATCTACCCTGTTTCAGCTTGCAACTGTTACCCTTCATCCCGTCACTACACGCCCCTGTAAAAAGTCTCTCCACAGTTTTACTGTAGATCCTTTCAGGTCCTGGAAGGCTGCTGTGAATTCTCCTCGGAGCCTTCTCTTACCCAGGCTGAACAACCCCAACTCTCTGAGCCTGTCTCCATAGGGGAGGTGCTGTGGACCACTCATCACCTTCATCACCCTGCTCTGGCCTTGCTCTCACAAGTCCATGCCCAGCTTTTATCTGGGGACCCCTCTGCTGTTTTGCTTGCAGAATCACCTTTGTTGAAAAAGACCTTCAAGATCATTGAGTCCCCTGTGTCCAGCTTCCCAGGTGCCCTGTCCTGCTGTCTCCCTTGCTGTCAGGCTTTGGTGGCTCCTCACCTGCTCCCTGAGCCTGCTGGGTCATGCTTTACCCAAGGCACTTTTACTTTCCTGAACAGTCTGCCCTCCTGTCTGGCTCCTCTGTCCTGCTGGCACATGAAAAGTGCTTGTGCTGGAAGTAAACTTCACCTAAAACCAAGCAGTAGTGTTGTAGCTGTAGTTTTGCTACTTCCAGCTAAATCTGTTGGTATTGCTTGCTTATGCTTTGAAACATTCATTGCATCTTCCCCCAAAACTAGTTGAGTGGAAAAATAAAAATAAAGGTGCAGTCATTCACACAAAATGTTAATTATCCTTGATATTTCTGAGCTGCAAGCTTTTATCTGGCCAGTAGTCAGGGTTGCCAGTAGGGACAGTGCATTCATCAGAGTCTTCATAAGCTGTAAGACTTAAAATGTTGTATTGAAATGGTTAACTTGTTTCCTGGCTTGCTTGAGCACATAGTGAATGATAACAGGGGTTCACAGCAGGAAGGGATGTGCTTTATCAATGGAAGACTCCTCTCCCTTATATTGTTTTTCAGTGAACTGTGATGTGCATCTGGTTCCTTCAGTGTGGAAGTCACTGTGCAAGTTATTACTTCTAGGAGTAAAGGGAAGTACTTCCAAACAAAGTTAAAACTTACTCCAAAACAAGTGGATTTCCATTTCAGAAGTGGCTGTTGCCATTGAATAGTTAGGTAGTGAAAGGTGTGTGTCCCCCCCTTGCCTCCTGTGTCTTACATGTAATATTTCTTTGCCATTTTGAGTTCTGGTCTCTGCTACGTTCAGTGGTGTAGGGTGATCTAATGGTTGTAAAGCATAAAATAATGTTTATGTTTCATTTGACTTAAACACACATTGTTTCTTATGTATATGATTTATAGTTATTTTGGTTGATTCAAGTTGAACTTTTGTGAATTACTCTTCTGACACGAGTGTACTGCAGTAGAAAGAAGGTTATAGCATAGCTTTTTCTAGTGGAATTCTTCTAGAAGTGTTCAGGATCTGTAGAATAATCGTTTGTCTAGTTGGTTTTAGATGGTTGCTAATATGTTTGCTAAAGTGGAAAGTATCTGAAAACATCTCTTCAGAGGAGACCAAAATTGTTATCTGTGTTCCATTGCAATTTTTTATTTTTATCAAGAAGAAACTAACATGTCCAAAGTCACCCAGCAGACTGGTGTCTCTGATCAAAATTGAATAAACCTCTGGAGTTCCTTTAATTGTGCAAGTTGGGGTGCATTTGTTCTCTGTAGGTAGGGTGTGTCATTGGCTTTTGTAAGTGACTTAATAATATTAATTGCATTATTCTGGGTCACTTTTTTACACATCTGAGCTGCTTGCTTTTTTTTTCTTACTTTCTGTTGTTTTTAACTGAAGCTGTGCTGAGAAAACTCCATTGGTGGGTCCTCAGTGTATCATTTCCTCTTAATTCTAAAAGTGCTGGAGAGAGATTGTAAGAATTTTTAAAGAATCTGCTGCTATTCTAGTTGATGGTTGAATTGAAGAACATTATGGAAATGTGAAAAAGTTCCTCCCAGATTGGCTGGGGTACTGCTTCCACTAGTTTTCCAACTTGAAATAGGAATATAAAAGGACAATGTACAAATTGATACCATTAAGATGCTGGCAGTTCAGTTGATTTTGTTGAATTAATGGAGCACTGAAATTAAAGGAGAATTAAGTGACCTCAGGAGCCAATCAGATTGACACTTGTGTTGAAGTTTGTATTTTTTATTGCTGTTCTCTAGGGCTGCTTTGTTTTTAAACCAAGTGCCAAGAGGAGAAGGGTGTCTCAGAAAAAAGGTTAGTGCATTTTGATGTATGTTGCTATGTTTGGGTTAATCCTGGAAGGTTCACTACATCTCATTTAATTCTGTCATACCTCTGTGAGGATTTCTGTTGTTCCTTGATGTAAGTATTGCTGAAAACACATTTCTTCAGAGAAACCCCAGTAAATTATTGGGTTGTATAAATGTCTTTTTCATCTTCAGCAATCAAGATTGTGTAGCTATATATATTCATCTTCGCAGGTGTTTTGTTTGTTTGTTTCTTTGTTTTTTTACAGGAGAACTCCTTTCCATGCTACTCTAAGTTGTTTGCTGACTGACAGATTATTTATCTATTATCTGAATGAGCCACTTTTAAACTGTGGGCCTCAGAAATTATACCACTCTTAAGTCTCATCATATTCTCAGTAGTTTGCCTAAGTTTCCTGTGGGAAAGAAAAGGAAAATAAGATTCTATATCTTCTGTCTGCTAGTGTTTCTTTCATATATTTTCATATCTCCAGCCTACATGTTGTATATATAGGTCTCTTGTCATTTGACAAAGCCTGAACAGGACTGGCTTTTATTGGAGCCACAAGTAATGATGCTTAAATAGTTACTGTTTGAGACTCAATTGGGAAACTTAATGTCCTTATTTCCAGGTGAGATCTTTTTGGGCAGCAAAAAAGATGTGACAATTTTTATTAAAAAAATTGAAAGGGAAAGTAATAAGGCCAGACTTTTATTGAAGTTGCTACAGCCTCATTCATTACCAGAGGAACTTACTGTAACACCTGCTTTAAAATTAATTCCAAATGATTTATTTTTCTGTGAGAGCTGGCACATCTGTAGCTCAGGGAAAGAGGCAGGGAAATAGAATCCAGTCTGTCATTCTTAGTCATTGCAAGATAAATGAACAACCAAGACCTATGCCCTTAAACCACACTGAAATTTTCCCCCTTACTGGGTGTTTTGGTCTTGGGAGATAAGTAATGCTTCAATAAATCCTACAAAGTATTCTGGTTAGCAAGTGCTTTGGAAAAGAAAACCAAATTTGACTGAAAGAGAAGCAATGGTGTGCTGGTTTGGTTGCTCAAAGCTGCTTAGGATGGTGTTCTAAATAAGCAGTACTTTGGGCATCTTTCCTGTTTGAAAGCCCAAACTTGCCAAGTGTGAAATTTCAGTTGTGAAACTTCACAGCAGTGGTGCTTGATAATATTGTTGCAGCCCACAAAAGGCCTTCTGTGCACATTAGCACCTATATTTTAAGTTTTGGTGCTATAAAAAGAAAATTATGCCTCAGTATGTTACCAGTAATGTGATAGCTGTTTTTTCTTTAACTAAAACAACCTTAAGACGTATGTAATCAAATTGTGTTGCGTATTTTAAGTGATTTTTCTTAGGGATACAAATGAGGTGTTAGTTTAGGGAAGATGATGAAGGTAAAGGATGAGGGATGCCTTTTGTTGATCATTTGCAGAGCTGTAGTGCTGTTCTAAGGGTTTTTAATGCTTTGGGAGGTGGAATGTCCTCATCAGCTGGTTCTTTTCCAGAGATCAGGCTCCTGCTAATGCTCCACTGAATGACCATGAA
Organism: Phaethornis superciliosus; assembly: GCA_023637945.1. Classification (NCBI taxonomy): domain Eukaryota; kingdom Metazoa; phylum Chordata; class Aves; order Apodiformes; family Trochilidae; genus Phaethornis; species Phaethornis superciliosus. The sequence goes on along the minus strand of JAJQWJ010000003.1, from coordinate 78,987,269 downwards.
ATGAACATTGACAGCTAGCAAATTAATTTTTTTTATGTGCATGTTTAGTAAAAATCAATTGTTATGTGCAATGTTGCCTTGTAGCAATAGTGAACAGGCTGTTCACTTAGCCTTCAGTCTGTGATCTCCTGGTGGTGTTACTGAAGCATTAAAGCTACAGCAGACATGCTAAATATATGCTGGGAGTAGAAGGATGGTTCCAAGCTTTTTTTTGTTTGTTTTTTTAAGACAAATGTAGACTGTAGGAGAAAAAAAGAGAGAAGAATCTCACTTAGTTATACTAGTTCCTTTCCAGTCTCCCATTGTAGTCCCAGAAATCTCTTTGTCCATGCTGTCTAGGAGAGAGTTTCTGTATTCATCTGTGAGGCAGGGCAGCACCTGGAAAGCCAAATGCTTTCAGATAATGAGCCAAAACACTGTTTTGCCAAAAAGGATTTGGTTGTCCTTTTCTTTTTCATAAAAAGCTTGCATAGAAGCAAGAGGAAATTCAGACGTGAACCAGAGATGTAGGTCTGGTTTGCACTTAGAAATTTGTATTGCATGTAATCTGACTGTGCTTTCCTACTATATCATATTATTTTAAAGAAATTGTCATCTTCATCTTACCGGGGAAACAGAAATTATTTTCATGTGTCTATTCTTGGAAGCCTTTATGGTTCATATCTGACTGTAGCAGTGAAGGAGGATTGAGTAGTAGCTAAAAGAGACTGGAAAAACTTTCTGAAGCAAGGGAGAGATTATATTTTTACTTATTTAATAATAAAGGCTGTTTGCTCTGCCTTAGCCTTCAGCTCATCTGGAACTTGAGATAGAAGCCAGTTCTCTAACTTTTACCTGCATACTTGGGTAATAGGTCCTGCTTGTTCCCTCATTTATTCTACCAGATGCCAGCAGTTAATTATTTGGTTAAGAGAAAAGCCAACTCCCTCAGATAGATATCTGTATTAAGATGTTTGTGTTTCAGTTGGGTTCTTTGTATTTTTTCTCAACAAAAATGTTTTGTTTTAATAATACTTTTTTGTGCTTGCCTCTGTTTTCTCTCTTCCTAGCTGGGGGTTTAGGAGAAAGTATTGGTAATTCAGAGGACACTGAGTTGCGATTTGTTACTTGTCAGTCTTTATGGGCACAGATCAAAGCGAAAACAGAGGTGAGTCTTGCACCCAACACTAAAGCAGTGTTTTGAACTTATAACAATGCTGCTTGTTTCTTTGTTTCTGGAGGTCTGTTTTACACGTTTAAAAGGCCAATTAATTAAAACAGTAAAAGAGACAGAAATATTGACTAAAGCTGAACTCCTTGTCCATAATGTAAAATAGTAGTAATAAATCCATCAGTTACACATTACTTCCAACCACACAACTACATGCTTTTGATGCTTTGAGCTGCTGCTTCAAGCTTCTCACTAATTGTTCTTTGTAATAATTTCCTGGCATACTGCTGTTTTCTACCTTCAAGTTGTGTACTTGCCAGGCCCCTAGGGATTTTAGGCTGCTCTTGACCTCAGTGTTACAGAGTTCATAGCAGCCTGGTGGATTTATGTGAATACAATTGAATGGATGTCAAATACTGAATGCCACAGCTGCAAGCATAGTCTGTTATCTGAGTACAGATAATGTCAGTAGATTTGTCAGGTGAGGATCAGATTTAATTTCATAGTGACCTGTGGCCCCCTAATTGTGTGTTAGCTGGCATGTTGTTGTTGTGTCCCTATAGCCTTGGCTGTAGGGCTATAGGCTTGGATTTTAGTAAAAATAATTTTTTCCATACAGCTTTGAGGTATCTCTCACAATTTTTCTTCTGAGTTTTGAATCACCATCCTTTTATCCCAATATTGGCAAACTTGGAGGTGCTACTTATTCTTACATATACAATTGTGTGACAGTTCAGTCTGGAAGGGACCTTAGAATGTCTATAGAATTAATTCCTGCTCAGAGCAGCATTATCTGTGGGGCCAGAGCAGGCAGGTGTCTCCTTTATCCAGTCAGGATTTTATTTCTTACATACTTTGAAACCCTGGTGTAGTAAACCTGATCAGTGGCAGAATACCTGGAAAGTGTGTGGCTTGCTGGTTTGGACTTCTCTTCTAGGGGTTCTGGTAGTGTTGCTAAGAAAGCCTAGCAGAATGTTCTCCAAAGTTTTTGTCAGGATACTGCTATCTGATGGTTTGTTGGCAGGCCCTGTGCTCCTGTTGGTGTTTTCCCAGTTCTCTTGGTATCTGCTTGGGATGTGTTGAAGAGTAAAGAGGATTTGACCTCCAAGTATTTAGTTGCAGAGCACTCTTGGCCTTTTATGTCTATCATAAAATGCTGTAATTGTGGCAGCATCACGTGTTGTCTGGTGATTAAATTCTTTAAAGATTTTCATGGCATGAAAAGCTGGCAGGAGTACTGCAGGAGCTGTCCTTTGTTTTTGGAAGGTGAATTTTGGACCTTTTTTGTTTCAGTGTTGCAGGGTAACCCAGTTTTGACTCGTGCTCTCAGCAGTAAGCTTGCAGATATTCTTTTTATGATACATCTCATCAAGATTTGTTGTTTAAGAACATTCCCATCCTGTAAAGTGAGGAATTACAGTTGTGCTACCAGGATCCAGGTTAGAAAAAAAAATCTGAAGTGCAGGGTTGTAATAAGCTAATTTCAGCTCTGATGTGTGGATAATGGTTTTCAGACCTCTCAACAGATAATCATGATCAAACCTATTTTTGTAGGAGGGACTGAACTTCCAGGTCATATGACTTGTCCAGAGTGAGTGGTGTCATGCAAGTAAATGAGTTGGTCACCTGAGACACAGAGCCTTGTGTGCTCTCTGGAACACTACCAAATAGTGCAAGTAACAGATTTGATTTGACAAGAAAAGACTGATGGATTTTTGAGAAAGCTAGGTAAATGTGTAGTGCTATGGGGGACTGGATTCCATCTTCACAAGTGTGCATTGGAAGAAATAATTCATACTGTACCCATGCAAAGTCAGGATTTAGGTTCTTGTTGAAGCAGCTTAGTGAAAACACTTATAGTAATGATCAGAAGCTCCTCAAGGTCTGATAGGCTCTGAAGCAGAAGTTTGGAAGATTGTTATATGATGTATGATAGTAGAGGAGCTGTTACAATGCTGTTATAAAGTTGATGGTGTAAACTCTTCTTTCTAAATTCCATATTACAGTTTCTTCTGAGTTGCCATAGAATTTATTGAGTGAGAACTCAGAGTTGCACAATGAACATCAGCAAGGCTAGAAGAATATTTTTTTTAATAAGTAGAAGATTAAAAAAAGCTTACATTGTGTACAGTTTTGTCAGTTTTTCAGGAGAGCAACAGGAACTCTTTGATATAATGAAACAGCTCAGTTTTTTGAGCAGACCTCATGTGCAGTCTCATGGAGATGTGACCTTAACTCCTTTGATAGCCTTCTCAGCAGTGCTGCTAGAGATGGCCTTTGTCACTTGGGTTAAAATCAAAGTCTCTTCTCTGTGTGTCACTTCTTGTGGCTAAGAAATCTTGGTTTTACTGGGGGCAGGGGTTTAATCTTATTTCAAACATCTATGTCCTAACCTATATATTGATAACCTGAACTACAGAGTGCTCTTTTGTCTGTTCTAGCAGAAAACACAACTTGAATTAGAGACAGATTTTCAAAGGCACATACATAATGAAAGAAATAAAAATTGTTGCCATTATGTATCTCTCTTTAAAAGTTTTATATCTCCCTGCTTTCTCTCACCTTTTCATATATTCTTGCACACACATATTTTTGTATGAAAATCATCCTGATAGGACAAGGCAGTGTAGGAAAGATGTCAGTCACCAGGTTTAGTATTTTTTCCTATAAAATGTACATATTGCTTTATTATTTTTTTTTCTTTCTCCCTGATTTAGATTTAGAGGAGATAAATATTTGTTCTCAGAGATTTTCCAGAAAAACGTATACAGGTGTTTTATAAGAGTTTTCATTAAATTCTTCCAGGAACTATATTGTTTTATTCCTCCATTGTCACTTAGACTCTGTCAGCATGGGTGTTTTTAATCTTTAACTCTGTTGTCACACCACAAGCTTTAAACTCACTTGCTTTACAAATTATCATTGAGGCATTTGAGCAGAAGCTGAAGGATGGGAAATGCCTGTGTTTGATACCCAGTGAATGAACTGGCATGTTTATAGTTCACAGGGAGGCTTAGCACCACTTTAAAATTTACCCTGAAGTTATAAGGATTTAAAATTATGAAGGAAAATGTGTAGGAAAAAGAAGATATTCTGGATTTTTTCCACATTTTTATAAATAAAATCTCTCTTGTGTTCATTTACAGCAAATACAGGAGGACTTGAATAAGCAGTTATTTGATAACCTAGTAAATTTTCTGAAGCTATCTCATTCTGAGTTTCAAGAAAAGACAGCAGAATGGACTTGTCGGATGAAGTCCAGAGAGATACCTACTGCAGCTCTTATTTTAGGTAATTTTTTAAAGCTATATTTTGTTACATACATCTGCTTAAAACTGATGCAGAAATCAACAGAATATATATTGCTGATTTCCAGCAATTACTGTGAGCAGTATCAGCTTCAGAAATGTTAACAGAAGTGGTTGGGCTGGGAGAAGGAAGCAGGGTATGACCTCCTTCCCCTTTGCCTGTATGCAAAGTAGTGCAGTAAGGTCTGTTTCAGGGTTTTTTGTCCTGATGTACTGGAGATGCTTTGATTCTGTCTCTTTTTCTGCTACCAACATGCTTGGTGGTTTATGTGACTAACCATGGAATTACACAGCTTCTGTATTTCTTAGATATATTCTAAGAATATATAAGGATATATATAAGATATATATGGATTTTTATGTGTAAGAAAGCAATGTCATTTAGTGAAGTTCTGAAGTCTTCTTTTTCCCCTCGTTTCTTTCAAAGGGTTGTAGCTGTAACCCTAAATGTGGCTCAAGGCAACCTGGTTGAATTTTAAGTGGTTCATCTTAGGGAACTTAAGATCAAGCCTGTGCTTCAAATTTACCATGGGAGTCCTAACAAAGCCTAGAAAGTTATCTGCTTTCATAGGCTTCTCACTTTCAAAGTGAGAAGGGTCTGCTCTGAATATTGAGTATCTCAGTGTAAGAAGCTGTGAATTGCCTTCTGGGGGGGCTTGGTATTTTTGTTTGTTTTGTTGTTGGTTTTTTTTTTTTTGCTAAAGAGGTTAAGAAAGGCAGTAAATATTGAGTAGGTTGTAGTAAATTCAGACTGTAGTTCATACTGACTCATAGTAGTTTTCCTTCTTACATGAGACATGTAAGGATCTAGATCTCGGGTCTCTCCTTTTGGAGAAGGTGAATTTCATCTTGTCTGCAGGCCCTAGATGACTATGGATGGCTTCAAGGATATGAGGAGCAGGGAAGTTAGAAAACCAGTCCTGCTCCTTGCAGTTTTTCACCCCTGAGAAATCTTTCCAAAAAAAAAAAAAAACAACACCTCCAAACTGTATGAGGGGTCTTTGCAGTGATTCTGTGTTTCTTTTAATCAGCTAGTATTAACATGTCTGATCTTTTGCAAGTTTTTCATCTTTCCTCATAGATGATATGATGCCTTTAGTTGCTTACTTGAATATTTAAGGTATCTTCTGTTTCTTGTCTGCTCTTCATTATTTATTCAGTCTTTGAGGTCACAAATCACAGGGAAAATGTCCTTAAAATTTGTCTTTCTTTTAGGCGTAAATGTTACAGATCATGACTTGACTTTTAGAAGTCTCTCAGAAGTCCTTCAGAACAATGTTACTCCTTATGTAGCCTTGCTGGAAGCCAAAGATTGCTCAGGTAAATACTGCAGTAGCTTGGCATCATCTGACTAAGCTGTCAATTAACTAGAAATTCTAGCTTTTGCCCCAGATTTAAGAATAATGGGATAGAGGGGTCTTGAAGACCCTTTGCTCAATCCAATGTTAACACATCAGTAATACCTATGGTATATTAAGAGGTATCCAGTTCTGTTTAAAACAATGAAGATTGAAACACTACTTGTAGCAAAAATATTAACAAGCATGCTGCTTAGTGTATTGCCTATTGATATGGTAGGTTGTCTTTTCTCTTGTTTAATTGGGCAGTGCTTACAATCACATTACAGTGAAGGAATGAATAGAAGAAAATGTTGTTCTACTTTTCTTGCTTTGATTTTACTTTTTCAGTAAAAAGACTAAAATTACTTATGGCAGCATCCCCAGATCTAGGAGTTGGGCTGCCCTATTTATTTTTAGGTCATTCTAATAGCATGTGGATGGAGTTCCTGGGAAGTGCAGGCCAACATCTTAACCATAATTGTTGCTATCTAGGCAAATGAATAGGATAATTTTTATTAACAACATGCATCTCATGAATACTTTCAAGCTTTCTGGAGCATGAGATGTGCATTTTGGAGAGAGAAGGGGAATAATTAGAAAAGTGAAATATAGTAAGTGATCATTTGGAGTAATTTTTTAAAGTGTGAGTTAAAGAACTGTTACTGCCTAATCAAATGTCTTCACTGTGTGTCCTAATATGTGTTGTGAAGGCATAAAAAATCTGATGCAGAAGCTGATGGGGCAGCTGATGAATTGCTACGTAGATGTGGAAGATGAGGATTATGTGCAGGTTTCCCAGAAGAGAATACGTTGTTCAATGACTTCCATTATCACCTGGTATGAGAGTGTAACAAAGGTATGACTTTTAGGTTGCTTTCTTTTTGTTTCAGTTTGTAAAAAAGCCTGACCTTTAGACGCTTTTAAAAAATAAATTGAAAACCCGAAATTTCTATGCCATAGTGAAGAAAAGCCAAAGATTAGCTTGTCATTTCATACTAAGAAATAACTGAGATTGGGGTGATTCAAATGTAAGTCTGTAATATACATAATAGACGTGGAGTTGGTTTCTGATGAGGTCAGAATTTGGAGAACAAGCAGAGTTCTATTTTATCATATGTTTAATTGGGAACTAGAAACTTAAAATGCTGCATCAACTTCACGCCAGATGCTTTGCTCCCAGGAGTGCTGAGATGTTTTATTTATTGAAACAAAGGTTGAAGAGAGAACAGCCATCCAGGGCAAAGGCACATTATTAGTGCTAATGGACCATTATGTCATCTGCAGCACACACTACATTGGCAAGCAGTGAGAAAATAACTTTCAAAATGTTTTTGTATTTTTTTATTTAAGAAAGCTACTGAAGTTTTAAATTTTGTTTCAGTCATGAATGGAAGAAGTTATTTTATGATTACTTCATCAGAGCAGTGTGCTAAATAAAAGTTTATCAAATACAGCCTTTTTTTATTACTGGGTTACTTACACATAGCAAATGGACAATGTCTGTTTACACAACTCAAATCTCCCTCAGTCCCAACAGAATTTCACCAGTTGTGTCCTAAAGAGCTATTCCTGTCTTTGTTGGAATGTGAGTTTAAAAAAGATTGTTTATTTTTTGTATTTCCTGTCATGCCAAACAGAAGGAAAACAATTAGCAATTTTAGATGCTAATGATAAATACAAATGTAGCAATAAGTCAGTGTCATTTTGCAACATAATAATATCATAGATGTAATCCAATATTTTATTTTCCTGCCTTCTGTTTATTAATGCATAACGAATGGCTTTAAAGAAAACAGATTCTACAACTTCAAGTGAAAAAGGAACTTCCTCTCCTAGACACTGGCAATCTCCTCCAGTTGTTGTTATATTCAAAGACATGGAAAGTTTCACCACAAAAGTACTTCAAGACTTCATAGTCATCAGCGGGTAATGTGACCTGAAGTTCAGTTCTTCCACTCCTTTACCCATTTTCTGTTTGCAGCTGTTTTGAAGTGCAACAAGGCCAGTGTAGAGCTGGACTCAAATATTGGTGCAGCTTCTTTGCAGCAGTGATTGAGCAAAAACTGACTTCCTAGTTTTTGGGGATAAATTTATCCCCAAGCTAACTTGGGACTCTGACCCAGAGAACCTAAAGGGAGGGTTGAGATACTGGGTGTCATGATTTAATTCTTTACTTGAGAGGCTTTATGGATACTGGTTGTTACAGCATTTGTGACAGTGAACCTAATCTTTGAGATGCCTAGATATTTCTTCTGTAAACTTTTAAAATTGTTTTTGGAGTTTATTCTCTGTGGGGACTACTGATGTTATACTATATAGAGGTCACTAGCTTATAGGAATATATAAAACCTACTTCTATAAAACAATAAAACCCACTTCTTATTTTTTCTGTTTCTTTGAAATAAATAATAAGATTCCATTCTCTGAATATAACATTTTGGGAAGATACAAACTTTACTGATACTTTAACTAAAAAGATGTTTTTTATGTCACTTCCTGAAATTTGAATCCTAGAATATAATTGAACTTGCTTTTCTACTTTAGGGCTTTAAACAGCTTTCTTTTTCATCTTTTTCCTCATCAAAACACTTTTCAGTTTACTGTCACAAATCTTTTAATTCACCCCTTCCTGCATCTAAGCTTGGTGTTGTAGTAGGATTGTAATGCATTTGTTTTCATGATTTTCTATAATGCAACCACTTTTTTTTTTTTTTTTTTTTTTTTAATCCCACAATCTAGTCAGCATATCCATGAATTACCTCTAGTACTGATTTTTGGAATCGCTACATCTCCAATGATTATCCACAGCTTACTTCCTCACTCTGTTTCCTCTCTGCTGTGCATAGAACTTTTCCAATCTCTCTCCTGTAAGGAGCACCTGTCTACTGTAATTGACCAGGTAATTCCCTTTCTAAATAGGAGTGTGTCTGTGTGTGTTCATTCAAAGTGTACATGTGTGGCATTTAAAAGTAGGCTTGCCTGAAGCTTTTGAAATGGAATCTGTTCCTGAGAGCTGTGGATTCTGGACATTTCTATGCAGAGTAGCTTAAAACTGAGAGCTGCCTTCTCACATTAAGACCCACTCACACACCTGCTCTTATCTTTGGTTTGTTTGCATTGATAGAGGCTTGCATAGATTGCATTGCATAGAGGCTTGGGCCATTACACTTCAAGGTTCCCACCTCATCATTGAAGTAGTGCTGGGTTTGAGTTCTACTTTGTCCCAGAAAAAGATACATTTAAACACAGAAAAATTCAGTTCAGCCTGAATTTTGCTGCTCATTGCTGCTCAGAATTAGCAGAATTATGCAAATGGTCAAGCTGTATAGATGTTGTGCCTGTGTGATTTCAGTACACCACCTTGTGTAGGATTCCCAAAATCACTGTTACACATGCTGAAGTTAGTTGGTATGCTTGGTTATTACAAACAAACAGAGAGAGAGTGCTGTAATTCTACAAGCAAATGCAAAAATAGTGCTAAGCAAAACTAACTTCAAACACTGCTTATTAGTAAAAGGTATTTACAAAAATGTGGTGAAATAATAAACCTGAAAAATCAATCTTTGCATGGATATTTTAGCTGGAATATAGTTTTTAGGAGCTGGCAATGTATTCAGTATTTCATTTAGTTGAATGCTAACACATACTGACAGTTGTATCAAATTGTATCTATAAATTTTTCTAAATTGTGGAATTCTGTAAAGACTACTTGTCCTTTTTATCTCCCTTTAGGTGCTTCTGCCAACTGATTTTCCCTTTAAACTGGGAGAGAAGGTTTTGCAGGTTCTCATCAATGTATTCTTGTACCATGATTTTTCTGTCCAGAATTTTATCAAAGGATTTCAGGTAGGCAATTGTAACTGGTAACAAGAACTCAAATTATGGTTGTGAAACAAAGGGTAATTACTAAGCTCTGAAAGATTTCTTAGGTCCTAATCACTTAATTGGATGAAAAAACATTCTTGGGAATCAGTTTGGATCTATGAACCCAGGGGTGTTTTAAAGTTGAAACCCTAACTCCTAAGGTTTTAAGGGAAAATTTTTAGGACAGGTATGAAAAAGCATGTAAAAGCTTACACTGCCACAAAAAAACACCCACCTTATAGCTGCTTCCAGTACCTGAAGGGAACATACAGGAAGGGTGGAGAGAGACTTTTCATAAGAGTGATCAGTGACAAGACAAGGGGAAATGGATTTAAACTCAATGTTTAGACTGGATATTAGGAAGAAGTTCTTAAGTACAAGGGCAGTGAAACTCTGGAACAGATTACCTAGAGAATTTGTGGAAGCCCCTACCTGGAAGTGATCCAGGCCAGGTTGGATGAGGCCTTGAGCAACCGTGTCTAGATGAGAGGTGTCCCTGTCCATGGCAGGGAGGTTGAAGTAGATGATCTCTAGGGTCCCTTCCAACCTAAGCCATCCTATGATTCCATGAGACAAAGTAGAGTACTTCAGGGTTTCCAGAAGTAGTCTGCAGAGCATGATAATCAGATTTTTATTGGCTTATATAAATCTTCATATCTAGATGTATTTCTGTGTCTGAGTCATCTTATAGCTTTTGTGTATCCCGGACAAAGAGTTCTCCAAAGAATTTGTAGTCCCAGTGATCTGTTTTAATGCAGGATTTTGAAATTGTTTCTTTTTTGCCTGGTCCCATGAATGAACCTTTTAGTAAAACTTTCCCTTTTGTGTCTCAGATTCATTGATGCTTAAGATTCAATAATTACACAAAGCCACGAGAGTTACCCTGGTTGTAGGATCTATTCCTGCAGACAGACCTGTGTGGATTTTCATAGGTTTGAACTCTTACTGGAAAAAGAATCACCAGGGTTTAATGGTTCCCTGTTGGCCTGATATGAAAATTTAGGTCCTAGCCCTGACAGCACATTGCTGTGTCCTTGTGAATTAAAAATATTCAAAGATGAAGGAATTTCAGATCGGATATCTTATGTGGTAGATACAAGGGATCACCCTCATCTTGTTATGTCTAGGACTGTTGTTAACTTTTCTGACAGGAAGTGTCTTTTCCCTTTGGCAGTTTTTATGTTTAAAAAGTTTATTAGTCTCTCTGGTCAGGTGTTTAGTTTTTAAGATTGGATGTGATGAGTATATGCTACTGTTCTGCAAAGCCCTGAAACTAGAAGCATTTAGTGCAGCTGAAATTAGTGAGAAAGCACATTTGTATGTGCCTGTAGTATGTAGAGATTAGCAGTGTATTTTGAAATAAGGATATATGAAAAATTTGCTTCTGTACAGAAGTTATGTTTTGTATCTTTAAATGCACTCTGTTATTTGTGAGCATTGGAGTTAAATATGTAACTTAAAGAATGCTGTAATCCACATAAGTGAATAGAAAATATTTTATAAGCTATAGTTACTGCTGGGTAAGAAGTACTGAATACAGACAGTGTATACCACAAAAAAGGTAATTATCTGACTGAATTTAAAACTGAATAATCAGTGTCCTGTACTATTATAAGGAATAATTAGGAACTGTAATGAATTTTGTTTTAAAAAGAATACCATTACTACCATTTTAATACAAACACTATAATAATAGGAAAGCATTAAAAGGTAGATATATAGCAAGGAGGGTGAATTTGATTAACATCACTGGTTATTGCTTTGTTTTTCAGCTCTGTCTTGTGGAGCACTTCTATTCCCAGCCTCTAAGCGTGCTGTGTTGCCAGAAGGAAGACACTAAGAAGAGAGTAAATTCTTTATCACATGAGCAATGTGAAAATGTTCGAAGACTGACCTCTTTTAGAAGGTAAAAGGGCAAATAAATTTTTGGACAATCTTCTATTTATTCAGTTTTAAAAGGATAAAAGGAATATGCAAATATAGCTCCATGAAAAATGTAGATTACTTGTGCATATGTACCTGTTGAAAAAGTAAGTTGATTAGAGGACAGTTCTAAATAATTTCAGGAAGCCTTCATCTTCTAGTCTAGAAGATGTTTTATCACTTGAACTTTTTTTTCTCTCATTCTTAATACAGAAACAAGCTTTTATGACAAATAACCATAAATAACTTCTTGATCTTGTTAAGTTGACTTCTTAATTTCTAGGGTTTGACTAGCATAATTTCTAGGGTTTTGGAGTGGCCTTTCAACTTGCTGGATTTGACTGTCCCTTTTTGAATCTTTCCAAAGAAATCTTTATAGCAGCATAAGCTTTTTTAATTTGCTAACACTAAAATCTTTAATCATACTTTATACTATAATTTTTATGTTCTTGTTTTTTATGCCACTAGCTATGTGGAAAGTCAGGTATCAGAGAAACAGGTTGCACTGCTGACAGAAGACAACATCCTAAAGGTAAAATGTTATGAATGTCCTTGGAGAGCAAAAATAACTTTCCCAATATACTAGTTTCTGAAGCATAATAAAATACAAGACTAAGCTGTATAGTTCTGTATAACATCTTTCATACAGTACATACCATGACTCATGTCCAGTAATGGAGAATTGGGATCAGCAGGTCAAAATTACAAATTTTTAATGTTGCCAGGTATACCTTTATACAATGCTTCATAACTCTGTTTTTGTTTTGCATTAACTTTTACGTATATCTAGAAATATATAACTGCTTTAGAAGGTTACAAGATTTATTTATGGCCTGATGTTCTAATGCTTAGTAAGACTGATTTTTGTCAAAAATTCAGTGAAGTGTTTGAAGAAGTTTGAGTAAGTAATCCTGGAGGTTATTTCATAAGCTTTTAATCCTCCATACCCTCTGTGTGGTTTCTGATTGAACTCAGTAGGGCAGTCTGGGTCCTGTGGCACACATTCACACCACATGTCTTACAGGAGTAAAACTTTTATTTATGTTACATGTTTATCAGAAGGTTTGTCAAGGCATTAAAGTCAGGCTACTACTATTGATACGTTTATAAATTCACCAACAAAGATCTGTTGGTTATTTTCAGCAGCTGAAGCAGTCCCAGTAGAATCATTGCTCAGGGTAAAGGGTTTCTCCTAACTCTTCATCTCAAGTGTAGCAAAGCTGTCAGGCAAAGAGTGCTAGTAGAGATAAAGCAATTAATTTATCCTATCAGAGCCTCATGGTCTGTAAGGACTTTTCAAGTGTGAAGAACAATGTTAATAGCTGGAAGGGAGGTTGGTAGCAATGAAATTTGGAAGTGCAGTACAGTTACAGTAGTTAAGGAGAGACATGATTTGTGCATGGTTTTATGATCCATGGTCTTTAGTGGCAAAAATAGCTTAAGCTACTGTTTGTTGTTCCTTTACTGTTTATTTGTACTTCAGTAGATGTGCCAGCCACATCTGCTTGCATGGCTGTGCAATTAATATAATCAGGAGAAACAATCCAATTAAAGTAAGCTGACAAAAAAAAAAAAAAAAAAAAAAAGACAAGACATGGGAGTTTTTTGTCAAGTTGTTTCTGCAGAATGATTTCCCCAATGCAGTTCACTCTGCAGGTGCATAAATGCTTCTGCTGAAGGAGGGAAGGAATGGGTTGAGCAGCTGAGACTTTATTTGAAGACCATATAATGGGCTGCTACGTTGAAAGCTGAACACTCATCAATTTAGACTTTATATTTTTAACATTAGGTATTTAATAATGTACCCCTCCTTTCCAAAGCCTCACTTTTAAGTTTGAGAAAGAAGCCAGAGTGCTTGTTCTTATGTGCATATGATGCTTCTGTCAAATTTTAGTTGAAGGCACTTGTTCTAACCTCTGCAACAGGGGTAGGACTAATATTACTTTGCCAGGCTGTCAGTGTAGACTGCTTGTGGAGAAAAGGCCCTACTGATTGCATTAATGTGGTGCTGTTTTTTCTGTATGTAATACTTACCTACCATAGATCATTCCAAATTTTTAAAGTAGAAACACTTTAAAAGTCACTATGACACTACTCCATGTAAATTTGCTGCTCATGTTCAGGACCAGGCAAACTTGCTGTTCAAGCTTAGAACCTAAACCTGCAATACCCTTTGTCAGATGCAATTTATATTCCATGTTGTTGCCACTTTTTAATGACTATAGAAAGAGTTCCACCTATTTAGAATAATCATTTTTAAAAGTAATTTTACATCTAATTACTTACAGCTTGGCCTAAAAGTTTCCATTGCAAATTTAATTTCAAATTACATAAATGATAATCTGTATTTATGGAAATACCATTATTTAGTGTTCAGATAATGTTTTCAAACCTTTCAAAAACTGAATATGCATTTTTCACTTTGTTATCTGTCAAAATACATAGTCCTACTGCATTGTTATTTATGTATGTAAACTACATCAGTATAGAGGTGGGAGACAAGATGAGGGAAGTACAAATGCTATAATGCTCTGTATTGGAGGTAACGAAGTTGATGTGGCAGCATTAAAAATAACTTCTCTCAGCTTTTTTTGTGGTGGGGATAATTTTTTTTTTTAATGATCCTGCCTAGAATTAAAATACAAACTTGTGACTGTCTACTCTAAAATCTTGAAAGTCATTTAAATAATTGTTGTATCAGTAACCCCTCAGTTACTGGGGAGTTACATGGGGAGAAATGTCTTTACTGTTTTAAATCATCTCAAACTTTTTTAACACTGGAAAGCTCTCTGCAACACTAAGGATCAGTCTTTGCATTGTTATACTTAACCTTTCTGTGTGTCAGTACTTCCTAATAATGCCTGCAGATAGGATTTTGCTTTTATTTAATATGCTGTATTTCAGTTTAACTTTTGTGGTTTGTTTTACTTTTCTATTTCTGTTTGGAATAGCTTTCTCAAAGTTGAGCAAAATATGTAGAGAATCCTGTGCTTTTTTTCATCTTTATCTTTGACTGAAGAGAGGTGAGAGAAGATCTGATTCACAAATTTAAATGTTATGAGCCCAAAGTAACTTAATACAGCTATCAGAAATTTTTGAATGTGGTTTTCCAGAAGTGTTACATAGGCTTCAATGGGGGACAAGTGCTAATGTGTTGCCATCCAGTAAATTCGGTAGCAGTATCTAATAATTTTTTTTTCCTAATACACGATTATCTTTTTTTTTTTTTTTGGCAGTTCTGAATCTGTGAATATAAGAGCCCAAAGGAGAAACAGCTGCATATTTCTTTATTTTCTGTGAACTAGTTTTTTTACATATACCTAAAAAACATCAGACACCCATGATACAGGAATTAAATTTTGAAATGCATTTATAATATAAAAATGAAATAATAAGGATTTCAGATAAAGTAGCTAAATAGTTTCTCCTTGTCTCTTAAAGGTGTAGTGCATGGTCTTGTTTTTCTGAGATAACATATGTAATCTAAAGGCTAGATAGACTGGTGATTTAAATCATTGCACACGGCAGTGTCAAAGCTTCAGAGTAATTTTAAATACTCTGAGAGTTTTAAATAAATGGATGTCAGAATGATTTATAAAACAATTATTCTGTCACTGTAGGAAACAATACAGAAGTTGCTGGAGGACTTGAATCTTTACCATCAAAATTACCTACCAGTTCTGAGATGTCTCCATGTTTTCACATCTTCTCTTCCAAAGTATCCCTTGGGCAAGCAGGTGGTGTACTGTTATTCTATTTTAGTGAAACATGGGGTGTTTCTTTGTTTCAAAGTATGGCATCTGGTTAATATTTATTCTTTTTGGTTTTTTACTATTTTGCTATTTTGCTCCTTACTTGTTAAAATGGAGACAGATGCTTTCTTCTTATGGGCACAGGGCAACTGCCCTGTGGTTTCTTTGATGGCACAGATGATACCTTGTCAGTCAGTGGGAAGGAGTTTTGAGGAGAAGGCAGATGCACAGATCAGCAAAAAAATCCACACATTGGCTTTCCCACATCTGGGGTTATCTGCATGTGTTGCAGACAGTGCATACTCTTCTATCTATTTCATTAATCAAATTCAGATGAAAAGACTGAGTTTTAACAACTGTCTGTACAGAATAAAAGGAAAGTAAGGGAACAGTGATAATTGCTCTTAATAGCCATATTGCTCTAGTGTCATTAAAACCACCTTCTCATGCTAAACACTGGGAGAGCAATATATTCTGTGCATATGCATTTTTCTTTTGGTTCTTGATGTGTTTTCCACAGTTATTAGAATATGTTCCTAACCACAAAATCAACATGAATTCTCCCAGTATTTTAGCTGGAGCATTTGATTGGAGTACCTCTCTATTCTATGTGGTTATGTTCCTCTGAACATTAGCTGTTTGAAGCCTGTTGCTTCAAACAACACCTAGACTCCAGCAACACTAGGAGCTCAGTTCTGGAAGGTAACTAAACACTCTAATTTCTTCTGCAGTCATTCTGCACCTCTGAACAAGTGTGTTGGTTTAAAAGGCTTCTTTTAAGAGTACACATTTCTATGTTTGTAAACATTTTATCCTTTCTTCACCTTCCTCCTAACAGATCAGGGAGCTACACTGTGCATGTTTGGAAAACAAAGTGTGGGAGACAGAAGAGTATGAATCATCTCTTCACTTAGCAAGGTGATTATTTTTTTTTTCCCCATTTTGTTTTAATACCAGTGTACACATGGAGACTATCAGTCATGTTATTCTAGAACTTAAAGCTGAAGATATTACCTGGTCACAACCAGGTGGGAGGTTGTTTGCAGGTATGATTGACTGCTGTTTTCATTATGTCTTGCTACTCTTTTCCATGAAACTAAACCAGGTTCTAATATCTCATGCCCTAAGTAACTATGTTGGAACCACTGAGATTACTGTGTGTAAGTGAGAACATCAGTTAGGCTTTGTCTTTCAAAGTATGATTGTGTTAGATATTACCAACCAAATTATTAGTTTTAGTTGGCCTAATTTTTAATCTATTGTGAAAACTGGAATCTGTTCCAAAGCATAGCTAAGGCCTTTTTTTGCATTTCTGGGTTTTGGGTTGGGTTTTTCTTTGCTTACTGCTTTCCCCCTGACTCCATTGTCTGGCAGTTTCTACAGAGACTGAGTTAGTTTTTGGACTGAGTTAGTTTTTGTGTTACTGTGAGCTTAGCACTTTAAGGAGAACCTACACTTGTGTTGTCTGTCAGTATTTAAAATGGAAAAGTCATGTAAGCCAATTCTCCTATAGAAAAGCCTTCTGTTGCAATGTTGCACCTACAGACTTTACACTTTTTATAATGGCAAGTGGCTGTTTCTTGATAGTTGCATCCATTCAATTAATACATTGCTTCTGTCTCACTTGGAGCTGGTGCAACACTGTTAACATAACAGCTGCTTCAAGAGCCTCTGAGGTTCTATGTATCTGACAGTAAAACTGAATGTAAAGTAAAATGTGTCTTTTGGTGGGTGGAGGATAACTTTCTGGGCTCATATATACAAGAAAACAAGCTCTTCAAACTTTACCTTTGCCATACTGAGTGGTTCTCAGGCACTGCCACTGTGCTTTGTTCTTTACACTTATCCTTTAGAAAGATCTACATACTTGATTTATTATTTCTAGTCTTTCCTTCTTAATCCTTCACTGACTCTCCTGAATCTTGTCAGCACTCAATCAATCTTTGCCCACAAATGCATCATTTTGCTTTCCTATACTGTGTGTTCTCCAATTTCTAGTCTCTTGCCATTTTTCTTCTCCTTTTCTCCTATGTTTAATTTGCTTTCTTCTTCTCTACTGTGTCAAAGTTGATGCTGGTATCAGAGTCTGGATTCTGGCTTACTCCTCCTTTGTTACTATCTCTTAATCTCCCGATTTTCCTGTGGTTCTTGTTCTCACTGTGAGAGAAATACAGTTATTGTGATCATTCATTTAATGGATGATACTTATTTTTAATTTTTAAATTCTGGAATTATGTTATTTTTTGACAAAACTCTTTATACATGATTCCTTCAAATACTTCAGATTTTAGGAATGACTATAATTTTTCAGCTTTTAATTCTTACATTAGCTTCCTTTTCAACTTTACACACTTCCTCTTGTCTCTGCTTTTTCTGCATAGAGTCTTGCCTATCCTCTAGATAGAAAATTATAAAATGTTATCTTTCCCCTTCCACTCACAATCTTTTTTCCCCCCTTTGCTCAGGTATGGAAATTAGTCACTACTCCTTAATATCTCTGCCTTCCCAGGGGCCGCATAACCTGTTCATATCTTTGTTCACCCTTTTCCATCTCCTTTTTTTCAATATTATTCTCTTGTCCGTCTTTGTTCCTTATATTTCGAAAGAAAAGGCAAAGAAGCTTTTGATCAGTGTCTTTCTCCATTTGTACTAAAGTCTAAATTTGCCCTGCATAAATTATGTTTGAATGTGGGGTTTTCAGTTATTGCATTGAGTTCTTTATGTTAGTTGCTTGTTTCTGTACCTCAGCCTTTCCTTCAACTGGCTTTTATCCCTCCTGCTACACCTGCTCTCCTAAGAGGTGGTGTTTCAGGTGATCTCACTTAAGCAACCTAGACAATAGCTATTCTACTTTAATCTAATAGTGTAGAGTCTAAAAAACATCATGGGGAGAGAGAGGGAGTATGTGTGAGCTTTAGTTCACTTTGGATTAATCCAGTCAGAAGAGAGGTAAGATTAAGGGATGTGGGAGTGTCTCACTTGGTTAGTTGTGGAGAGGCTGGGACATCTGGTCAAGCTTTTGGGTGGCAAAACTTGATGACTGTCTGACCTATTGTCTTCTGTCTAGATACTGTACTCTGTTTCCTCCTGCTAATCACTGATGTCACTCATCACATACTGCTTATCACAGTCCTGCCCTTCCAGGACTGCTCTCATTTTGTTGTTGACCAATCTCTGTTATCAGTTTTTCAGATCACTCCCTACTTCAGCATTCAGGAGTTTCTATAGACTTCATCTCTAGCTTCCTTCTTTCTCTTTCATAACTTGTCTCTGAATAATCAGATTTATTTACTGTCTTTGGATGATCTGATTTAAAATGTTAACCCCACTCTCTGATAACCTGGCATACCTTGCAGTGATCTTAAGCCCAAAAGGTTGAAAAGGATCCTTTACTGCTTCCTGGTATGTGGTAAACATCCTCTTGCCTGTTCTTTGGGACCTGTAATCCCATTGTTGTAAAAAACAAGTTTTTTCTAGAAACTGCTGCTTCTTTTTTAATAATATTAGTAAAAGAAATTTGTTCTTTCCCATTGACAGATGTCCAGATGTGATTATCCTCTCTTCATCTTAGGTGTTTAATTATTGCAGTGTTTTGTCTGGCCTGGAAGAATGCTATCTTGTTTACCCTCTGTATTTTACAAGATGGTTTCAAAATGTTTGCCAGCCTTTGGTGTTGTCAAGGTCATCTTTTCTGTTGTTGACTCTGGGTGCCTTTCTGTACAAAACAAGTGTATCTGAAGACAACACCTGACTTACAAAAACCTGAATGGGATAAACTGAAGTTTCAAATTCTAGCCTTCACATGCATCAGCTGCCAGTTAGAAACTAGAGCTCAAATTGCAATTGAGCTGCCAGGTATGCATAAAGCTTCCCCAGCCTCTTCTAAATTCTTCCTTACATTTCTCTTAGTCAGTGTTTAGGTAGCTGGCACACAGATCACCATTTCATTCTTTTGTCATACTCCCTTTTGTGGGTAGCTGTGGTTTTTTTCTGCCTTCTAAAATCCTTCAACTATCAGCACCTTTGGTTTGTGAATTTTGTTTTTGCAACTTTGTTCTGTGTAAGACAATGCAAAAACACAAGAATGGGCTGGGAAGGGCTCTTAGTAACAGCAGCTGTTACAATTGTGTGCTTGTTCAGAAGCAGAGTGTTTAGCAATGGGAACCTCAGCACTGCATGAAAAGAGTTACATGGATGTGTAATCAAGCCAGCAGCTTGATGCAATGACTGTAGTTCTGGATTTCATTTAAGAGTATTTGCAAGGACTTGCTTTGGTATCTTTTAAATGAAGATTTTGAGACTGAGTAGGGCTTGATGACATTTGTAAAATGTCCTAATACATAATTAAAAGTAAGTAAATGTTAGGTTGGAGGTTGCTCAAGATGATCTCAAGAGGTCCCTTCCAGCCAAATGATTCTGAGATTCTAGTGGTGGTTAGACTTACAGCAATTAAATGCAGAAAACAGCAATTTGGGTTTTGTTTGAGCATCGTTCTGAATCATAGAGTAGTGTATTTTGTGGATGTGTGAATACATACTAATCTTTTTTTTTTTTTTTTTCCTTTTTTTACTAGTTCGTTTACTATTCTTGGGAGTGAATTATAAACTCTATAATCTGTTAAACCGTGACACTCAGTTTCAAAAATTATAACTCTGTATCCAGAAATTGGTGTATCAGAAAATACACCAGTAATGTAATGTATCAGAAAAGCTTTCCTTGTCAGTTCTGCAGGAAGATGTGAGGTTCATCTATCCAGTGGATCAATGACAGCAAGGAAAAAAAATAATTGAATTTGCTGCAAGACCGAATGCTTAAAGTATTGGAGATTTTCTCTTTCAAAGTTTTTTTTTTTCCTAATTAGTTTTTAACTTTTTTTTTTTTTTTTTTCAACTGAGAACATTGAAAGCTATTTCATCATTCTGTGTTTCAACTTCAGCCAACAATTGTGTTTTTTAGGATGTTGAATAAGTCTGATTTGGTAACCATGCTTCAACAATGTGTGGAAATTTTTGTGTCATCTTCTGGAAAGGAGTTTGATAAGACTGTAGAGAAGTTGAAGGAGTTCTTGACCCAGTTTCAGAAACTAGAAGGTGGGTGTGTACCATCATAAATTCCATTGCAGATTATATGAAAGCTGTTCAGTAATCTGACCAATGTGTATGATTTTCCCTGGTGATATCCTGTCATTGTATCAAACAATCAGTTTTTTCAGGATTGCATTTTCAAAAACATGCACTAAAATAGGAGATGTTTATATTCATTATTTGTATTTGGTTCATGCTTTTTATAATACAGAAGAGTGATGTAAGATAAGAAATTGGACAGATTAGCAAACATTACTCACCAAATCTGTCATACATGTATTATAAACATTTTACCAGATGTTGCAATCATTAAAAACATTTAACAAATACAAAGAGATATTGAAAGATAAGCAAGCTTCCTTATGACATGCTATTTAATACAAATATGTATTAACTTATTTCACCTGCACCTTCAGCTGAATTCATATAAAAGGTAGGACACCAAAGACTAGTTGTCAGGGCTCTGCTGACATGCTGTGACTTCTCAGGACTGTATGATGGATTGTTGATGGTAGAGGGTGTATTTGAAAGTTTAGTAAGGCAAAGGAGTAGGAGTAACTGTCTGTCTTTCAGAGGCAGGGTAACAGAAATTGCCTTGTTCCTCCTGAAATAGGAATATGAAATATTTCAGCATTCTCCCAGAATGTAAATTTCATTGCTTCCCCTGAACTCTGGAGAAGTGCTCCCCAGTGATTCCCTTTTGAAGATGAAGTGGTTATCATCTGGTCTGTTTTATGCTTATTAAATGAAGTTGATTATCATTGTGGTTGCTACCCAGCATTTGGACAAGTAGGCAATAAGTCACCAAATGCGGTCTAATATTAATTGAAGTAGTTGTGTAATGCTCTAGGGTTTACTGAGGCTTGTTTAGAAGAATTTGCTCTTGAATGTACTTTGTACTTTTTAATAGATGCAGTAATAGCAGGGTTGTATTACAGGAAATAGGTGATCACTTGGAAAAAACTGCATATGTCACTGAAGGTACCAGCACTGAAGAATCTGGGAAACCTAAAGGTTCATCTATTTTGGAAAAAAAAGAATTCAAGCAAAAGGCTTTTGAAGTAGTTGGATTTTTACCCTGAGTGAATTAAAGAAAAAGAACAACTCTGGCAATTCAGGGACATGCAGAATTATAAAACAAAAAAGACAATATTTATTTTCACTTAGAATTTGAAGATGTTTTTAAAGCAGGTCTAATGACCCCATGAAAGATGTTAGTTTGTTCTGAAAGCAGATTTAGGCCATAATGAAAGTGAGAAGAGGAACTTAAGACAAACTTTACATGAATAGGTTGCTGACTTAGGTGACTTCTTCCTGTACATTTCTGTGATTGTCTTGGTCTTTTCAGAAGTCTGCCAAAAATGTTATGTACCCAAATCTCCTACAGAGCCCTTAGAGTGAAAATGCAGTCTGAACATTTTATTTTTAATTTATTTTTTAACAAAGTCCATTTTCCCGACTGCTTAATGAACTGAAAAACTGAAACACATAAAGCTTGTTCTGTCTATCTTGAGCTGAAAGATCTGATTAAAAAAAAAAACCTCAAACAATATTGGTTCAGTAGTGGAGAGAGGAAGTTGTCTGTTTTGAAATCTTCAACACAAGTACAAATGTCCACAGGCCACTGGAAAATACCAATTCATTCTGTGTAGGTCACTAAAAAGCTTTTATATATCAAGGTTTTCACTGCTGATTGGACCTTTACCTGTGATCTGTAGGTGGAATCTCCATCTTATTGCCATCTTCATAAGTAAGGCAAGAAAACAAGTTACCTTTTGATTTTGATTATCACTTACCTTGGCACTGATTGTACTTTGGAAATTTTTGCTTTTTTTGTTTTTACCTTAAAATTACTGATTATTGGTGCAATTGATCAACAAACTACATGGCTATGAAAATAGAATTTTATTATAAAATATGAGAATAAAACTGGGCAATGAAAGACCTTTGCTTTTGGTTTACTGCTCTGGTTGCAGTTTCTGGGTTGAGTAGGGAAAACTAATTTCTTCCTTAGCCTTTCTTTTGTCCATGAGAAGGAAATAACATGCAGTGTGTGGCTTTTTGAACACTCTTAAAGCATCACTAGTATCTAGTACTAATCTGTCCAATTTATAGATGTCAAGAGGATGATCTAGGATGACATAAGCAGAATTCAAATGATGTGCAAGACTCGTGGTGGCTTTTTGCTTGGGGCTGCATTGCCTTGGGTCCTTTATTGCTGTTGATTAAGCTGCACTGCAGGCTCCTTTTTCAACAGTTTTTTTTACAAGACTGAAAAGCTGCCTGTGTTTGGGTCTGTGTCAGCAAATAAGTGCACACATCTCAGATTGCTTGGGTTAAGGGGTTTAGGTAAGTAGTCAGGAAAAGTTTACCCCACGTATCAAACATTAGTTTTGTTCTAGTAGAAGAAGCTTTCCAAGAACGAGATGTGTCCGTATCGCCACAAAAGGAGCTCCAGAAGAAGACAGACCTTTATCATCTCCAGAAGGTTAGGCCTGTTGTAGGCTTTACTGACTAGTTCCTTAACTGAACCTTCCAGGATGTAATTGACTCTGTTTTTTTCTTCCCAGCTTGCTGGAGCTCTGAGAAAGGGTTGTGTATAAATAATTCCTAAAAATCAAGTAACAAGTAGCAGCTGTGTATGTCAGGCCCGCCTGATGCATAGAACATTATAGAAAATATCTGTCATAAGCCAGGATTTTAAAATAAAAATGAGTGATTTTCTTAATAAACTTGTAAATTACATTCTGCCTAATACATATTTCTTTGACTTTCCCAAACTCCTGTGAGTCTGAGAACTGCATACGCTGTCTTAAAAAAGAATCACTGCATGATCACACTTTCAAATGTCTTCAGTAAAGACATGACAGCAAAAATGATACATGTTAAACATATAGATTGTGTTCTCCAGAGAATAATTACCTCCCATGTAGTTTTATGCACCACTTTTTTTTAAAGACTTTGTTGGAGTTGAAGGATTCAAGACGCTCTAAGAAACTGACCAAGTTTGAAATGCTTCGTTTTGAAGTTGTTGACTATATAGACAGTCTTGTAAGGTGAGCTTTCTTGTTTTATTTTCCTGCCTTAGTTTACACCATAAGTTGCAACATAAGTTTTGTTGACATTTTAATCTTGTCAAAATTGTATCTTGTTTCCTGTGGTATGAAGCACACTATTTTTTCCCTTCCTATTCTTGCTTTAATGAGGGCTCTAAAAATAATATTAAAAAACCCCCAAACAAACAAAAAAAAACACCTCTTTTCCATCGAGTAGTGGAAGTAATTGGCACATGAACAGGCCAACCTATTTTGGCTACAGAAAAAAGCTGAGAGCATTGGGTGTGTGTGGCAAAGTCAAGATTTTCACCTTAATCTTTGCTGATCTGTTCTACTTATGAAACTATAGAGATGTCATGGGTGATATCCTACCTATTTTGGGAGCTGTTTTGTTGAGCAAGGCATAGCAAATAGGATTTTGGAGGCAACTTTGTGGTAGAAAATGTGAAAGGCTTGGGGTGGGGTAAGAGATGAAAGCACTTGTTAATTATACAGCCTTGGGGGGAAGGGGGAAGCAGAGAGGCTGATAGAAATGTGACTGTGCCAA